>CM035441.1:84615718-84623218 GCA_020310875.1 Ceratopteris richardii | reverse complement strand
CAGTTTGGGCCCCAGGCCTCACAGCCACCCAGTGGAGTGCGATCGAGAGGCCCAAGGTACGTATGATCTCGCGACTATTTCGCAGGAAGCAGTCGGTACCACATGACATCATCAAGGAAGAGCTAGCTGCACCACCCATGGTAGTAGATGCACTATTCATGACTATCTGCTTTATTCAGAGGATGAGGGAGCTCCCTACAGACAGACTCACACGCAGAGCTTTTGAGGCATCTATACAGATATCAGAGTCAGGATATGAGAGAGCTTGGTACACTCAGGTTAGAGTATGGTTTGATAGTCATGGGCTTGATATGGACAGATTGCCGCCTTTTCAGTACGACCCAGACTCACCTCACATCCACCTCTCTCGTCATGAGAGGAATGTTGTGTCGAGACCAGTTCTTAGACATCCTAGCAGACGGTTTCATCCGACGGCCATGTTACATGGATACTTACATGCCTCATAGCTCGAGGGTAGCGATTGGCCAGTTGAGAGTCTCATCACATAGACTAGAGATTGAGACGGGCAGAGCCGCAGACATTCCCAGAGAGGAGCGGATATGCAGGGTTTGCAGAGTAGAGATAGAGGATGAGGAGCACTTTGTATGCAGATGTAGCGCATATGATGGCATCAGAGGTAGATACGGGACTCTATTTACAGGGCAGCCCACCCTCCGAGAGATCATGGACTCTAGAGACCAGCGACAGCTCGGGCGATTCCTACTAGAGATACAGAGTCACAGAGATTCCCTACTCCAGCCTACTGTAGAAGCCCATACAGGAGGGAGACACAGTCAGCTCATTGAGTTCTTTATTCCACGACGTGCTTCAGCCCTCGCCCCCTCAGCCCACACACCGAGAGGGGTGACTCTTCAGCAGGCTCAGGCTTCTCGAGCTAGGAGACGACCCCGTGCTAGAGGATATCGGGCCCCGAGACATCACCGACATCAGATTGCAGAGATCCAGGCTCGTCACCATGGCGCCATGGAGGAGAGACGATTCCAGATGATGGCTGATCCCACTGCAGCTATCACGATGGCCCTTACTCGACCTCCACCTATGTATCACATCTTACACCCGCCCACTAGCACAAGATGGAGCTAGTTAGTCGTTTCAGATGCATTCCCATGCTTGTTGTACTACCCCTTTGCATATAGACTGCCATAGATATCGGACTCCATACACCTCCCCCTTTCATGGGTATCTCCACACGCATTTCACGGAGATATGTATCAGCTTTA
Source organism: Ceratopteris richardii (assembly GCA_020310875.1). Lineage (NCBI taxonomy): Eukaryota > Viridiplantae > Streptophyta > Polypodiopsida > Polypodiales > Pteridaceae > Ceratopteris > Ceratopteris richardii. Next base: position 84,621,977 of record CM035441.1, on the reverse strand, counting down.
CTAGTTTCTTTTTCAACACTTTTATCTTCTACACCCATGTACATCGATTTGTCTCATAGGCCGAGTTCAGCCTCCTAATAGACGTAAAAACACTTTCTTCTTTCTTTCTTCTCTCTCTCTATGCAAGATGCTCGGCTACAAAGAGGAGTCCCCCCCGTTCATCAAGTCTTGGAGAACAGGGCGAGACTCCATGAAAAAGAGAGCTCTCATTCTACACTTCCCCTCCGAAAATGTAAGGTCTACTTTCCTTCGCAAGAGGGTGATTTTGAGAGCACTTGATGGCCCCCCCATCTACCTTGATGATGATCTCACACCTATGCAAGTAGCACATCGTCGTGCATGCATGCCGAGAGTACACCAAGCTCGCAAAGAAGGAAAAAAGGCTTCATACAGAGATGGTCGTGTCATCATTGATGGCAAGGGCATCCCATAGGGATTCGTGGCCTGTGAGACACTCGAGGAGATACACTTTGCAATTTGGAACTGTAATGGAGATCTGTGGACACACCCAGAGAGGTTAGAAGAGGTGCGCAGAGGCAGAGACATCATTATGCTGACAGAGACACATGAGAGCCTGGACCGGAGCCTACCTCGAATCCACGGTTTCCGGTGGGAGTCCGCATACAGAGAGTGTACACGTCAGCACACCACCAGAGGATCAGGAGGAGTAGCCATACTCTTCAGAGATGGACTTCAGAGGAGGATACAGATAGTCGCACGTGACTCAGAGGCCAGATATCTTTGGATTCACCTCCAGCTCTCACAGGAGGGGATTGTCTTCATAGCGTTATGCTACTTTGCTCCTTCTAGCTCGTGTTTCGCTATCATAGATCGAGAGGAAGACTCACCATACACTTGTTTGTCAGAAGAGATTACAGAGTCCTCTGCATTAGGGGAAGTCTTCCTTATGGGAGACTTCAATGCAAGGACAGGCAATGATCAGTGTGAGATATTTGACCTAGAAGACCCACAGATACTGCATAGCATAGAGGATGAGTCTACAGCTCGAGCTTCAGCTGACTCTACACATACTCACTATGGCACTCACCTACTCAGACTAGGCTCTCGACATAGCCTCGTTATCTATAACGGGATGGCTCAGTGGCCTACCTCAGGAGGATTGACATGCATACCACACTCAGTCAGAGATGGCGGGGGGAGTACAGTAGATTACGTCATGGGATCCAGAGAGGCCATCCATCTACTTACCTCATTCATCATCCCACCCATACCCATTGGGGCCGATCACACGTACCTTGCACTCTCCCTCAAGGGAGACATCCCTACACCCACTCCTGCAGCACGCATCCCACACACCACCATCCATTTCACACACGAGTTAGCTCACATATATGCGGCTCAAGTCGAGAAGGATCTTCTCTTGCTTCATCCCGACACTCCACTATCCCTACTCACCTCACAGATAGCATTAGTCCTTCATACATCAGCCATCAGCTCCTTCCCACACACCATCCATTCTGGTCACACACCTCCTCCTGGGACTATGCCACAACATGGCTGGTATGATGAAGAATGCAGAGACCTTTACCGTCGACTACGAGCTCAGCGAGCATTGGGAGAGATCACAGAGAGAGAGGCCAGGGGATTGATGAAGACCCTCGCACGCAAGAAGAGGCGAGCCTTTGAGGAGGCACATGAGCTTGAGCTATATCATCTCTTTATGAGTATGGACAGTGCTGCAGCATGGCGTACCCTACAACAGCCACGCCCGACCATACCTATTGGGGACCTACACACATGGCATGATTATGCCAAGAGATTATATGAGGTACCTGGGAAGCCTCACATTACCCAGCCACTTGAGCCTCTCCCTACTAGTTCTTCTCTCTTCACAGCAAAGATGGTTGAGAGGGCCATAGAACGACTACGACATGGACGTTCGATAGACCACACAAGATTGAAGAGCGAGCATCTCATATACGCAGCCTCCACTATAGCCCCGTTGATTGCACATGTCTTCAGCCGGGCTATAGGGGAGGGCTTCCCAGAGGAGTGGAGTATGCACACCATTGTGCCTATCCACAAATCTGGCGACACCCTCGACCCAGGGAACTACAGGACCATCATGATTGGCCACACCATGGCCAAACTATACGGTGCCATACTTGAGGGAGAGCTAAGCTCATATGCAGAGAGTGAGGGGCTACGAGCACGAGGCCAGGCAGGTTTTCGTCGAGCTTTCTCTACTATTGATCACATCTTTGTTTTGCGTTGCCTCATTGATGGGGCAAGGGTGCGGAAGAAGAGATTATATTGCTGCTTCGTGGATTTCCGCAAAGCTTTTGATACTGTGCCACGAGAGAGACTCTTCCGGCGTCTCCAAAGCTTGGGAGTACCATCAGGGATGATTTGGGCCATCTATGCACTCTATGAGCGGGTGACTGGGAGGGTACAGTGTCCAGGAGGTATGTCTGGGGCCATTGCTAGCACCATCGGTGTTAAGCAAGGCTGCCCACTCTCCCCCACTCTATTTGGTCTCTACATCGACGAGATTGAGGACTACATTCTCCGAGCTGGAGGAGAGGGTGCACACCTCGTAGGTACACATGTCCGCATTTTATTATATGCCGATGACATTGTATTGATTTCAGAGTCACCCGAGGGATTACAGCGCCACTTGGATGCCCTGGATGAGTTTTGTACACAGAGGGGCTTGACAGTAAACCTTGGCAAGACCAAGGTCATGATCTTCCACACCTCCCCCATGGTGAGGAATGGAGCAGGATTCACAGCAGGCGATGGACAGATTGAGGTGGTCACTTCCTATGTCTACCTCAGAGTCACATTCACGAGCTTGCCTTGCCCCTTCAGCATGCGACAGGCAGCCACCGATAGACTCACACGAGGATATGCAGCTTTAGCCATGTTAGAGCGGAGATGTCACCAGGCACAGTTCCAGGAGCCTCGCACGAAGGGGTGGCTATTTGACACACTAGTCAGACCAGCTATGATGTATGCTACGACAGTTTGGGCCCCGGGCCTCACAGTCACCCAGTGGAGTGCGATCGATAGGCCACAGGTACGTATGATCTCGCCACTATTTCGCGGGAAACAGTCAGTGCCACATGACATCATTAGGGAAGAGCTAGCTGCATCACCCATGGTAGTAGATGCACTATTCCAGACTATCTCCTTTATTCAGAGGATGAGGGAGCTCCCTACAGACACACTCACACACAGCTTTTGAGGCATCTATACAGATATCAGAGTCAAGATATGAGAGAGCTTGAACACTCAGGTTAAAGTTTGGTTTGATAGTCATGGACTTGATATGGACAGATTGCCCCCTTTTCAGTATGACCAAGACTCACCCCACATCCACCTCTCTGGTCGTAAGAGGAATGTTGTGCTCAGACAGGATCTCTCGCAGCTCTATATTAGTCACACATGGCACACACCACACATGGGATCGAGACTATCACACTACCATACCAGTTCTTGGACATACTAGAGGACGGTTTTATTCAGCGACCACGCTACATGGACACTTGCATGCCTCATAGCTCGAGGGTAGCGATTGGCCAGTTGAGATTCTCATCACACCGACAAGAGATTGAGATGGGAAGAGCCGCAGAACTTCCCAGAGAGCAGCGGATATGCAGGGTATGCAGAGTAGAGACAGAGGATGAGGAGCACTTTGTATGAAGATGTAGCGCATATGATGACATCAGAGGCAGATACGAGACTCTCTTTACAGGGCAGCCCACCCTCCGAGAGATCATGGACTCTAGAGACCAAAGACAGCTCGGTCGACTCTTACTAGAGATACAGAGTCACAGAGATTCCTTCGTCCAGCCTACTATAGCAGCCCATACAGAAGGGAGATTGAGTCAGCTCACTGACTTCTTTATTCCACGACGTGCAGCAGCCCTCACCCCCTCAGCTCACACACCGAGAGGGGTGAGTCTTCAGCAGGATGAGACCTCTCGAGCTAGGAGACGACCCCGTGCTCTAGGATATTGGGCCCCGAGACTTCACGGACACCAGATTGCAGAGATCCAGGCCCGTGACCATCGCACCATGGAGGAGAGACGATCCTGGATGATGGCTGACCCCGCTACAGCCATTAGGGTGGCCCTGACTCCACCTCCACCTATGTATCACATCTTACACCCGCCCACTAGCACAGGATGGAGCTAGTTAGTCGTTTAAGATGCATTTTCATGCTTGTTGTACTACCCTTCTGCATATAGATTATCATAGATCTCGCAGTCCATACACCCCCACTTCCATGGGTATCTCCACATGCATACTACCGAGATCTATATCAGCTTTACCAGTTTTTTCAGCACTTTTTCCTTTTCTGATTGACAGAAGATACACCCATGTACATAGATTTGTCTCATAGGCCGAGTTCGGCCTCCTAATAGACGTAAAAACACTTTCTTTCTTCTCTCTCTCTCTCTCTCTCTCTCTCTCTCTCTCTCTCTCTCTCTCTCTCTCTCTCTCTCTCTCTCTCTCTCTCTCTCTCTCTCTCTCTCTCTCTCTCTCTCTCTCTCTCTCTCTCTCTCTCTCTCATCCGAGAGATCATGGAGAGATCATGGACTCTAGAGACCAGCGACAGCTCGGGCGATTCTTACTAGAGATACAGAGTCACAGAGATTCCCTACTCCACCCTACTGTAGCACTCCATACAGGAGGGAGACAGAGTCAGCTCACTGACTTCTTTATTCCACGACGTGCTGCAGCCCTTCCCCCCTCAGCCCACACACCGAGCGGGGTGACTCTTCAGCAGGCTCAGATTTCTCGAGCTAGGAGACGACCCCGTGCTATAGGATATCGGGCCCCGAGACTTCACCAACACCAGATTGCGGAGATCCAGGCCTGTGACCATCGCGCCATGGAGGAGAGACGATCCCATATGATGGCCGATCCCGTTGCAGCCATCAGGGTGGCCCTGACTCCACCTCCACCTATGTATCACATCTTACACCCACCCACTAGCACAGGATGGAGCTAGTTAGTCGTTTCATATGCATTCTCATGGTTGTTGTACTACCCTTTTGCATATAGACTATCATAGATATCGCACTCCATACACCCCCCCCCCCCCCCCCCCCGCCATTTTCATGGGTATCCCCACATGCATACTACGGAGATCTATATCAGCTTAACCAGTTTCTTTTCAGCACTTTTATCTTTTCTGATTGACAGAAGATACACCCATGTACATCGATTTGTCTCATAGGCCGAGTTCGGCCTCCTAATAGACGTAAAACTTTCTCTCTCTCTCTCTCTCTCTCTCTCTCTCTCTCTCTCTCTCTCTCTCTCTCTCTCTCTCTCTCTCTCTCTCTCTCTCTCTCTCTCTCTCTCTCTCTCTCTCTCTCTCTCTCTCTCTCTCTCTCTCTCTCTCTCTCTCTCTCTCTCTCTCTCTCTCTCTCTCTCTCTCTCTCTCTCTCTCTCTCTCTCTCTCTCTCTCTCTCTCTCTCTCTCTCTCTCTCTCTCTCTCTCTCTCTCTCTCTCTCTCTCTCTCTCTCTCTCTCTCTCTCTCTCTCTCTCTCAGGTACACCAGTCCACATTTTATTATATGCCGATGACATTGTCTTGATTTCAGAGTCACCCGATGGATTACAGCTCGAGGAGAGGGTGCAGACCTCGCAGGTACACCTGTCCACATTTTATTATATGCCGATGACATTGTCTTGATTTCAGAGTCACCCGATGGATTACAGCGCCACTTGGATGCCCTCGATGAGTTTTGTACACAAAAGGGCTTGACAGTAAACCTTGGCAAGACCAAGGTCATGATCTTCCACACCTCCCCCTTGGTGAGGAATGGAGCAGGATTCACAGCCGGCGGTGGACAGATTGAGGTGGTCACTTCCTATGTCTACCTCCGAGTCACATTCACGAGCTTACCTGGCCCCTTCAGCATTAGACAGACAGGCACCGATAGACTCACACGAGCATATGCAGCTTTAGCCATGTTAGAGCGGAGATGTCACCAGGCACACTTCCAGGAGCCCCGCACGAAGGGGTGGCTATTTGACACACTAGTCGGACCAGCTATGATGTATGCTGCGACAGTTTGGGCCCCAGGCCTCACAGCCACCCAGTGGAGTGCGATCGAGAGGCCCCAGGTACGTATGATCTCGCCACTATTTCGCGGGAAACAGTCGGTACCACATGACATCATCAGGGCAGAGCTAGCTGCACCACCCATGGTAGTAGATGCACTATTCCAGACTATCTGCTTTATTCAGAGGATGGGGGAGCTCCCTATAGACAGACTCACACG
>CM035441.1:84603218-84610718 GCA_020310875.1 Ceratopteris richardii | reverse complement strand
GGAGCAATCTAGATGGAATTCAAGGGATGCACTTGCACTTTCATATATTGCTATGGGAGTTAAGAGGCATATTATACCTCAGATCAGGTCTTGCAGAATCTCTCGTCAAGCTTGGTTAGAGTTAGAGAATATCTATCAAAGCAGAAACCCTGTTAGGAAAGCTCATCTAAGGAGACAACTCGCCAACACAAGGATGAAAGTTGGTGAATCGGTTCAGACACATATTTTGAAGCTCAAAGATTTACGAGATCAGTAACTCAATGTGGGACTAAACATTTCAGATGAGGAGATGGTAAACACACTTCTAAATTCACTTCCATCTACATACCGTCCTTTTGTTACTTCTTTATCTCTCTCTACAAGAGATAGAGAAATTTCATTTGAAGAGCTATAGTTCCTATTACTTCAAGATGAAGGTCAACAAAAGGGTATGGAAGAGAATGATGAAGCCATGTTATCATCGTCAAAGGGAAAGAAGAAGAAGGAGACAAAGAAGGAGCAGGAGATTCAGCAATCCAAGAAGGAAAGTAAGTCTTTTAATCGAAAGTCTTCTAGTCCTTTTCCTAATGCTTCCTCTACACCAAAAGAAAAATCTTCGACAACATCTGATTCAAAGAAAGGAGTATGCCATTACTGTAAGAAGCCAAGTCATTTCATAGCGGAATGTAAAGCAAGGATTTTCAATGAGAAGAAGAAAGCATCAAGTAGTAGTGTTGAAGATGATCCAAAACCTAAATCTTCAAAGGTAGATTCATATGCATATGCCACTATTGAAGAGATAGCTTTTGATCAGGCAGCATTAAATGCAATCTCAGTTAATCCTTGGATTTTTTATTCTGGAGCTACTAAGCATATGACAGGTTGCAAAAAGGTATTTTCTTCCCTTTCAAACTCTTCAAGTAGAAGAGTAACCATTGCAGATGGTCATGATTTGGATGTTGTTGGTGTTGGAGAAGTAAACCTAAAGTCAAGAGGAGGTGGAAATTTCACAACTTCCAATATTCTTTATGTTCCAGAAATAAAGAAGAATTTGCTCTCAATCTCGACTTTCTTGTCAGATGGTTATAAAGTAGTTTTTAAGAAAGATTCATGTCAGATCCTCTCACTTGATGAAGAGCATTGTCTACTTCAAGGTGAAAATAGAAGTGGTATGTTTATGCTGTCCAAAATAAGTCATGCTAATGTTGCTAGGTCTACTACACCTAAGGAGAATATGAAGTTATGGCATGCTAGATTTGGTCCTATCAATTACACACCTCTCAAGCATATCAAGGATCAAGGTATGGTGGAGAGTTTGCCTACGTTTGCATTACCGGATGATGCAGAATCATGTGAAGGATGTCTTGAAGGAAAGCTTCACAAACTACCTTTCAAAAAACATAGATTTATCACGGCCACAAGGAAGTTGCAGATCATACATTCAGATGTGAATGGTCCGATGAGATCAGATTCTATTCAAGGTTTCAGGTACTTTGTTATGTTCATAGATGATTTCTCGAGATATTCATGGATTTATGAATCTTAAAGTGAAGTCAAAGGTTTTTCCTACTTTCAAGAAGTTCTTAGCTATGGTTGAAAATGAAAGTCAGTCAAAGGTCCAAATTTTGAGAAGTGATAGAGGAGAAGAGTACATGTCTAAAGACTTTAAGTCTTTTTTAGAAGACAAAGGTATCTCTCATCAACTCACTATTGCTTACACGCCAGAAAAGTGGTGTTGCAGAGAGAAAGAATAGGATACTTGTTGAGATGATGCGTAGTATGACGTCATCCAAAAAGCTTTCTCCCAAGTTTTGGTTTGATGCAGTTACATACAGCTAATCACATTCTGAATAGGTCTTCCACAAAAGCTTTGAAGATTATCACACCTTATGAAACTTATTATGGGAAGAAACCCAATGTGAGTTACTTCAAAGTTTTTGGTTCCCAAGCTTATGTTCACATTGAGAAGAAGGATCGTGGTAAGCCTGATGTAAAATCCATTAAAGCGGTCTTTATTAGTTATGCAATTGAAAGCAAAGGATTCAGATTCTCTGTTCCAGATACAGATGATATCCTACTCTCACGCAATGCATATATTGCAAAAAGTAAGATGTATGATAAGAAGGAAGAGATTCCAGAATTCATGAAGGCATATGACTATGCATTTTTTAGAAGGAATTTGGATACTTACATTCAGCCATACAAAGGGGGTGATGAACCTACTCAAATCCTAAGAGATACAGGTGAAGAGAGAATTTCATTACCTACATCAGTACCTAGTCCATCATCAGCACCTCTTGACGTTCCGACTTATGAAGTTGGAGAAGGTTCCATAGTTCCAAAAGAAAGAGATACTGAAGAACCAAAAGATATACCACCACTTTTCAGGAATACACCGAAGTGGTTATATCAAACATGGAAGGACAGTGGTATACAAGAATACACAGGAAGAACTAGAAGTCAGACCAGTAGACAACAAAGAGACGAGGTAAATTATGCACAACATTGTGAGATTCATAATGTTTTAGCTCTTACTTCAGCTGAGAATGAACCAGCTAGTGTTCAAGATGCACTAAGTAATCGTGTATGGAAGAAAGCTATGCAAGAAGAGATTGATTCCATGCATAAGAATCAAACATGGAAGCATTCTGAGTTACCAAAAGGTAAGAAAGCTATTGGTGTTAAGTGGATCTTCAAAATCAAAAGGAAAGCAGATGGTACTATAGACAGGTATAAAGCAAGATTAGTTGTCAAAGGTTATGCACAAAAGAAAGGTATTGACTATGATGATACGTTTGCACCTACATCTAGAATGACAGTGGTCAAGACAATACTTTCTTTAGCTGCATTCTTTAGTTGGAAAGTATACCAGCTAGATATCAAAACTTCATTTCTTAATGGTGATCTACATGAAGATGTTTATGTTCAACAGCCAGATGGTTTTGAAGAAACAGGTAAAGAGCATTTAGAATGTAAGCTTATCAAAGCTTTGTACGGTCTAAAACAAGCACCAAGAGCTTGGATTGAGAAGATACATGTTTATCTTCTATCTATTGGTTTTGAAAACTCACATGAAGCTCCCACTCTTTATGTTAAAGCTGAAAAGGATGTTTTGATTATTATTATCATATATGTTGATGATATGATCATGACAGGTCCCAAGGATTCAGATCTTCAATTGTTTAAAGGACAACTTAAGAATACATTTGATGTAAATGACTTAGGGATTTTACATTATTATCTAGGGATTGAGTTCAAATACAGAGATGAGTGTATCTATTGAAAGAGGCTGCGGAGAGCGAGAAGAAGATGGAGAAGCTGAAGTTGAAGAAGTCCCAATCAAGTTATGAGAGATTTGGGACCAAGTCTTATTGATAAGTGACTTTTAGGTCATTTGGGCATGTTCACACATGGCCAATGACCAAAAGTCATAAAAATAATGTAAATGCCTATAACTCCCCAATTCGGGGTCCAAAAAATATAACAAAAATATGTATGGAAAGCTCTCGAAGAGAGCTTTCACATGGAAGGGTCAAAATATACAAAAGGAGAGTCCTTGGGGCCTTTATCCCCAACAAGCTCCCACTTAAAGGACCAAGGAGGATCCTTTAAGCTAAGTAACTCCCACCATCTGTATACATAGCTGATGTTGTGCCTTGGGTAGACACTTCGTGAGAGCATATGCAGGATTCTGTGAAGTATTGACCTTGATCAAAGTGATCAGGCCATCCACTAACACCTCTCTGATGAAGTGATATCTCACATCAATATGCTTTGTGCGAGCATGAAACATGGCATTCTTTGCCAAACATATGGCACTCTGGCTATCGCATCCAAGAACAGGTGCCTTTTCAGGCATCCCAAACTCACTGCAGAGGCGAGCTAACCAAATGGCTTCTTTGGAAGCCTCTGTGGCTGAAATATATTCAGCCTCTGTAGTAGATATTGCAACTATCCTCTGAAGTCTAGAGCACCATGAAATAGCTCCACCTGCAAGGATGTATACATAGCCACTTGTGGACTTGCGTGTGTCCACATCACCTGCCATGTCTGAATCACAAAATCCTTTTAACTCCAATGGACCCTTTCCATAACATAAGCATTTACTTTTGGTCCCTTTCAAATATCTCAAGATAGATTTGACTGCCTCCCAATGAGCTCTACCAGGATTAGCCATGAACCTGCTAACAACTCCCACTGCATGAGCAATGTCTGGCCGAGTGGCAACCATAGCATACATAAGTGAACCACAAGCTGATGCATATGGAACACTCTTCATGTAATTGGCTGCATCATCATTTTTGGGACATTCATCCTTGGAAAGCTTAACATGTGGCTGCAATGGCACTCCAAGAGGCTTAGCATCAGCCACATTAAATCTGTCCAGCACTTTTTCAATGTACTTTTCTTGGGATACCTGCAAAGTATGCTGCTGTCTATCCCTTTTTATACGCATACCAAGAATATGCTCAGCTTCCCCAAGGTCTTTCATTGAGAATGCAGAGTTCAGCTGCTGTTTTAGAGCATTCAGAGTGCTCTTTTTCTTCCCAGCCAGCAGCATATCATCTACATACAGTACAAGAATAATTGGGCTGCCATCTTCATCCTTTTTGGTGTACAAACAGTGATCTGCATGGCTTCTTTTAAACCCATGTTTGAGCATAAATGCATCAAACTTCTTATACCATTGTCTGGGGGCCTGTTTCAGCCCATATAAGCTCCTTTTCAGTTTGCATACCAGATGCTCTTTTCCAGGAATGGCATATCCTTCTGGCTGTTTCATGTACATCTCTTCATCTAAATCACCATGCAAAAAGGCTGTTTTAACATCCATTTGGAATAATTCCAAATCCAAGGCAGCTGTGAGAGCAAACAACACACGTAAAGTGGTCATCTTCACCACTGGAGAGAACACTTCTTGGAAATCAATGCCCTCTTTTTGGGCATATCCCTTAGCAACCAGCCTTGCCTTATACTTGGGTTTTCCATCAACAGTTTTGATTTTGTACACCCACTTGTTGGGAATGGCTTTCCTTCCTTTGGGTAACTCAACCAAATCCCAAGTATCATTTGCATGCAAGGCCTTTATCTCTTCCTGCATGGCTAACTCCCACTTCTTCTTGTGCTCACATAGCTTTGCCTCTTTATAAGTAAGAGGCTCACCCTCATCTAATAGCATAATATAATGTATAGAGGGATCATATCTAGTCACTGGCCTCCTAGGACGTATAGATCTTCTTACCCAATGATCCACATTACCAGGCAATGGATCTACATAAGGTGGTACATTAACTTCTTCATTGTTAACAGGCTGCTGTACATCATTTTCAGCCATGTTTTCAGCATGAATAGGTGGCTGCATATGCCCTTCAGGATCATCATTTTGTTGTCCAGCATCATCTGGCCCAATAACCACGGGCTCATTGTCATTTCCAGCCATATGTGGTGCATCCCGAGGGTTCATATCAGATTTAACTGGTGGCTGTACATGCTGAAATTTGACTCTTTTCTGGTCATCTTTAGAGGCACAATTGTTTTTGAGCAGCCTTGCCTCATTAAATACAACATCTCGGCTGCGTATTACCTTCTTGAGTTGAGGTAGCCAAATCCTGTAGCCCATTTCACCTTCATCTCCGTAACCCATGAAGATACCTTTCATGGACTTTGCATCTAACTTGCTTCTCAACTTAGGCCTTATATGCACAAAAGCATCACAACCAAAGATGCGTAGGTGGTCATATGAAGCTGGTTTGCCAGACCAAACCTCTTTTGGAATGCCACCTTTTAAGGACATATGAGGGGATCGATTGCAAACATGAACTGCAGTTTTCAAAGCCTCTCCCCAAAATCCATGAGGGAGATTAGCTGTGGACAGCATGCATCTCACCCTCTCACATAAAGTCCTATTGTACCTTTCAGCCACACCGTTGGAAGAGGGGCTATATGGGACTGTTAGCTCCCTCTTAATACCAAGATTTTCACAAAATCTATTGAATTCAGCACTTATAAACTCACCCCCATTATCTGTACGTAAGCATTTCAGCTTTCTACCTGTTTGAGTGGTCACAAATGCATGAGATTTCTTAAATGCAGCAAAGGCTTCATCTTTAGATTTTAACAAATATACCCAAAGCTTCCTAGAGTAGTCATCAACAAAAGAAACAAAGTAAAGAGCACCCCCCATAGATTTTGTGGGCATGCTACAAACATTAGAATGAACAAGATCAAGCACATCAGACTTACGAGAGACACCAGAGTAGTAGGAATTCTTTACTTGCTTACCATATTGGCATTCATTACAAAAATCAAGTTTTGAGCCTTTAGCATCAAACTTGTCCAAATTACATAATTTATCAAGGCCTTTTTGGCTCATGTGGCCAAGCTTTTTATGCCATAATTCCATATGTGAATGGATTTCAGCCAAAGCAATAAACTTGCCCAGCAAAGCTTTACCATGCAAGCACTAAAGAGTCCCTTTGTTTGTACCTTTAACAATAAGCCTAGAGCCTTTGATAAGCTTCCATGACCCCTTCTCAAAGAGGGTACTATATCCGTGCATATCCATTTGCCCAACAGACAATAAGCTTTTCTTGATGCTTGGTACATACCTTACATCATGCAAAACCAGCTCATTAGTACCATCCACTGTGAGATGCACTGTGCCAATACCTTCAATAGAACAAGCATGGTTATTTCCAAGATATACATGTCCATGGCTGCCTGCATGAAAGGTAGTAAAACACTCCTTAATAGGAGTTACATGAAACGATGCACCTGAATCTACAATCCATGTTTGTGACAAAGCATCATTCACAGTAAGCAAGGCATCAATCAAATCCCTCTTTGTGATTTGCATGTCTTGTGCATGAATATTAATAGAAACATCAATAACTTCTGCATGCTCTGCTTCCATAGTAGCACAAAGTATATCTTCTGCATCTGATAGCTCCTCAATGATGACACTAGAGGCCACATTGGCCTTCTCTTTGTCTTTGTCCTTTGAGGTATCATGTGCTTCATTCTTGGTGTCCTTTTTCTTCCTGTCACCTGTGTTCTTCTTTCTTTCTAGTTCAACTTTATAGAATCTGCAATCAGGCTTCTTGTGACCTTTCCTACCACATTGATAACAAGTCACTTCAGCCTTGCCTTTGCTTTTGCTCCGGTTCCTCTGTACATTTTCACTTTTCTTTCCTGTTCTTCCTCTAGCCACATTGGCTGAACCACTGCCCTCTCCACTAGCTTTCCTCCTGATTTCCTCATTCAAAATAGAACCCCTTACACCATCAAAGGTAAGACTGGGGCTATTCGAAAGTGAAACAACCAATGTTTCCCATGAATCAGGTAAGGTCATCAACAAGAAGATGGCCTTAAGCTTATCATCAAATGGAGATAATCTAGAGTCTTGCAATTATGAAAGAGTACCTGTAAACGAAGATAAGTGCTCAGCCGCACTCTTTGACTCATTAAGCTGCATACACACTAGCTTACGCATAAGATGCACTTGATTTACAGGCGTGGTAT
>CM035441.1:84470718-84595718 GCA_020310875.1 Ceratopteris richardii | reverse complement strand
AAAAGCATGCCATCGTAATGCTTTTGTTTTATTCGTTTTTCGCATCAATGCGTTTCACTTCCTTTGCTTTTTGAATTCGTTTTGTGCGCTTTTGATTTCTCTTTGCTAATTGCTTTTGTTTCATTTTGTTTTGTTTGCTTTATTTTATATTGTTTTGTTTGCTTTATTTTATATTGTTTTGTTTGCTTTATTTTATATTGTTTTGTTTGCTTTATTTTATATTGTTTTGTTTCTTTTGATTCATAATATATGGTTTCACACCATATACTTTATGGTTCACATGGAACATGGGTTTATTTGGATCCACAACATAAAGTTTTAGGGCTCACATGGATTTCGACTTATGATCTCATGATTTAGAGAAATTGAGCTAACCAAAGTATCAACTTAGCATAGCTTAAATTCTGTTTCCGCATTTGAAAAAATCTTATGGAATGTGTGAGAGCTCAAAAGCTTCATACATTGTCACATACAAGGTGTTAAAATTATATTGCACCCTTAAATGGGTTTTGTCCAAAAGATGAGTAGATATGAAATATCTACAACAATGGAGCATGAGTAAAGAAACTATTCCAAGCATCCAATTTCCAAGCTCCTTTAAAAGGCACCTCCACATTTTCAATAAACTTCCTGAAAATATCAATCCATAAGGGTCTATGAAAAGATGTAATACACGTAATACCAATTGCTTTTTTAATCTTTTGGTAACTCACAAAGCTTCCATGTTTGATTCTTATGAATCGAATTGTTAACGGCCTACTCGAATAAATCAACTCCTGGGTTCTTGGGATGGTCAGGGATCTGTATTACAGAGGCCCTATGTTTATTTTCCCAAATAGAACATTCATTGCGCAGTATTATTCATCACTTTACTCTGACTATTCACCAGCAAACTTGTAAATAGTAATTTCATCACCAGACTTTTCAACATTAAGCGAAATACTTCACCGCGATAAAGTATGTCATTCAATTACGCAGAATAACACGAACTTCTTCACCAACGATTGATGAGCAACCACAATTAACTTATATCTTCACCAGCAAAGTATTACGCAGACAAGATCACCGGAATAACTTAATACTCAAAACAGTAAATGATCATTACACCAGTATGAGCAAAACTTGCGTTGAAAACGATCCACAGGCACACCGCCCATACCCACAGTCCGGCGTCGTGCTTCTCCTGCGCATCTGCTTCCGCACACCTTTTCATTATCAAAAAGTTACAAATGTTACGCTACATCCTTTCGATGTACGTCCTTTCCAATTACATTTTCCAATAATTACAATTTCATTCCGACGGCCTAACACTAGCACGCACGGTGGACTCGAACCTAGAATTGATTAATTACAAAAAGTAGCTAAGAATCATCAGCGATGCCCTGAATATACATAGTGCAAGCTAACTTAAAGGTACGCAAAATTTTCTGCTTCAAGGATTCTAACATCTCCTGGAGAACGTGCGGTTCTACCAAATAAGCATATGTGCACACCGAACTGGAAGCAATGACTTGAGAAAGCAAAACTTCACTTTGATTCTGCAAAAAAGCCTCTTGTAGATAGAAGTCATTGGCGATGGCTATATCTCTACGTAACTTGGCATCAGCAATCTCTGCATCTATTCATGAAAGGCGATCCTGTTGAATACCAAGTTGCTTTTCTCGACGATCCAACTCTTGCTGCTGAAACTGCATTGTCCAAAAAAAATCTTGGCGCTCCTTTTGGATCGCTTCGATTTCTTTCTTTAACTTAACTGTACGACCAATCTCTTCATCTAACACTTGACTTTTTGGAATAATTCTTCTATAACCTTCTGTATTTCTGCTTCACCTTGTAGTATCTTGTCAGAGAGTACCTTAGAAGCTTGTTCGATTTCGGCCATGCAAGTGCGAATATTAGCTAACTCACAACCGAGAGCAGTCATTGCATCAGCTTTATCTGTCAATGCCTACTTAAGAAGAGCAATCTCCGCGTCTTTGGCTACAATAATCTCATCCTTCGCGGTAACCTATTCCTGTAATAAATATTCATTGGCTCTGACCCCCAAAACCTCTTCCTGCAGGGAAGCCATATTGGCCTCTAACATATCAACTTTCGATTGATATTCAGTGCGCAGGGACTAGTGAGCATCATGCATCTGAGCGGGTAATTGCTTGGATAATTGATTAAGGAAGTCGCCGATCTGGGCAAATCGTGCAAACGCATCCGGTACTAAAAAAAGTTGATAGCGGTTGAGAAGGTTTTGCAGAAACTGTAGCGGAAGATGAAGGTGGAGAATAATCGGGTGAAGAGGGAATAGGGCGAGATTGGAATACCGCCATCGAGTAATTAGGGGACGAAAGGTGTATCGGGGAATTAGGAGGTAAAGGTGCCCGAGAAGGTGATGGAAGAGGGTTTACCGGATTTTCTGTATTGTTACCATCAGGCATGAACTTCAGTGGAGATGGAGGCGCAGTGGAATCAACCTTGTCCGACTGGACTTCCGGGTGGACGAGGGATTCAGCTATAACTTCCTGCGTGGTTTGATGGGTGGTGTTAGCAACCGTCTCCTTCGGCGTTGTGTCTGGGACAACCTCCGGTTGCTGGTCTTCTGTCTCGGTGTGTTGAACCTCTTCCATAACAGTGTCTTCAACGGTTTTGGCCTTAGGCAAGGGTGGGGCTAAAGACGCATGCAGGGATGAAGCTGTGTCCTCAAGGAGTACCTTACTGGAAGAGGCTTGGACTTGACTCTGAGAAGGGCTAACCTTCCTGCATTTCTCTCGGAATAATTGAAAAAGATCGTCATTATCCTTGTCATAGCCCATCACCTGCTCAGACTCCTCGTGCAATAGAAGACTACCCGTTGGAGGGTTCGAAACAAGGTTCACGATGGGGAGGAGGAATGAAAGGAGGTGAGGCAATCGGGTGCGGGGACATTCACCTTTGGCTAACTTACGCATAACTGTTTGGCACTCACGATGGATACTCCGGAAAAAGAATAATGCCCAATTGACACGTTCACGGGCGGCAACATCAATCAAAGAATAGAAAGGGCGAGATATACCGTAAGTTCGCTTTTGGAGGTTGAGGGTGGTCACCAAAAATTGTAACGCGGAACATTCTGGCTCGTGTCTGCACAGAATGGCAAACTCATTGGAGGACTGTCGGGGAAATAATTGCTTCACTGTTGCCAAGGGGAGAAGGGGAACTTCAGTACGTCCTTCTTGTGGGAGATGGAACATCTCGGCCATAGTGTTGAGGGTAACCACCGTGCGCGGGTTTAGGCAAGTAATAGGCCAACAGGATTCCATCGGGGCGATATCTCCAATAGCCGCAATCACTGGGGCGAAGTAGGGATTGCATTCTACCGAATGCTAGGGCAACTCGGTGAACGCAAGCAAACCACGAGGTCAAAGAAATTCTACAAGGTCGGGGGAAAGGCAAGCACAGAAGGTGGTGATGTTTGCAAGAGCTTCCATGGCGCAGAAAGTAAACAGAATGCACAGAATACCAAATGCACAATGAATCAGAGCGCAATAACACAATAAAGAAAAAGAGTACGAAAACAGCAGTTAAGTAGAAAACGCAGGGTGACATCATAGGTGTAGAACATAATCATCACAAATGGAGGGAAACATGCGTGGATCATTACTACAAAAGTGCATTAAGAGATTCCTAATCGTGAAGGACGGAGACTAAACATGGATAAGCAAGCAAAACGAGTGGATTACGGTCGGGTGGTCAACCGACAAGCGCGTAGCGTAGACAATGGTCAAAGATACCGAAACAGACATGATCCTAATTAATGTAAATAAACATACACAAAGTTAGGGCGAAGTGGACGGCATGCAATACGGATAGAGATCCATTGATGGGTTAAGGGAGTAGAGTGCCAGTTAATGTAGATAACCGGAAAGTAGCCGGACCAATCTGTTCTGCAATACAGTAGGAACCAAACCAACGAAGCTTGAACTTTCCAACCAAACGATACTTGGCATTGTAAAAAAGAACCAATTGCCCTGCAGTAAAGACAGGAGTTATGAGGAATCGATCATGAGTTTAGCTTGCCGCAATTGAACTTCCTGAAGAACCAAAAAGCTTTCCAGACACTGTTCATCCAAAGACCGCAAAACATCCAACCGAAAAGGGAAAGAATCTTCGGGTAATAACTTGTGCTCCAACACCACTCGTAAGCTCGGAACAACCAATTCCATAGGTGCAATTGCCTCAAGACCATATGCCAGTTTAAAAGGGGTACTTCCGATAGCAACTTTATAAGTAGTGCGCTAAGCCCATAAGACCGAAGGAAGAAATTGATCCAATCTTTCCGAGCACTGTAGAACAATTTTCTTCAGCATAGTAAGAAGAGTTTTATTAGTACTTTCGGCTAATCCATTCGCGCGAGGATAGTAAGGGAAACTGAATTTATGGACAATATTGAAGGTTCGGGTGAGCACTTGCATTAATGTATTCGCAAAATGAGTGCCTTGATCAGAAACAATCTCCAAAGGGAGCCCATAACGAGAAAAAACATCACGAAGTGAACATTTAGCAACCATCGGAGGAGTTGCTAACTGTAATGCCCAAGCATCGGCCCAACGAGTAGCATAATCAATACTGGTAAGGATATAACGATGATTTGTGAAAATAGCAGGAGGCGTAATAGGACCAATAAAATCCAATCCCCACTTTTGAAAAGGCTCAAGGGGGAGGACAGGCTGAAGTGGAAAATGATGCCGGTGTAAGAGTTGTCCAGAACGTTGGCAAGCATCACACTGTTGAACATAAGTAGCAATATCATGATGCATAGTGGGCCACCATAATCCACTATGCAGAATTTTCCGACACGTAAGGTCTACCGAAAAATGGCCACCGAAAGTAGTAGAATGAGACATTGCGACTACTGAAGAAACTTCATGTGGTGGAATACATCGTAAGAGTGCTTCAGACGGATCCATATAATACAATTGTCCCACAATGATGTGAAATCGGCGACTATACATAGCCAATTCACGGCGAGCTTACGACGAAGTAGTATTTGGAGGACATCCGTTGGTTAGAAAAATCGTAAGGGTGTCATAATACGAAGGTGACACAGGTAACGCCTGGGAATCATCCTAAACTGAATCAGTCACATAAATAGCCGGAGTGGTATCATCAATGCCACCAGGAGGCTCACCAGAATCTAGTGGAGAAAGGAATTCTGCGAGAGCATGTGCTGATCCTGGACGATGCACAACCTCATAATCAAATTCTTGAAGCAGCAACACCCACCGAGCTAATCTGCCACCTAAATGTTGTTGTCGTACAAGATAAACCAAGGCCGCATGATCCACATGGAAGGTAAATTTGCGTTCGAGCAAATGGTGCCGGAATTTTTTCACCGAATAGACTAGACAAAGGCATTCGCATTTAGTAACGAAATAATTACGTTCAGCAGGTGCTAGTCGTCGACTCGCATAATAAACAGGACGGAACCACTTGTCATGTTGCTTCATTAACACACTGCCGATTGCAATATCAGAAGCATCCACGAAGATATGGAAAGGAAGTTTCCAATTAGGAGCTTGTAAAATAGGAACCTATGTAAGGAGAGTTTTCAGTCGATCAAAAGCCAGTTGAGATCCCTGCGTCCACACAAACTATCGAGGGTTACTGGTAATCAAACAATTAAGCGGTATAGCCACATGAGCGAGGCACCTGAGATGTCGACAATGCCACCGTATTTGACCAAGGAATCGTATAACGCCCTTTAGTGTCGCGACAGATTTATTGGGATTTAAACAAAGAAGGAACTCCCGACACTTGGAAAAGAAGCATCTGAGGTGATAAAGATGAGCCGATGTATCACCAGATAATGAGAAATCGTCCAAATACACCTGCATAAACGTAGTTAAGTAGGGAGAAAAGATTTTTTGCATGCATCGCTGAAAGGTGCTTGGAGCATTGCGTAGACCAAACCACATCACCGTACAAGCATATACTCCCCAATTTGTAATAAACGTGGTCTTGGGAATATCTATTTCAACCATGCATACTTGATTGTAGCCACTATACCCATCCAAAAAGGAGTACATTTCTCGTTCTGCAACATCATCTAGCATAGTATCCAAGAAAGGTAGTGGAAAGGGATCGGGTACCGTCGCCGCATTCGATTTCCGGTAGTCCACACAAATGCGTAATTGCTTGTTTTTCTTTGAGACGATGACAATAGGAGAGATCAATTCCGCATGCTCAATGGGAATAATGAAACCTACTTTCCACAACCGATCCAGTTCAGCTTTCACTTGCGCAGCATAATTGGGATTCATCCTGTAACTCGGTTGTTTAATTGGTCGAGCATCCGGCTTCAGCATCACACAGTGTTCGTAGATACGAGGATCCAATCCCTTCATATCGCGATAGTTCCAAGCGAATACATCAACAAATTCCTTCAGCAACTATAGTAAGTCATCTTGAAAACTCTCAGGTAATCAGGCCTTAATCTTGACCGAGCACAGGTTAACCTCGTCGCCCAAATTGCAAGTGATTAGTTGATCTTCCGGTACATAAAACTGTCGAGGCATGGAAATATCTTCAGGTGGGAGGAGTAAATGTTGAAGATCAGTAACATCCAAAACCTGAATCCGCAATTGGTTCCACTTCTTCGGTGAGAGGGACTACCGTACAAGCGGCCGAAGTCCAATTATCCATTATGTCTTGCAAATCAATTGTACCCAATACTAACAAATCCTGGTTAGCATTTAGAAAAGCTTCTTCTTCGTCATCCGAAAGACCATCCAACATATGCACGGGTTCTGCAACGTAAGGTCGTGCATGTAAGTCGCAGGGCCTCATATCATCCAAGGGTACAACATATTTCCGGTGATTGCTTTATAAAATAAGTTCGTGTGCATACCGATCGTGTAACACTTTTGCCTGTTTCGACCAGGACCTACCGAATAGTAAGTTGTAATCCAGGCTTGATTCGGGTACTTCCAAGACAACAACAGTCATTTTGAACACTGCTCCCAGTAAGGTAATGGGTATATCAAGCACCAAACCCACGATTCTCTAACTCCAACCAAGCCTGACAAGAGGTTTTGCATGACCTGATTTGGGGTATAGTATGTCTCTTGACTCCCATAGCAATGAACGTCAGTGCTTGTGCATCCCTTGAATCCCATCTAGATTGCTCTTCTGTGAGAAGTAATCTTGTAGTATCACGGACTCCGGATGATGAAAGAGTTTCTTCTTCTTCAATAACCTCCTTATGAGGAGAAATTGAGGAAGCATGTCTTTTGGAAGATGAAGCAACATCCTCTCCTGTTAGTTTTGGCCTTGGGTACTTGTCATTGACAATATTCCACAAGTCTTTAGATAATAACAAATTCATCATCATAAAACTCCACATTGGATAATTAGACATTCCTACAAGCTTATCTTCATTCTCAAGTCCATAATCATTCATCTCTTATGGGTGTATGTCAACTATGCTCTGATACCAAATGTTGGAAGTGGGGTGGGCCCTAATAATAATATTCACAAGTCTACAAGATCTTCCAACACATGAACCTTAGCATACACACCTTAAGACTCAAAATTAGATGAATGAGAAATAGAGAGACTCAAGGAGAATACATAACTTGTTAAAGTGTCAAAGTAAGTTGAATGCTTACTTACACTTATCTAATATGAATGTCAAATTACAATGTGTCTAATGATACAAAGGTGAATGTATGCTAATACAAAACTGAATCTAGGCTGAATTTAGGGTTCTAGATACAAAAAATTTTGCATAAAGTGCCTAAGAGGTATGAAGAGTGTGTGTGTGTGTGCGCGCGCGCAATTGAAGTGAATAGAAACAGTTTAGAACCGTTAGTACAGCAAATCCTAATTGTCAAATTAGGGTTTCAGAAACCCTAAATCAGAAATTGACCTAAATAGCAAGATAATCTCCTCCTTGTGTTGAAGTAGAAGGCAAAAGCCTTGGAACAGCAGCAACAATAGAAAAAGAACTGAAATTTGACTTGCTACTTACAAAACTCAGCAAAAGCTGATGGTTGGCTTCCAAAATCTCCTCCAAATCTGAACCAAAAGTTGGGATCACCTCCTCCAAGAGTAGAACACTCAAGCCTCGAAGACTTGATCCTTGCTGAAGGTAGATGGATGATCAATTGTGACCTCCAAGCTCTCTTTATATAAGATTATGGAAGTTTTTGCGAAAAAACTTGAAAAGCATAAGAAAGCACTTTCGTTAATTTTAAAAAACGATCGGCTTTTGAAGCATAAATCTTCAGCAATCTCACAATCTAGCCATGAGGTAATCATGAGATAATGATTTTCTTAATGCTCATGAGGGTTTTCCAAGTCTTAACTCTTTCCGCAAAAGAATTAGGGGTGTAAACATTAATACAAATATAATATATATATATATATACCTTCATAAGTTCAGAGTTATCCAAACTTACGAACCCAAGATAGAGAACACAAACACATACACATTAGCAACGTGAGATGTAGTCATAGTTGGTCAAGTACGATCTGTATGACAAGTACGGTACCGAATAGTACCATACTAGGTATGTACTAATGTTGTAAAAAGATGAAGTTTTTGGCACTTGAAATTATCACTTTTGGAGCTCACATAATGAGCTCATGGAGGAGGAGGTCCCTTCAGCTTGGAGGTGGAGTTGTGTGACCATCTTCAAGGTGTGCAGCACCTTGGAGCTTATCTATTTGGAGGATATCATCTTCACGTTCGAAGATTGTGGAGTTATGGATAGCTTGTATATCTTGCAGATCACTTATGCTATCTTCTAAATTCATGTATTATAAATGATCACATGTAGAGCACGGCTCCTTTTATCTCTCACGTTTTGCCTATTCTACATCTTGTTTTCTCTCTTTGTCTCTTATTAATTGTAGGCCTTAAAACCAACAAAGACGAGTATTAATGGTTTATTAAAAGTGACCCTTTAGGTTACTTGGACATGTTCACACATGTCCAATGACCAAAGAGTTGTAAAAATAAAAATAACTATAAAACACTTGTATGCCAACCAAAAAATATAATACATATGTGAAGCTCTCAAAGAGAAGTATAAAAGAAAGGGCATTAAACTACAAACGGAGAGTCCTTGGGGCCTTTCTCCCCCCAACAAGGAAGAAAATCACTTTGAGTTTTGTTTTTGTTTACTCCTACTATTACTTTGGATTTGGAAATATATCAAGCAGCCCTTTTGGATGATGACCTTGGTGAAGAGCTATGTATGGCATAGCAAGAGAGAGAGAGAGAGATGTTATCCTTGGAAAAGAGCATTTGGTGTGCAAACTTAAATGCAGCTTATATGGGCATGCCAGGGTTAGAACAACAAGTAAGAGTAGCCCCTCTTATCGAGAGCTTGGTACAAGAAAAGTAAGTGCACGAATTAGCATAATTACAAATTTTGTGAATAATTTCTAAGCTTAAACTGAAAATTCCAACACTTTGAAGGTCCTCACCAAAGAATTCTAGAGGGAATAAGTGGTCCAAAACTCCATATCACATCCAAAAAACGGCTTGAAGTGAAACAACAACATTTGATTCACGAACAAGCACCAAAGGTCTCCTGATGCCAGCAAGAGGATGGTTTCTAAACACTTCTTTCTTGCACGAAAAATTCAATTGGGCTTCTAGAGCCTTATGCCTCTAGATAGTTTTAGAATGAGCTTCACAAGCTAAAGATTGACCAAACTGGTTGTTCGAGAGAGAAGTTTCATGTGTGGAGAAGTGATAGTGTAGCAATAAGTCACCGACTAAGAGCAAGTGTGGGAGAGGCAACTTTGGGGAATCCTCAAGCTTGAGGGAAGAAGAAGTCATGAGATTTCTTGCATGTAAAGACAAAGTACATGCACATAAGCACCTCACGATAAGAAAATTCTGATTTTCACCAAAGATAGGATACCTTGAAAGGGGCAAGAGTTCCCCTCTCCCTCCTTGACTAAGTCCTTCTTGGGAGGGGAATGATCTTGGGGAGAGTTGGAGGAGAAGAGGATCAATGAGAGGAGGCCAAATGGTGCAGCTTTATACCACATTCAAGCCTAAAAGCTTGGGAGGAAGAGAGTATAAAAGAGGCACTTGAATCTCTTGGCTCTTAAGGACCAAGCATGGAGAGGGCGCTTGAGCTACGCGCCTTCTACATGGCTAGCGCTATGTCGAGGGCACTTGGTCCTTGTCTATCCTCCTCTTGGAGTGGTGAGGGTCCTCTTGGGGGCGGTCCTCTTAAAGGGCACGAGCCTCTTTGAGGGGCCCGAGGGGGGGGGGGGGGGGGGGGGGAGTCTCCCTTAAACTTTTGGGGGCCCTTGTTCCCTTATAAAGAGGAAGCTTGGAAACTCCTTCAACTTTGTGGTGTGCATGGGGATGAGCACCCAACAACCCGGCTCTAATACCAAGTATAACATCCTTGTTTTGGACACCAAAGATAACTCATGAGAGGCACTGCCCTTGCCACACAACCATCCATAAATAGATCTCCTATTAGTTCTAAAAATAAAACTACTACATGTGCTCCTAGCTTTTCCCATAACCACCACCCTTTTGTGTGTTCTACCTAAAGTTTAGGTCCACTTAACTAGTGGCTCACCTAAAACTTAGGTTTACTTTACGACAAATAATCGTCCACTTAAATACCTAGAACCACAACAATTTATGGAAGATGAACAAGATAGAAACAAGGAATATGTCTACAAAGGGGCAACATTTGCATCAACTTAAGTGCCTCCCACCTCAAGAAAGAGTTTTGTAAGTGATTCTCACTCAAACCCAATGCATATAAATGGGGAAGATTAAAAAAATTTCCTTCTCTTGTTAGAGATCGAGCTCATTTACGGCCCTAAGAATGAGGTAGAGAATAAGCCGATGCAGTCTTTCAGTAAGTTGGCTCTGTTTTTTGTGCAAATAAATAATGGAAGTGATGAACATGCACACACAAGTGGTATGAATAGGGGCCCCACATTGCAGGAAAATAGAACCCATATGTTTGCTTAAACACTGTTTTTACAAAAAGACATATATTTAGGTGCACGCACTCATGCTTGATCTGTGAAGGGATGTGTGGGAAAGTGCACGTACATAGAGGAGATCAAACAGACGTGTTTCTGTTTAGCCTAATTATATTTACCCAGTTATACTAAAAGTTTTGTCTACCTCACTGTTGTCTACACATGCATGGACTCAATCGGTAAATTTCCAGGCCTATTAGAGCTATGTCTTTCATGGCTTCCTCTAGATTCCATGATATGAAATGGCACAGAAAC
This sequence comes from Ceratopteris richardii, assembly GCA_020310875.1. Taxonomy (NCBI): domain Eukaryota; kingdom Viridiplantae; phylum Streptophyta; class Polypodiopsida; order Polypodiales; family Pteridaceae; genus Ceratopteris; species Ceratopteris richardii. The sequence continues at coordinate 84,584,462 of CM035441.1, read as the reverse complement.
TATTGTACCTATACACAATGCACAGATGTGAACAACATATAAGCTTTCAGCACCCAAATATATATTGTCCAAACTAGGAGACTACAACCTAGTACAATAGGAATATAGGCCTCCAGGGAAATAGATCAGAAAAGTCATGATCTGATTATCAAAAAGAGATGCTATTAGTATGTTAGATTATATTAAAAGAAGAAAAAAAGGAAAGGGATTATGATAAATTGCATAATTACCAATTTTCCATACATGGCCAAAGCTGCAGCTTCCCATGACCTGCCCAAGCACAAATTTACCTGTCCATCACGAGACTGAGTTTTAAAAAAAAAAATAGAAACAGGAAATTGCACATATTGAGAAGATAATAAAAATGCAAAAAAAAAGAACCAACTATTCAAGGTTCTGTTTTTACCAAGAAGAAGCGATCAAATCCCACCCTTTTGTTTCCTCTCTGAATGGGCAAGGGGAGTGAATGAAGATGGTAAGGTAAAACCTTTTCACCTTTTCTTTGGATATATGTATGTGCACGCATGCACATGTGTGTGTATGTGCACCCATATATGCTTTTGTGTCTGCATGTGAATTCATGCACAAGATTATGTGAGCACAAAGGTACATGTGTGCATAGGCAAGATTGAAGAGAGGGAAAGGGAGACGTGAAGGGAGGAAGTCAGATAGAGGACTTAAATATTCATTAAGAAATTATATGTGAATACCAGCTGTTTAGCAGGGAAATCAATTGAAAAACATGTAACGGACATTGTAGACCTGTAGGCTGTGATAAAGGAACACCAAATAAAATGGCTACAGGAAAACAAAATTCTCTTTGTAGGAAAAAATTCATGTTACATGACAGCTAACAATTTTGTGTTGGCCTTCCAATAACCCCCAATCGAGGAATTTGGGGGTTTGAATATAATTGAATAAATACATGTAGCATATATACAGTACTTTCTATCTCTTCTGAAAAAATGGCATCAAGCTGTTGACTGAAAGCTCTCAACAGAATCAACATGAGGTGGTCCAAAAATCTCAGTAGCTGGTGACCACTGATCAGGAACCATCAAAAAGTAGTTTTTCATGGCCTTCCTGAACCGCTTCTTGTATTGCTTGGGAGAAATGACAGTGGGTTGCGCATTCTTAGGGCCACCTAGTATCCCTGATGCCTTTACCCATGATTCCAAATGCTTGTCCCATGTATACTGTCTCATGAAATCGATGATACCCAAGACTAACTGACAGCGTTCTTCATCTATGCCAACAAGAAGAGAATAATCCATAACATCCACAGACTGCACAATACAGACTGAAAATGAGTAACAAAGTACTGCTGTCAAAGTATCATTGAAAAAACTGAGAAACATAACTTACAGCAAGAAAAGAGGTATCATTCCAGACTGCTCTTTCCAAAATACGCTTGGCTTTGTTCCCAATGAATATGGGGTTAGTCAACATCGACTCCAAAAGGTTCTGGTCTAGCAAAACCTTGTTCTTTCCTGTGGTATCAGCATTATAGCGAGACCTCAATGAACCTTTCAGGTCATAAAGACGAGTTACATGGCGTCCATATAACAGATTTTCCATGACCATAAGATCCATGCGAACTTCTTTGCCAGGTTTCCAATGTTTAACAGTCACCTGCAAGTGTAACTCAGTCATGTAAGACAACAGGAAATATCCTTTGAACTCGAATTTCATATTTCTATTTCGCGGAAAAAAAAAGGGAGCTGGGAAGAAGAACAGAGGCCCAGTAGCTTAGATGCTAAACTTGACAGTGTCTTAAGATCTGATTGCTAAAGTGCCTCCTAGCACCCAATCTATGAAGAGTATGATGAACAAAACAGGCATATAAATTGGGAGATAATGGACCATGGAACTCAATTTGGAAGTTCTAAACCTGGATTGACAGGTTGAATCCAGAAAATGCAAAATCTGTGGACTCCAAACAAACTGTGAACTCAACAAAAAGCATGCTTCGTTTTCCCATTATCCTTCCTTTCCTTTTCCTAATAAATCATAATTCCCCTGAAGGTATTGGCCATATCATCTGTAATGGACAGAAGTGTCTTTCTCCTTTTGAAACAAAATTTCCTGATCTAAACAAGTCTCAAAAGTTGACTTTCTTTCTTTTTGCAGGTTATGATTGTTACTTACAACATTCCACTTGCAAAAAGAAAGAGAAAAGGATTATATCAGACAGAGGGACTGATACAACAAAAAAGGTGGAGAGAAACTACAAAAAGCTTACCTGAAAAATACCAAGGATTTTTGCAAGACAAGTAGGGCTGCCAGATTTCAGAGTTTCGGAAAGATACTTGAAATATGCTGGAGCAAACTTGATGAAAGATTCTAATTCAGTCTTTGTAACTTGTTTAATGACAAATCTGTCATCTTTAGTTTTCGCGAAAAAGACATTGCTTTTTCCTCCTTGTGCACCCCATTTTTTACAGCGACAAAGAGAACGAACAAAGTCCATCTGATCAGAACAACAAGTTTTCCTTAAAGCATCAAATTGCTTTGCATAGTAGCATGTGACCATAAATTTGACCATTCCATGAGGCTTGTCTTCCTCTGTAAAGGAGACTTTTACATGAGTAGCCTTCAAATATTGTAGATTAAAGCTCTCCTTTGAGCTCATATTTGCCGTCTCATCAGCACGCACAATCTTGTCTCTTGGAGTAGATTCACTCTGTTCTGAAGGATTCTCGAAATTTTGAAGAGGATGGGAAATTGCAGACTCTGTACTTGGTGTATCCAAATCCTTGTCTTTCACTTCTTGTTTAGTATCACTCTCTTTCTCTGCATCCCAAAACCTCTCCCTCTCAGATGTTCCATCTGATAAGTGAGACTGATATTGTTGAGAAGTGATAGCATATGCTATTATGCTGGTGGGTTCATCATCATAAACAGGAATAATAGTATCAAGAATTCCTGGTGGAAGAAAAATCCGGCCCTCACCTAGAGGTAGCTTTGCTTCATATGAATTGTACAGCTGATGTGGATCATCTGTTGATAGTCCATTGAATGAATGTGGAGAGACCTTATTGTATATATTATACAGATTTGGGACAGGTGTTTCTAACAACCCTGGATCTTCAGACTTTTCACCCCTTACAGATGAAGATGGAGTGCAAGCTACTACACTTTCAGATCCACAGCCAACCTCTTCACTTAAGGAAACGATAGCACTTGATCTTGAAGCAGGATCTCCAGCAACTTCAGGATCAGTTTCAACAGTAGCAGCAGCAACAGGTTCATCAAGCATCACACACAAACTTATTGTAGAGCCTTGAGAAGCGATTTCTTGGCCAGTTGATGATATATGTACCTCATGAGCTTCAACTGTCTGCCCATTACCTGTCAATGCCGCTTCAAATGTGTCAGAAAGATCTGCTAATACAGGAAACTGGCCCTCAGATAGTGCTCTGCGGACTAAAATATTATCTTTGTCCAACATATTTGAGTAAAGACCAGAATTTTCCTCCTCCAGTAAAGCCTCTCTTTCCTTGTCTTTTACAGATAGAAAACTATGATTACTTAATAATGACCTTGTGTCTAGCTCATTCAGACCTTCAAATAAGTTTTCAGATCCTGGAACATCTGTCAATTGGTCCCTTTGATTGTGATGAGTCAAATTGTCCAATATGCCTTCATTGCTGGAGTGCACCTTGGAAAATAGCTTAGGGTCTTGTTCCTCATCATGACTGCCTGGTTGGACATTATAAGACGAGGCTCTTATATCACCAGTAACTTCATTCATGAGTGTCATCGCAGAGCTTTGTTCATGGCATTGGCCATTCAACTCTATATTAGAGGATAAACAGCTTGAATCAGTAAGGTTACCATCCACATGAGCTATTGCTTGACTTCCTGTTCCCATACCATCACCAACAGAATCACTGCTAGCTTTCTTAAGCGTAGGTAATAGCTCTCCAAATACATTGTCATGGGTAACCACCGGCCTTCGCAATTCATCAACTTCACATGCAGAGTCCGTGGGTGCTTCCTCGGTCTCAAGCAATCTACCATCCTTGATTCCTGAAAGAAAAGAGGATTCATGCAGATTGACAGACCTTGATGTGAGCATAACTTTATGCAGCTTATGTGATGCTTGGACATTCATAATTTTCCTATCCCATTGAAGAGAGAAGGTAGATAACATCCTCCTTGTATAATTAAGTTTCAGTATATCTGCAAACAAGTCACACGAGTGTGACCGCATAGGTGCAGCATTCTGCAGGCTTTCCTGAAGAGAGAACAGTTCCATGTCATGTGATGAACGAGGGATTAAAATAAGCAAGGAACCAAGCTTAAAACTGATTCAGAAGTATAAAATATTCCTTTCGTACCAAGAAGACTTTTTGGTCATGCATCAATGATGCTTCACATTCGATTATCCACCTCCTGATTTCAGGAGCTTTTCGGATTCCAGAACTCACTACTTGCTCTTCCAATTCACGAAGTGCATTGAAATGCTTTGAAAATACTAACTTGCCTTTGTCTCTTATCTAAAAATTTGTCCTACAGTTTAGCAGTGGAAATAGATGATAAAGAGAATTGAAGTTATTTCTATCAAGATATACCTCGTCCCTCTCATTGACCAACCATTCATCTAGGTCTGGATGGTTGAATTCCAGCTTTGATGGAGGAAGATAAACAGAGTGCACCTTGATTGGGACATATCGAAAGCATGCAACCATACTACCAAATCTGGACAGGAAAACAAAATTGAGGTGCTCATGAAGGATTTGAACATATTCTGGACAAAAAAATCACATGAAAATCATACCCATAAAATCGAAGGCAATCTCTATGTAAGGAATGGCCACAAGCTGCAACTCTACTAGCAGCTGCATGGTTGGAGAAACTGAGCTCCAAAAACTTCCCAAAAGATAGGCCCCAAGCTGCATCTGACATCAAGACTCTACGAGTTGCAGGCGGTACATTATTCAATCGAGGGCATTTCAAACATCGGTGCCACATCCATATTTTCCCCTCATGTTCCCCAAGCAGCACTTCTTTCTGGCGATGTACAGATATGGTCAAGCTTCCTTGGCGATGCATGTAACAGTGAAGATGTGCATCTCTTTTTTCCTCACAGATGCCACATACATTACTCTGTTACAGATGTTCCATGTGCCTCCAAATTAGCCAACAATTCTCCTCTAAGCATGAGAAGTTAGAAAGAAAATAAGATTCAGACATCTTACTGGGTCAAAAACAGTGTCTTTTAAGAATTTCCCAAGAGGCTTGTCAAAGCTTCCATAGTATTTTATCCGGAAAAGATGGCCCCTTTCACACACCCTCCTTTTACGGAGACAAGTACTTGAGAAAGAAACAAGAATACTTTGATGATCTGATGGTGATGGAGGGAACTCTTCATGATTGGCCTCTTGATCACCCAAGAAACCATTTTGTGCCTGATTTTCTAGTTCTGTTTTCATCTTCAACATTTGCCTTGCTAGAGCTGAATTTTCAGATTCTGTAAATTCAAGTTGATTCAGGGATGTATTGGAAAACCTCATACCATGTCGATACATACTTGTCAGGTTCTGAATTCCAATACTCATGTTATAAATTGTACTCTGCGATTTTGAAAGCACTCTTTTCTCAGATGGGACACCAACTGAGGCAGGGAGCACTGAGTAACTGATAATTCGACTTCGTGAATTATCAAACATCCTTGTAGAATATCCATGAGCATCAGATCCTCTTGGACTTCCACTTGGAGAGTTGCTCCTAGAAGAAAAGCATGAAGATGTTACAGAACATGGAGCAGCAAATGTTGAACTTGACGTGTTCCTATGTAAATCACTCCAAGTCCCTGAATTAATCGAAGGGAGCATAGGTGACCTAAATGATAGCTCTGGCACTGCAGCTCCCTCATCTACAAGGAATGAAGTTTCTAATGCCAACTGATAGGCAGCGAAAACTGCAAACTGAACAACACGTTTGACCTTTTTTAACTCTTCAACTTTGCCGCCTCTGAGTAAGACCTGCTAGTTTTTCAAAGCATCATCACACTTTCAAAAGGAAAGGAAACTGATGTAAAAGCACAGAACAAAATCTCTTGCCTACCGTACAGCCTAGAGGTTTTGGACAGCCATCAAAAAACATAAGTGTCTTTCCTTGTGACTTTCCAACCTGTCCAACACTTCCAAGTTCTTCTGCAAATCTCTCCACATGAAAAAAGTCACAATGTCCAAGTTTTGCCTTCATTATCTGATCAGGGCATGGAACTATTTCTGCTCCAGTGCACCTGGCTATACGCTCTAAAAGTGGCCTCTTCACATTCAATACCAATGAGATCTCCTTTGCAAGTAGCTGCTCTTGTGCTTGTCGCGAGACATTCTTTTCCACCAGGACAACATTAGGACGGTGTGCTTCAATCTTTGAAGCCGCCATGCAAAGATGATCCTTTTCCTATATTGACAGGGATTACCTTATACATGAATCATACCACATGTACATTCAAGCTCAGAGTCAATGCTCGAAAAGCAATCAAACAGATCCAAAAGAGACACTTTGACAAAGTACGGCAAGAAATCCAACAATCAACCTATTTTATTTTATGAAAGTAAAGTAAAAAATGCAACACGGCTGGTAAATGGCTACTATTTCTGACTGGAAATTTCAGCATACAGATTTTTTGTACATGGAACATGCCCATAAACAATCAGCATGTTTTCTCTGAACAAATCCTCAGAATCAATCATATATGCGAATAGTGGCTCAGTTTTTTACAAAACAACTTCACATGATTTCCATAATCTGCACTTAATGAGGGCATCATCAGAGATATTGATCTTTCAATTCATTCATCTACACACACCCTGTACGTTATGGGCCATGAACAATGTCTGTCAAGTTTTAGCTGCCTTTAACTATAATCCTCAATGGTCAAGCATCCACAATAAAAAGAAAGAGAGAGAAAGAAAGAGAAACATATTAACAACTATAGTGGGTCAAATCGGCCACTGAGACAAAATCACACAACCAAATGGGCATGTACCAATCAATGGGAGAAGAAAAAAACATGCATACTGCAAATATGTGTGATAATGCATGTGGGCCACAGGGTGTCTTTACTCTGTGTGTGTGTGTGTGTGTGTGTGTGTGTGTGTGTGTGTGTGTGTGTGTGTGTGTGTGTGTGTGTGACAGTGTGTGTGACAGAGTGTGTGTGTGTGTGTGTGTGTGTGTGTGTGTGTGTGTGTGTGTGTGTGTGTGTGTGTGTGTGTGTGTGTGTGTGTGTGTGTGTGCGTGCGCGTGTGTGAGTGTGTGTGCACGCCCCCGCGCATGTGTGTAACCATCTGTCACACTCTGGGACCTTAGAGTTGTGTATGATGAAGTCTAATTGTGATACTCCATACTAATTTCTCTCAAGAAGCTCTAAAATGAAAGCTAAAAGAGAAGACTATTGTGCATGCAACTCACCTCCCACCCTTAATATCCTCTTGCACCCAAGATAGTAATGCTTTGAGGTACTCTAGTGTGGACATGTGGCCATCATACACACTCATTCCCATTACCCCTTAGGTACCTTGGGATATCCCCTGAGCTAGGGACCTTGGCTGACCTTAGCCCTTGTCCCACACACATATAATGGTCTCTATAGACCAGTATCTAACACTCTCTCCCCTTTCTAAAGATCATTGTCCTCAATGATCAATGAGGGAAAGTACTTGCGAACCAAAGCTTCTAATTCCCATGTAAAATCTGTAAGCGGGAATCCTCTCCAAGCTACTATATATTCCTGGATGACATGGTTTCTGAACCCTTTCTGTCTCCTATCTAGTATCCTATATGGAGAGTGATCTGTGCTGTCACTTTCCTGCAAAGGAACAATACCCTCTATTAGATTATCCTCCCTAGAAATACATTTTCTAAGTTTACAGACATGGAACATTGGATGGACTCTACAATCTAGAGAAAGCTCTATAATCGGTATGCAGCATCACTAAGCTTCTTAACTATCTTCCAACCTTGGTGAAAGCTTAGTGCACTTCCTTGTGGATAGTGGAGTAGATCTTGCTGGTTCTCGGAAAAACAAAATTATCTCCTTCTTCAAAGACTCTGGGAGATCTCTTCCTATCAGCATATTCTTTTGCCCTATCAACTACTTGTGTGCATCTTGGTTTTAGCTATTTCTAAATTTGCTTGGAGATTTGCTACGAACTCCAAAGCACTAGGACATTTCTTTGGCATTCCTATGGTATTGAGAGCAATAGGATTCATGCCATAATTCATCTCAAAAGGAGACATTCCAGTCACTTTATGAGGTCTATTATTATAAGTGAACTCTATTCAATGGCAAATAACTATCCCAATCTATCTTCCCCTCAAACATATATGCCCTCAATATGTCCTCTAGAATCTAATTGACCCTCTAGGTCTGACCATCTATTTGTGCCATGTGGATGGTCACCACTTCTCATTTTCAATGACACATACAGCTTGTCAAAGACAAACTTCCAAAAGTGTCCCATGAATCTAACATCCCTATTTGAAACTAGGGATGTCAGCAACCCATGCAATCTGAACACATTCTCGATAAATAGCTCCGCTACAAGTGGAGCTTCTACGGTCTCCTGTGTAGATATATAATGAGCCATCTTGCTCAATCTGTCTACCACTACTAGATATTCAAATGTGTATTCCATGTCCACCGAATCATTAGATGAGTCTTTACATTTTCTCTCTTTTATTGACTATTACTCTTGAAAGTAACAATCTTATTTACCAAAGGAAAAGGTAGACATATTTTTTGTGTTCAAGAGACTTCATTTCTACATCACACTAAAATTGATCAAATTCTAAAGTGTTTGAGAATAGAAAATGAAGGACAATAAACAATACGCCTTTTATTGATTAAAAAAATTAAATAAAATTGAAATTTACCATCCCTTGGAGTCTACCCTCTAATAAATTGCCTGAGTAGCACAATCAAAGACTTTGTCAAGGAGTCCAAAGCATATTGTCCGAGGTGAAAGAGCCTTCAAATGGCAATTTATAGTTTCAATTGATGCACGGACTCACGGGGGTGGCATATCAAAGGGGTTTTGATATGACAAACAAGCCTCATGTGACCATCTTTGCGTCTTCAACTATGAAGCATTCATGCATATCCCACGAGAGCTTAAGAGCAAGCTATATGCAAAATTAATCAAAGGAATCTTCCTTGGCTATGGAAAAGTGAAATGGATTACAGATTTTGGTTACAAATTGAGAGGGCCTGAATACTTTGTCAAATCAAACACTATTTGAGAGGGTCTTATGCATATTGCCCAAGGTTGATCTCCCTTACACATTCTAAGAAGAAAACCTTCAAATTGGAATTCCTATTTTCAATCTCTCCCCAAACAATGCACTAAACGGTGGTGTAGCAAAGGAAGTTTGGTACTACCAATAAAATGAAAAACTCCATCCCCACATCAAGTACTTACAAATGAGGGAGAGCTTCTTACACTCAGGGAAGCAAGGATATGTGAGCTTTGCAACAAGTGGAAGCTTGATATGTAGGAGAACAAGGCCCTCAATGGAAACAATACTTAGGATCTTGTAAAATTGCCTTCAAGAAGGCAATACCCACTTGGCCTACAAGTTAAAGGCCTCATACAAGCAACCCATGTATAAGGATTCGATGATAAACAAAAAATGCACACAAACCAAGGGAGTCAACTTTTACGAAGTATTCTCGCCATCATACAAAATCAAAACTCTTTTCTTCTCATACAAGAATTGGATTCGGGATTTTACCAAATGGAAGACAACCTTTCTTCATGGACACCAAGGTGAGGAGCTCTACATGAAACAACATGAAGGAAAAAGTCATTTGTGTAGCATCTAGACTGATGTGGAGCCTTTCTCGACTAAAACAAACCCCCCATAAGTGGTACAGGAAGTTTGACTCTTTCACTCTCTCACAAGGGTTCACTCAATGTTAGACTAATCGTTGTTTGTATGCAAAAAAAGATGGAAATGGTACTCCAATTATACTTGTTTTGTATGTAGACGACATGCTCATTGCAAGAAAGTATGATAAGAATTACAAGTTTTGAAGAATAACTTAAATATCCCCTTTTCATGAAAGATTTGGGACATACTGAGCACATTCTTGGCATGAGGGACAGAAAGAATTTGTTATATTAATCTCAAGAACAATACCTTGGGGAAGGCCTTGGACATGTTCAACATGACTTACCCTAATCCACTTTCTATAGTTAGCAGGTAATACTCCCCAAAGTTGATTGCTCTATAGATGAGAACACAATAGATGACAAGTCACAGGACGAATGCTCCATATGCTCCTGCCTCCAATATGTGGCTAATTGATGTTATGTTACAATAGCTATGCAACAAAATATTGCACATGCAATTGGATATGTAAGCAAGATGAAGTTATTGGGTTGGAGTCCAATACATCCTCGATTGCCATCAAGGCATTAAGCTAAAGTGCTTTTCTATTGCAAAGGTGGCTATCATGATTCTGACATAGGCAATGATGTGAACACAAAAGTCGACCAATGAGTATATTTTCATATATACCAGCGAATCCAGGCAACCCCAAATTCACCCTAAAATGAAAGTGCAGCTATAAGCTCATGGGAGTCAACCACAAGACTATATAGCATATCAACTCCATTATGCATAGTATGGACTCAATACTATGACATCCCCACTAACATCATTGTTGCCCAATAGTGGATATAGAACTAAAAATGAACGCATGCTCACACACACACACACCCGACAACACGCACACCACGAGTATGAACTCACAAGAAGCTATGTGAACTTAGTTTCTAAAACTTCGGGAAGCGATGGGCAATTCAGCCATAATGAAGCCGAGCATGAAATGCAAACAAAAGATAGGAAAAATACAGCAAAATGCATAGTTGATAGGGTATATACCTATCAACTGGTCGCGACTCGGATGAAGAATCCACAAGTGAAAACTACATGTCCGCCATCCGGTAATACGACAATCATATATACTAGAATGAATCCAAGCAAACCCAAAATTCATCCTAAAATGAAAGTAAAACTATAAGCTCATGGTAGTAAACCACAAGACTATACAACATATCAACTCCATTGTGCATAGTATGGACTCAACACTATGTCATCCCCACTGACGTCATCACTACCCAATAGTGGGTATAGAACTAAAAATGAATGCATGCTCACACACACAACCCAAAATGCATACACACCACGAGCATGAACTCACAAGAAGCTTGCGAACTGAATTTCTATCACTTCCGAAAGTGATGAGCAACTCAGCCATAATGAAACCTAGCACAAAATGCAAACAAACAATAGGAAAAATTACAGAAAATGCATAGTTGATAGGGTGCACACCTATCAATTGGTCACAACTCAAACCAAGAATCAAGGAGTGAAAACTGCATGTCCGCTAATACGACAATCATATATACCAGAATGAATACAGGCAAACCCCAAATTCACCCTAAAATGAAAGTGCAACTATAAGCTCATGGTAGTCCACCACAAGACTATATAGCATATCAGCTATGAACTCAATACTATGCCATCCCCACTAACGTCATCAGTGCCCAATAGTGAGTATAGAACTAAAAATGAATGCATGCTTGCACACACCCCATAATGCACACGCAACACAAGCATGAACTCACAAGAAGCTCTGCGAACTGAAATTCTATCACTTCCAAAAGTGATGGGCTACTCAGCCATAATGAAGCCTCGCACAAAATGCAAACAAAAGATAGGGAAAATTAAAGAATATATTTTCGTCCTTGGAAGAGGAGTTGTTTCATGGTGTTTGAAGTCCCAATGAACTATCACGGTTAACCATTTCCACTATAGAGGAGATACATCTAAGCAATAGAGGCTTCCCAAAGAGCTTGAACTCCCTTTAAAAATTCCAATGCTACATTCTAATAGAAACAGTACCATTTACTTGGACGAAATTTATGTTCCATGTGGACAAAGCACATTGACATCTAGCACGATTTCAATTAATGAATGATCAAGGATGTCTTGGCTCATGAAGCTTGCTACACATCAAACCACGCACATTGCCTTACAAGGTGTCTTTCCAAGGCATTCCACTAGTATTGTCTCCATTTAGTGGGAATATGTTAGAGTCAATCAAATCCTTGGTTGCTGGAAAAAAGGCCCAAAGTTCCTCCCTTTTCATGTACTTCATCTCAATTGTATTATTGCCAATGTACTACACCCTTGCATAAGGCTCTTTTAAATAGCTCAAGAAATAATTTACTTAAGTTTTCAAACACTTTTGGGGGATACAAAGTGAGCTTCCAACCTCCCTTATTTTCGTATCGATGAAACAAGCACCTTCCCCCCTCCCCCATCCCTTCAGAACCATCACTAAAAGTTGGAAATCCTAGAGGGCTTGGACCATTATATGCTCAAGTCTTGGATCTCTTCCCTACTTGATGAGGGTTCTCCCCATAATATCTCTCATTTCCTAATCGTTTCTTCTCCTTTTGTGTTGTGTTTCCCCAAGCTAGTTATGCAGTTATAGGGCAAGTTCAAGCATATGTTTTTCACTAAATAACTTCATTTGAAGGCTTTTGAACCTTAGGAAAGCACATGTTTGAAGGAGTAACCTTATCCAAAAAGGGGCATTGAACCACCAAAAGACACTCCAACGAAGAGACAAGGTCACAAGGTAGCTGAAGAGACAAGGAGGGTATGTGAAGAGACATGGAGGACATATGAAGAGTCATGGAAGGACCCCATGGCACAATATGGATTTCTACAAGGGAAATCAATTTATGATCAGATACTTGTTATTGCACTTGGAATTGAATATGCAAGTTGTCACAATATTAATTCAAATACTCAAGGTCGATTTTTCCAAAGCATTTCATACAATTCTTTCAGTTCTTGGATTTTATTACAATGGTCATGAGAAAAATGGGATTTGGAAAAGGATGTTAGGTGTTACTTCTTTACTTATTAAACTTCAATTCTTGGTGATGGTCAGCTCTCATAGCCTATTATAATAATGTGTAGTGTGTGTCAAGGTTGTCCATTAAGCACTCTCCTATTGGGCACATTGGTCAAGCATATAGATGTTTCACAGATTAGGATTTGAGATGTATTGCAAGATATTCACATGTCAATGTCCATATGTCCCGTGCACTATCATTTGGACTCGAAAGTTGTAGGCATGAAAAAAATTGGTATAAAAGATCCCCACTTCCTATTATGAAGTGTTGCAACTATGAGTTCACATTGCAATTCATTGCAATCAGTGTTGGAAATCTAGAATGAGCAAGATTGGTGGGTCCAGCAATGCAGGGATATTTGGAATATAAAGGCACCGCTTCACAAGGTTTACCTTTGGCGGATTAAGGTACGGGGATCAAGACAGGTGCTTTCCTTGGGTGGCACTCTACTCTAACCTTTCCAAGCCCTCACTATGGCAATAATCTCAAGGCCTAGCAGCATCTTCTTTGGAAGTGCAGAGCTATTAGAGGATGGGGGCAATACCTCCAACATCGTATGCAAAGATTAGTTCACATACTATCATTCTTCAAACACCTTCAGGTTCTACTCATTCATCGACTTCGCAATCACTTGGTTTTTTTAATTTGATTGACTGTGTTTTTGGGTTCTTTTCAAATGGCAATCTCACAATACACTAAACTTGGAGAACCAAACTGTGTTCAAGGGTCACATTCCACCTGTTATACTACAAGGGCATCAACTTCAATCATAATTCATACACCTCTGTAGTGGGGTTCTGCAAGCCCTATAAATATAAAGCCAGCTAACTCTCTGTACATTTCCTTCTGAATCAATACAGTGCTTCTTTTTGAGAGGATGCATTTTCAATTTGATTCAGCATTTAGATACTAACCACAGTAACATTGAACAATAATGCTAGATTAGCTCAATCGACATTTTGATGCCTATGATAAAGCCCATTATACAATGATCATCATAGCCAATGTCCTTTAGTAAATAATTTGAATAACACTCAGGCATTTTCCAAAAAAAATGTATGTTTCTAGGTGTGTTGTGTGTGTGTGTGTTTTCGCATTAAGATTTCATAAAGGAAAGAAAAAAAACCTATTTTAGTGTCTTTACTTGCCTAGGCAAGATAAGAACAGAAGTACTTTGCCGAAATAAACTAAAAAATAGGACTAATTACTATTCGAAAAAGGACAGAACAAGTGATCCAGCCATAAATAAATGAGCAAAGATAATATCAATTCAAATTTGAACAAGCATTATCAAACTAAACAAATGATCAATCTAATAATACTTCAGCTATAAAAGAAAGCGTACAACAAAAACTACCTAGAAGCAAGGGGAAAGAATCCCATTATGCCAAACATGCTTCAAACAGAAATGATTAAACTAACTAACCTGCTGCAACAAGGTATCCAAAGAAGAAAGCTGATTTGAAACACGTTGATACTCAAGTGCCCCACCCAATAGTAATAAACGTGGAGACTTATATCGAGAAGACATTCGTCGGTGAGCAACATTCTTCTTGCACACCACTCCCTTGATTACACAGCTGAAACAAACAGCATTTGACTACATGTCAAAAGTGTGGTTTAAGCCTCATCAACTGCAAAGCCTCATCTATATGTGAAAAAATGTAGCAGCAGAAAGCCATCCAGTTACAAAGCATAATTTGTATATTAACTGTCTACCTTTCACTCGGTTTCCCAGAAGCTATACACTTGACTTTCACATAGGCCCCTGGATCCATGCCTCCATCTTTACTTGTATCTGGTTTAAACAAGCTCGCTGCTTGAGAGGCCATTGATGCAACTATCTCTAGCCAGCTTTCTTTCCCGCAATCATCACCATCCAGACCTTCACCATCCAATAATTGCCCAACTAGCGCCCTAAAATGTCCATCAACCACTGCCCTCATTGCCCTCCTCTGTTCCTGTGAAGCTGTTGCCTTTTCTCGAATTCTGTATTCACTGCTACTAAGACTACCCCAACCACTATCTCCATCTTCATCATCTGCATCATCTGCCAAAGATACTGTCATCTCGTCATCTTTATCTTCTGGAGGTGGCGGTACCCATATAGACTCGTTGTTCTCTACATCTACAAGTTCTTCAGCAACTACCTGAACAGAGTCATGAACTAGAGACGGAGTATAAAGGTTGCTTTCATCTACACTTTCTTCAGGCCCTTCATAATAATCATCTGATGACAGTGTGGATCTCTTTGAGAGGCTTCGTTCAACTTGTAGACTATTCTCTCTCCTCAAATTATCCTCCTCGTTCCTTGCATTATCATCTGTGTTTTTATATAAGTTTATGTCAGCTATAGATCCTGCAACAATATCAGTTGGTCCCTGCTTTGGAACAATGTTGATAAGTTCTGTCTCTATGCAGCTATCATCCTCCTCTTCTTCCTGACTCTGTACATAAGAACTTCTTTTCGTCTGTAATGATCCATCATTTGGATCATCCACTTCATCTTCACTCCTGAAACAGCAAAACAAGAAAACCCAGACTATCTATTATATTGAATTCCAGGTTGAATTGAAGAAATGACAAGTTCAAAATTTCACATATGCACCTGTTGCTGCAAAAATCATAGGGATTCGGAGATACATCCCTTCCTTTTGATGAGTTGGACTTGATGCTCTTACGACCCCTATGTATGGGTTCTGCAGGCTTCCATTCTGCAATTGGATCTATCCTGTCTGACAAGGAAGTTTTATAGCCATAAGGCACCGAAATATGGCTAGGATTGACAGTTGAAGATACTGTCGAAGAGGAACTTCCAGTTGTACTGGTGCCACTGCTTGAAACACTAAAACTTGAAGATGATGGAGTCGATGCTTGTGTGGATGGCTTTGCCACAGTTTCATTAGTCTGTCGCTTGCACTCTTCTTGTTTCAATTTATAGCAAAAATTGCACGCTCGCACTCGCTCCCTTTCATGGCATCTACCTGTTTGACTGTCAATAAGAGGAAGAGTATTCTGGGTGCATTTTCCACAAAATACACGTCCACAAATGCGGCAATGATGTCGTCGGTTGAATATGCTGAATGGAATATCACACTCGTAGCATACTCTGCAACTTTGATCGGGCATCCAGAAGTCTCGTGATAGAACTTGTTGTTCGACCTTTCGAGGTAGCCATAATTTAAATCTTTGAACCAAATCACAGAACACAATTTCCAAAGCTTCCATGTGCTGTTACGAAGAGTAGCATACTAGCTTCGAAGCTTTACTACGCATATCTGGACACTTAAAGATGAGAAGAAATCGGGTTCTTTCTTTTATGAGACGGCACCACGAAAACTGTCTCCCCATGCAAGCAACAGAAGCTTACAGAAATCCCGCATCTAAATTTTAAGCTCATCATACTAATCGACACTGAGTGGATGATGCAAAATAATATTTGGATAGAACGTTGCAAAGACCCGATCATAAAAACATCGCTTGAGGTTCTATTGGTTCACCTTGTGAAAGGATCTGAACAATTAATAAGGCACTGAAATGATAAAATTTTAATAATAGCCCGCAGTCGGGTAGGTCAAATCACATAATGCGCCGACAGGATCAGCAGCATTGAGAAGAAGCAATCCTCCCGACACCTCTCTGAAGGAAACAATCGAGGAAGTTAATGCACACACACTACATTCCCTATAAGACGTGCTTGTCTTTTGTCTCGCTTCCTAGATCTGCATGGAATTGCCGTTTCGATTCTGGACGTAAAGGCTTCCACGTGATGAGATGAAGACAAATCCTGATGCAATGGAGTTGATTTCAGAATTACTTCGACATAACTGCGGTTCGTAAAAAACCTTCCGATCATAATGCTTCGGCAAAGGATCCAATACGATCTTTTACAAGCTCTGCCTAGGTCAATTGGCTGGGCGCAATGAAGAGCATGTGGTAAAGATCGAGGACGCTGAACAGTGCAACAAAGAAAAGATGGCGAACAAGACTCACGGTTCATCAAAGGTAATCAGGACGAGAACGAGCTTTAGATATAAAACAAAGGAGAGAGAGAAAGATGAAGGACGATGGGAGAACGTACCTGAATGAACGTGTGTATTTACGGGGGGAAGGAGACGGGACAGGTACAGTAGAACAGACAGATAGGAGGAGTTCGGACAGCAAATGAGCACGATGGCAACAAAAGAGCTCGGCGTGTGGATTAATTTTGTTAAGCTTCTGGAGCTCTCTGAGTAACCGTTCTGTAAGGCCGCTGCCTCGCGCAGTTCCAGAATCTGAACTCTCTCGCGTCTGCGTTCTCCTTTCCGGCTGTGCCGAAATGACAATTGCACACGAGGAAAGCCATTCATCCATAAAATCTCTACAATTCTTGCAGACTCGCGTGTGTCCTGGAGAATTGAAGAGGATATCGGGAAGTCCACACCCAGGGTGAGTGTGTGTGTGTGTGCGTAATTGTGTGCGTGTGCGTGTGGGTATGTGTGTGTATATGCCACGGGCAAAGTCGTCCCGCCTGTGTGGTTTTCTTTCAACTTTTTCACGTTGATGTCAAAAGCCTCAAAACTCAAGCGAATAAAAACCAGACTTGATATGAAGCTCTTTGTCTTTCCTTTTTGTTTAAGAATTTACGAATGAGAATAAGCCTATAATAAAATTGATCTATGTCCTCTTTCATATAGCTTTCATGCATGCATAAGATAGTGCGTAAGAGTGTTTGAAAAGGGCTTCCATAGAGGATAATTTTTTTGTATATTTATCATTCATGATCGTCTTTTCTTGTCGTCAAATTTTCTTAGGGTCTCGTTCTCGATAGTGATAAAAAATGGTCCGAGCTCGCATAACCTAATGGTTTGACACTTTGAGTCTATGGGAGGAAGTCATGAACTTAAGTCTTTGCTGGACATAAGATGGGTACCTCTTCCTTAAGAGGTTGGATGTGTGAGTGTGTTTGCAATTCATTGTACACCAAAAAAAAACTAAAAAAAAAAGATAATGGTACAAAATGAAGTTAAATATGTCATTTTTAAAAGCAAAGTTGATTGTAGTATCATAGTTTTTTTGCGCTCATAGTTCACCTTCTAAGTCTAACGAGTAAGTGGACGATCGAACTTAAAAATATAAAAAAAAAAAAAATCAAAAATTTAAAGATTTATAAAAATAAAAAATAAAAATCTTAAAGATTGAGAAAGGCGAAGAAAAATGTCGTTGCCCTTTGTTTTTTTTTTTCACCAATTATCTTAGTTTTCATGATTCATTATGGTTGTGATGGGAGTCAATGGGCAAAGCGGTCTCTTGGGCTTTCTTTAAAGTTTATTATATGTCTTTGGAAGTTGATTTTTTTATATAGCTTCACCTTGAAGACATTCCGAAGTAGGAGCAAAAATCTCAGATATGTTATAGTCTTTTGTAATTCCATTATTCTTCTCATAGCTCTCTAAATCCTACAACCTGAGAGAGACGAGAAGAGAAGTGTTATTGGCCTTTTTCTTTTCCCTTTGGATCAATTGCACCATATGGTTTTAATATTCATTTTGCATTTGTATTGATCTAAATCCTTTATTGAGTCCAAAACTTGTAGGTGAGTTGGTTGAGCATTCACCTCTTGAGGTAGAGGTTGTGTATTCAACCCCTCAGGGTTGTTAGACATACTTAGGTCAGTGTCGACAATCTCTTCATGTAATACCTTCGAGTCGTTGAAAGTAGATGCCTTCGCGAAATCCTTTTCTTGTAATGCTTCAGCAATCTGATTCATACTTTGTGAGATGCGGATCCAAGGTACTATGCGCTTCACTTGTACATTTGTTTTTTCAATATAAAAACATGTAGCATTCCACCAAGTTTTCAATGTGTATTGAACTAAGAAAGGAAAGGAATACCATGTTGAAGATGATTACGTAAAGAACTCCGTTTTTATGATCTAAATCTTTCCCTTCAAAAAGCAAAAAGGAGGATTCCTTCATAACGAGGGAGCATCGATCACCGTTTTTTTTTTTTTTTTTTTTTTTTTTGTAATGGAGGTTCGGCCTAGGCCTACTCTTCCGGACTTTAACTTTGAAATTGCAACTGTACAAGGGAGGGCATAGTATCCATGGGACTCCCCTTATCCCACAAGAACAAGGGTTTACAAGACTAGGTTAAACGGTGGTCACAACTACTGCGGGGATGGTCGAACGATGACCAACAGCCACATACAACAGTTTTTCCAGGATTCATATGTCCCTTACATGTTGCTGCCAGGGGTTGAACCTTCGCCCCCGCCTCAAGAGGCGAGAGGCCCAACCACCAGGCATCGATCATGGTTGATAATGTTTATCGAGAACGATATCTTTTTTTAGTTATTTACTCCATGTTTATATTTCTTTAAAGGAGAGTTCGAACTTATGATTCTTTGTACGCTTAGAGTAATTGAAAATTCTATTGTACAATGAAGGGCATAGTAGTCGTAGAATTGTTTAATTTCGCACAAGTATGAGTAGAACACTTAGAACCTACTAAGGATGAACAAAGCCTGAAAGCCTCCAAGGGTAGGAATTTGGAAAAGATGGTTTTAAAACCAGATAAGATATAATCTGGTTTGAATTGATGAAACATTGTTATAGCACGCATGGCTCTTGGTAGTATCAACAAAGTCCATTGAGAATGCCCAAAGACCAAAAAGAGGCATATTGGAAGAGCACCATTTTCAACTCATCACATGCATCCCCTAGGCATTGAACTCTCAACCCTCCAAACAGAGGCGAAAAACACAAGCACCCAAGTTGTGGTGTTGATTCATCGACTTCATCTAGAAAAGGCATCGAAATAACTAGTCGACTTAAAACCACAAGGTATGTATGTAGTATTGATGTATCGATGTATGTAGTATTGATGTATGGATGTATGTAGTATTGATGGAATATTCCACCCAAGGAGTGGATACATCCAACTGATTAAAGGGAATAGCCCATGTAGCAAACCTCTAAGTGACCACACATGTCCCATCTTGATTTCTTCATTCATGAAGTGAGACATAATCTCACTTAAGTTCACCTATAGTTTTAACTCCTCGAAGGCATTACGCCGATAGATTGGACACACTGACCCATTTATAGACTGGCCACACTCACCTATTATGTCGATAGATTGGACACACTAACCCATTGAACACACAACCTCCCACATTATGAATAATTTAATTGCATAACCTTCAAGTGATTGGTTTATGTCAAGGTATCGATGTTTCTTCTCCATGCTCAAATAGTGGAATTGTCCCTCACTCACTCGAGTGAGTCCATCTTATTTGTTGAGAATCTCCCAAAGGATGGAGGTTCTTCTCTAGCCCTTACTCCAATCCAATGGAGACATCACATCCATAAAGTAAATGAATTGGCAAAAAAAAAGCATGCAAACAATGTGAGAAAATGAACTATTATTGAACATGTGACAAAAACTCGCATGACCATTCCAAGTTAGTTTTTGGGCAACCTCGTAGAATACATGCCATCATTTTTGAAAAAATAAAGCTAGAAATGTGATAGTTTTACACATGTCAAAAGTCCGTAGAAAGGGGGATGTATTGGGAGAGGAGGTGTACGTTCCCATTGAGGTGTCCCACGTTTAAGAGGATTGGACCTAAATAGTTTGTGATAGATTTCGTTGATGATATCATCATCTATAGTCATTGACTAAGCAAGAAGCATGGAATTCATGTACAAAAGTGAAACTTTTGACCTCCAATCATCCAAAATATCTCATGAAGGAACTGTAATATAACAAAATTTCTCAAAAGCAAACGTTTCACAAATTTTTTTAGAGAGAGAGAGAAGAGAAGGTGATAATTCTCGAGCTAATTGTTACAGTAGTGTGTATTCGAAAAAAAGGGTTTTGAGGTAATTCGGTATTACAATACTGATAGTCTGGTACAATGTGTTCGGTAGACCCTGATAGAGTTAAAATGATGAACCTTAAAGATTGAGAATGAGATACCAATTCTTGATAAAATCTTGAATGTTGGTATATTGTGTGTTGTGACGTAATTTTGGGAAACAAGCATAGGGCCTCTATCTTTACAGACCCCTTCCACTCCCAAGAACCCAATTCTCGTTTAAACGCGCTTCTGACAGTTAGAACAAGCGTTTAACAATGACTCTGCTCTCCTTGAATTTTTTTCTTGGGTTGGAGGATGGAGACAATAAGAGTTTATTGCTTGTTTAGTTGTCCTTGATCATCTCTGAGGGATGTATAAGGAGGTCCACTGCATTGCTCCATATAGATTCCTGAAAGATTCACAAGTTTTTTTAAGGGAAAGAGACCCTACTTAAGCACAATGGCCTTTATCACATAGAACCTATTCTCCACATCCTTGTGATTGGTAGTAGAAAACAACACCAAAATAGGGACTCATGCGATTGTTCATTTTTCACAATTTCTTCCTGTTCGGTCTCTTCTGTTGCAAAAAGACATCATCATGGTGTGACAAGGGGATGTCTACATGCAAAATCTGCTACTAAAGGGCACTATGATAGAACTTGAATCCCTCTAGATGAGATAAGTTTGGGTAACATGCATACCCTCTACCAAGTTGTGCTATCAGATGAAGCACCCAACTATGGTGGAGGCATTGTATCCACATGGCCTACTGATAATTGGATTGCTTATAATTGGGTTGAGATGCCAACAACCTTTGGAGACCTTGTAGTGACATGGCCACGACCATGCCCTCGTGCTGAATAGAAATGACTGATTGTGGCCAATGAGGTTAGTCCGATAATTTACTCTTGGTAAGTATATAATCAATATCTGTGGTTGGAGACAACTACTTGATGGTTTCTAAAAGGAACATGTAAGTACTAAATCAAGATATATTACATGTGTTCTTTCCTCACATACAAGGATTCACTCTTGTGCATAGGTGTATAACAATTTTGTCTCATGCAAGGCCGTGTAATGTGGCCCTATGTTGGGCACATACTTTAAGTGCAATTGACCTTAATAGTGCAAGAGACGGTTATGCATTTAGGCACATGGTTATCGCATAAATTACTCTAGAATCATATCAATGAGTTTTGAGCTCACATTTAATTGATGCAAGAACTAATGGAGTTCCTATAAAGCTTCCATTCTCTCTATTTCTACTTCAATCATCGAACAACTAAAACCTTCAATTGCAAATGCTCCAATAGAAATTGCAGTGTCTGGTCTCGAGCATAACCACTCATACATCAGACTCCCAATCGTTGATAAACCTTGTGACATCTTTGCTAACTTAACCAAGTTAGTCATGCTTATGTCCAAGGCATCCAAGTCGCCATCATCAAGACTAAAATGTCATGATATATCTATGTCAACATGAGAGTTTGACTTCTACATATTAGGCTTGGCATGTTCACAAGCCATCTGTTTCTCATCTACATGTCTTTGTTTGTCTGGCATATGCATTAGTGCATGAACAACAACGTAGGAAATTGGATGATAAAGCAATGAAATGTATTTTTGTTGGGAATAGTTCTGAAAGCAATGGCTATCGTCTATATCATCCACATACTAAATGCATTTTGGTTAGATGTGATATTGTTTTTGTGGAAGATGCAATTCAACCATTACTTTCATGAACTAAGGAGACATTAGTTAGCTCCAAAGATGTGTATGACACTTTGCTTCCTCTTTTTACAGGCAGATAGTCTATTGCTGGTCCAAATGAGGCAATTGCTCAACCTTTACAAGTTTCACATGATGATGCAGATCATTCCATTTGTGATGTAGATTTACATGATGCAATTATTGATGAGAGAATTGATATAGAGGAGGCAACAACTATGCCTAAATGGTTGGTGCAGACTTTGTGAGATATCGAATTAGATGCACCTCTATCATATCGTACTCGTTTAGGCTCTCATAGTGCTTCTTTTGCATCAGATTGCTATGCTATGGCTGCCTTTAGTCTTTTTGATGAGAATGAGCCTGTTTTGTTCGATGAAGCACAAAATTCTAAAAATTGGATGGTTGTTATGCAATCAAAATATGATTCTATCATAAAAAATGGTACCTAGCCTTTATGTGAGTTGCCTCCTCGCAAGAAGGCCATTAGCATTAAGTGGGTATACGAGCTGAAGTGTAAGCCTGGTGGAACAATTGAGAGGTATAGGCTAGGTTTGTTACAAAGGTTTATGCTCAAGAAAGAGGCATTGATTTTGATGAGACCTTTGCTCCTACATGCCAAACGACTAACGTTTGTAACATCTCTGCACTTGCAGCTCATCATGGTTGGAACATACATCAATTGGACATTAAAACTACATTTCTGAATTGTGACTTGCATGAAGAACTGTATGCTTTTCAGCCCTATAGTTTTGTGCAAAAAAGGCATGAAAACAAAGTGTGCAGGTTGAAAAAAGCATTGTATGGTTTGAAACAAGCATCATGTGCTTGGTATGAAAAGATGCATGCCTACCTGATTGCACATGGTTTTGAGAATAGTCCAACTAAGAGCACCTTATATGTTAAGCGTGAAAATGATTTGCTTTTGATCATTGTTGTCTATGTTGATGACATGTTGCTCACTAGTCCTCATGAGAAACATATTTCTGATTTTAAGGTTGATTTGCATGCCTCATTCAAGATGTCAGATTGTGGGCATTTGCATCATTATTTGGGCATTGAGTATGTGCAAGTTGATGGCAAAATAGCTTTGTGTCAAACAAAATAGATTGACACATTATTGTAGCGTTTTGGCCTTGAAGACTACAAACCTATTGCCACTCCTATGGAAATAGGTTTACAGTTGAGTCTTCATGATGATGGAGATGCATTTGATGTTGTTTTCTATCAGCAAGTTGTTGGATGCTTTATTTACTTATGCATTAATTGGCCAGATATTTGGTTTGTTGTCTCATAGATGAGCAAGTTTATGAATTGCCCAAGTGTGAAGCATTGGCAACCGATTAAGCACATCTTTCAATACTTGAAAGGTACCCGACTACTTGGATCATTTTATCCCAAGCGAGGATCACTACCACCAGATTTGCATGCTTTTTATGACTCTGATTGGATTGGTTGCTATGACAGTCATGTGTCCACCAGTGGTTTTTGCTTCATGCTTGGTAGCTCATGCATATCTTGGTTGAGAAAGAAGCAGCCTACTATGGCCACTTCTAATTGTGAGGTTGAGTATAGGGTAGCTTTCGCACTGATTGTTGAGTGTGTGTGGCTCAGACACCTTATGGCTGATTTGGTTGTTGGTCAGTCTTCTACCACTACCATCTTCATTGACATTCAGAGCGCATTGGCAGTTGCGAGGAACCTTGTGTTCCATGCTCACACTAAGCACATTGAGGTGCACTATCATTATGTTAGGGAGAGGTTCTCTGCTAGAGAGATCAGTTTGGCATATGTGTCCACACAGGAGAACATTGGAGACCTTTTCACAAAGGCTCTGCCTAGGGAGAAGTTTGAAGCTTTTCGCAAAGCTTTGGGCTTAATTCCTTTTGTGGATTGATTCCATATAGCTTGGCACTTCCTTATACATGAGTGCCAACTCCTTGTTCACTGCATCACTCCCAGGGGGGATTTGTTGATATATTCAGGTAGTGATGTGTGTGAACACACTAGGACCACCGAGGCACTTTTTTCCCTCTTTAGGAGGTCTTTTCCCCCGGCTTGTATGTATGCCGATATACCTAATGGCTCACTTATCTTTGTGCATTCTTTTGATAATACGATTAGTATTGTGTGTTGTGCTCCAAGCTTCTTCTTTTCCCTTGCATTGTTCCCGTGCTTCCGCAGGCCTCAAACTCCAACAATCTAGCAATGCATTCTAAGATCTATCCTAATTTGCCAAACACTATGTATCATAAGAGCTATCTCACTCTAGACTAAGTGTATCATCGTGCTCTGGATGAGCTAACTGCATAAGTTCAATACTAAGATCCATTTGATGACCAAGGTCTAATCAAGAGTCATCACAATGCTCTAATTGAGCATGCACATCATGCTTTAAATGAGCATCCAATTAACCATCCAAAGCGTGCTCCATGTAAGCATCCGCATGATAAAAAAAATTGTGCTCTACATAAGTATCATAATCATCCAAAACATGCTCTACATGAACACCTGAGTACTTGAATCTTGCCATACATGTGCATCATGAATGTCAATACACATATCTATAGATAGACAAATTGACACATGATGACTCTCACACCATGCATGAGATTGAACCCACAAGAAAAAGACTTTGTCTCACATGAAGTGCCTACAATGGATACATATGCCCAATCTTGGAACCTCTTACAAGACTAAGTTGTCCCAACTACAACTGAAAGTGATGCTCACCAAGCGATACATGAAAACAACTATCGTGCAACTAACCAACTAATATTAAGCTCATAGGAAATGAAGGCACGTGATGTACATGTCTGAGTGTAAATGATGCTCCACTAGGAAGCGTAAGGCATATATCTTTTGCATCCTCAATGGCATATGTTGAACCATGAAGCATGTGCACACATCCATGATGTTACACTTATGTGTTCCTCAAGTATGTTTGATGTGAACCTTTTCCCTATACATGGGCACTTTTTACTCTAGTGCTGGCTAGAGTTTTTTCCCCATGTTATCACATACTTGATACTCTCATATGTGGTGGTACTTTGTACTTAGGGATATCATTCAGCTCTTACTTTAGTTCAGTTCATCGATCAATAGAGAGAGCTATTCCAACCATCGTCTTCTCCGTGTGTCTTGCTGCGTTTGTGCTCCTTGTGTGTGCTTCTTGTGTGTCTCTGGCACTTCTACACACACCCAATAGTGGTATCAGAGCATGTTCAGCTTCTTCTCAAGTTTTGGTTTTTCGCGGCGCGGTGCGTGCGCACTTTAACAGTGTAAATCGACTTCAGAGCATAGAAGTGTGAATTTGAGAAGCACAAAAACATTTCCATCAGGTGCGCTGGGGTTTTACCCCCATTTCAAAGCCACTCGTGCAATCAGAATCGCCATCAGAGTGACGATTTGTGAGCTGAAATTTCAGCACTCATTTCAGCTTTCATCGAAGTGAAGATTTTGTCACATTCTTGTTCCTTCGTGAAATGGCGGGCAACAATGACTTGTTTGGCATGCTTCAAGCTGAACATAAGCTTGATGGGACCAACTATCCGATGTGTTCTTACATGATGAAGCATGTTCTTGTTGCAAAACAACTTTGGAACATAGTGGTAGATGTAGATCGAAGACCCGCAGGTGCTTCTACTTCACAGTCTACTGTCAGAGATGGAGCTTCTTCTTCGAGTACAGTGGTCTCTCCTTCTCCACCTACACAAGAGCAGCTTAGATGGGATGGAAAAGATGCTCAAGAGCATGCTTTGATTGCGCTTTTAGTGAAGCATCATATAGTTCCACACATTCGGTCATGTTCTACATCACGACAGGCATGGGACACTCTTGCTTCGTTGTATGCCGTGCGTAATGAAGCACGTGTTGCATACTTGAGGAAGCAACTTGAGGATGTATGTATGGCTGAAAATGAGTTGGTGGATGTGTATGTGACACACATCAAGGACTTGAAAGAGCAATTGGCAAACATAGATGAGATCATTCCGGATGCATCACTCATTTCTACATTGTTGAAAGGATTACCGGAATCTTTTCAAAGCTTTGCTACTACACTCCGTTTGGTTGCAAAAGGAAATCCTAATATGTATGCATTTGATGAGGTTGTGTCTCTTCTATTGCAAGAAGAGCAATCTAGAGTGAATAGGAGTGGTTTGATTGAAGGAACGCAAGCATTTGCTATCTCACAAAAGGGAAAAAGCAAGTATGGTTCAGCTTTTGGTTCATCAAAACCAAAGCCTCAAGCTTCCTCTTCCACTCATTCCTCTAATGACGGTGATTTGCAAAAGAAGAAGAGATGCAAATATTGCCAGAAGGCTGGTCATACTATTGATGAGTGTAGAAATCTTGCTAAACACAATGAAAAGAAGAAGGAATCCGGCATGTCTATTGCCGAAAATTCAGCAAATGCAAAGAATGATGAAGGTAACATGGCTCAAGATTTTTGGGCATGTGTTGTTACATGTCATTATGATGCTTCTTTACATTCTAAATGTATGGTTGTGAGTGAGGCTGATTTGGATTGGTTCTTTGATAGTGGTGCTTCAAAGCACATAACATCATGCAAAAGATTTTTTGCCTCTTTGAAAGATGCACCTAAAGGAGGACATGTGGTGTGTGCAAACAATGCCTCTTATCCTTTCATTGGAGTAGGAGAAAT
This sequence comes from Ceratopteris richardii, assembly GCA_020310875.1. Classification (NCBI taxonomy): domain Eukaryota; kingdom Viridiplantae; phylum Streptophyta; class Polypodiopsida; order Polypodiales; family Pteridaceae; genus Ceratopteris; species Ceratopteris richardii. Next base: position 84,557,270 of record CM035441.1, on the reverse strand, counting down.
TGAGCTTACGGATGCAAATGGAGGTGTGATTCTCTTGAAAAATGCATTGTATGTGCCCGGTAAAAGAAGAACTGAATTTCAGTTCCGTTGATTGCCAAAGCTAGACCATGTACACTTTGTTGATGATAAGTGTATGGTTCATGATTTCAGCTTGCCTACACTTGAGTCCATTGAAAAGCATGCATGTGAAGGTTGCATTCTTGGAAAAATGCATCGTGCTTCTTTTCCAAAAGATAGTCATATACACACTACAAGAAAATTGTAGCTTGTTCATAGTGATGTATGTGGTCCCATCAAGACTCCATCTTTTGGGAAGCATGTATATTTTGTTACCTTCATTTATGATGCTACTCGCCATACATGGGTGTATCCTATGAAAGCAAAGAATGAGGTATTTTCTTGCTTCAAAGCATTTTTAGCTATGGCTGAAAATTTTTCTTCACAAAAGCTTTTGACTCTACGCACGGATCGTGGTGGTGAATACATGTTACATGAGTTTAATGCTTTTCTTCGTGAAAGAGGTATTTCACACCAATGTACGGTGCCATATACACCTCAACAAAATGGTGTTGCCGAGGGTAAAAATAGAACTTTACTTGAAATGGCATGATGTATGGTTAAAGGAAAGCATCTTCCTCATAAGTTTTGGATGGAAGCGGTCATGTGTGCAAACTATGTGTTGAATCGCTACCCTACAAAAGCATTGAGAGTCATCACTCCTTATGAGGCTTGGAATGGTCATAAGCCTATGGTTAGCCATATGCATGTGTTTGGTTGTTTGGCATATGCTCTTGTACCATCACAACAACGTCACAAACTTGATGACAAGGCAAAGAAATGTATATTTATTGGTTATAGTGCTGAAAGTAAGGAATATCGGTTGTACCATCCATTGACGAACACAATAATTGTGAGTCGAGATGTGGTATTTGCTGAAAATTCACTTTTCCCTCTACTTGAATGCAAAAAACTGCCAATAGTTAGCTCACAAGATGTGTTCGATACACTCATGCCTTTGTTCCAAAATGGTGCGCTTGACTATGGACATGTAGAGCATCCAACTGAGGTTCAAAGGGCTGAAAAATTCCAGCCAAATAGGGCTGAAAATGCAGAGAATTTTCAGCCAAACATGGCTGAAAAAATTCAGCCAAAAATTGTCAAAACTGTTGGGAAATTTCCAGCCACATATGGTTGAACATTTGCATCAAAATATGGCTGAAACTGAGCATGAAATTCAGCCCACGCATGATGTACATATTGAAGATGTTTTACATAATGAACACATGTCTATCAAGAGTGCACAATCTATGCCAAAGTGGCTGAAACAAACTTTGCAGGACAGCAAATTGAGTGCACCTTTACTTGGTAGAACAAGATCAAGCTCTCACCATGCATCAAGTAATTTTGTGGATTATTCTCTTATTTCTACAACATGTAATGAAGAACCACTTTCTGTTGAAGATGCATGTGACGATCCACAATGGATGAGTGCTATGCAATCAGAAATGGATTCCATACATAGGAATGGTACTTGGGAGTTATGTGAATTGCCAAAAGGAAAGAATGCCATTGGTACAAAGTGGGTTTACAAGATTAAGAGAAAAACTGATGGTAGCATTGATCGCTACAAAGCTAGATTGGTTGCCAAAGGATATGCACAACAATATGGCATTGACTATGAGGAAACTTTTGCACCTACTTCACGCATGACTACCATTCGTACCGTGGTTGCATTGGCTGCCCATCGAGGTTGGAAAGTGCATCAGTTGGACATAAAAACAACCTTCTTGAATGGTGATTTGCAAGAAGAGGTCTATGTGAAGCAACCTCCTGGATTTCCTATGAAAGGGAAAGATCATATGGTTTGTCGCTTGCATAAAGCCTTGTATGGTCTCAAGCAAGCTCCATGTGCATGGTATGACAAAATACATAAGCACTTGATTGCTCTTGGCTTCACATGTAGTCCGATTGAAAGCACACTCTATGTACGCAAAAATGGGGCTGATCTTATAGTGCTTGTTCTTTATGTCGATGACATACTCTTGACTGGGTCATGTGATGCAAAACTTGACATTCTTATGGCTGATTTGCAACATACTTTTGATGTCACTTATCTTGGTCTTTTGAGCCACTATCTTGGCATCCAGTTTGTATCCGTTGAGGGGGGAATTGTTATGCATCAAGCAAATTATGTTGAAAAACTACTTCAGCGTTTTGATTTTGAGGATTGTAAGCCAGTTTCCACACCAGTTGAGATAGGATTCAGGTTCTCAGTTGAGGATTCCAGTGATGCATTTGACACTTCTCTTTATCAGCAAGCTGTGGGATGTCTTATATATGCATGCAACACAAGGCCGGATATACAATATGCAGTTTCCCAATTGAGTCGATTCATGCATAGCCCTGGCACTAAGCATTGGCAAGCGGTGAAACGTGTGTTTGGATATCTCTGAGGCACTTTGAGCTTAGGTCTCTTTTATGGCAGAGATGTTCAGCCATACTTGCATGCTTTTACAGATAGTGATTGGGCTGGTTGTTATGATACCGGCATGTCCACTAGTGGTAATTGCTTTTTCCTTGGAGACTCATGCATATCTTGGTTGAGTAAAAATCAACCTATAGTGGCGACATCGAGTTGTGAAGCTGAGTACAGGGCAATTTTCATAGCTACAGTGGAGTGTATATGGCTGAGACGCCTATTGATGGATCTTTGCATGGAGATTGATGCTACTACGCATATTCTCACAGATAGTCAGAGTGCTTTGGCTGTTGCACGAAACCGAGTGTTTCATGCACGGACCAAACATATTGAGGTGCATTATCACTATGTGAGAGAGCGCCTTCATGCAGGAGATACTGATTTGGTATATGTGCCTACACAAGATAATGTGGCATACATATTCACCAAATCTTTTCCATGGGAAAATTTTGAAGCTTTTCGCAAAGCTTTAGTCTTATTACCTTGTGGGGGCTGATCTGTCACTCCCTGTATGTGTTCACATCATTTGCTCGAGGGGGGTTTGTTACACTTATGTGTTCCTCAAGTAGCTTTGATGTGAACCTTTTCCCTATACATGGGCACTTTTTACTCTAGTGCTAACTAGAGTTTTTTTCCCCATGTTACCACATACTTGATACTCTCATATGTGGTGGTACTTTGTACTTAGGGATATCATTCAGCTCTTACTTCAGTTCAGTTCATCGATCAATAGAGAGAGCTATTCCAGCCATCATCTTCTCCGTGTGTCTTGCTGCGTTTGTGCTCCTTGTGTGTGCTTCTTGTGTGTCTCTCGCACTTCTACACACACCCAACACATGACTCTCACTTGTGAATCTAAAAAACCACTTAGGATGTGTAGTAACATGAAATGTGGCTATTGCATCAAGAAACCAAGCATATGTGTGCCATACAATGAGCAAGAGGAATCTTATGATGAACCGTAGGGGAATGTGACATCACCATCACTGACATAATCAATTGTCATAGGCTCTCCTTAACCTACTATTTGACTTGCATCACATGCATGTCCTTGATGTTGCTAACACATCTACCTGAAGCAATGTCTCTGCGTATGATCCTCATAGCCACAATGCCAACATCAAAGCCATCGGCATGATCTACATCTCACAAAGAGTAAATGTACTCACATACATATCATCTAGTCTCTACCATAATGCACTATTCATCTTCTCATACATAACAAACTCATATATAGAATCCATAAGTTTTAACTAGATAGTGAAGTTGGATAATGCATCCATATCCATCCACATATGTTAGGACATGACATGAGGGCTCTGTGCATCTCTATGCACATACATGTGTAACCTTGCACGAGCCAATGTATCCCACATCTTATCTTTCTACCTTGAAAATCCAATGCCATCAAATCGAGAAGGCATCATGTTGGCAATTCAAGAGACTAACCAACACCACAAATTAATAGACTTTCATCAATAAGATCATACCTACATATCTACATGCATAAGTCATGTCATAAATATCTGGTTAGATAAGAAATGATGTGAATAACCTATCACATAACCATGCATCTAGCATGCATATAAAACCATGAGCACAAACTTGCTCACCAAGTCTCCAGAATGACCATAAGAAGATGTGAAGTATCCTAGGAAAATTCCAATAGAGTATCTCTTGTAAACTGAGTAATCATGATAAGATAACTAGTAGCAAAAGAGGAAGGAATAACATGCTACCATTTGTCACTAATTTAAGCATAGACGATGGTAAACACATATGCAAAAAGACTGATGGCAATATATGCCAACACAATGATGATACACCCTCACTCAAGAATGAACATCGTAAAATGATCCAACCTGTCATGGATAACATGTGAACAAGTCCAAGTGAATGGAGATAATAAATGATCCAAAGCTATCACACAAGCATCAAGGATCTACTAGATAACTTGTCTATATTCAAGGCTAGAAATTTTGAAAGCATACACTCTACAAAATTGATGCTAGAACCAAATAACCATGTGGAAATAACCATTCATGATTTCCAACAATCACATTGGAAAATAAATAATCCAATAAAGTGATTATGTACTGATACGATAACCAATCAAGTGTATGCCAAATGGGTGTGCAACTAGGGCTTCAACTTGGATCACATATTTGCAAAGAAAATGAGAACATGCAAGTACCGACCAAAGATCTAATCAATATCTCATATAACTATGTGCAATTGGCAAACAAAACCATATCTAAGTGGCATAAATTAGAATATGATCACAATGACATTGTACATGCGCTGACAAAACCACCATCTCAAATCAAAGATGAAATGACATAAGCTAAAATCAATACCACAATGCCATCATACTAGGGGAAAAATTAAGAGCATTTTTCTAACTCAAAGGTACACAAATATGGGCAAAATTCTATAAGCATATCATATTACAATTATTAATATTGATGATAAATTCCATTTAAAATGTAGAAATTTATACAAATTTTGTTGATAACATCCCTTGAAATTCTAGTAATTTTCATGTATCTTATTCCTTTGGAGCTCTTCATTTCTTGCAAGCATGTGATGAAGCAAAGGAAATTTATTCAAAAAACTTCAATATTGTTAGTTATTCAAAGATCAAGCCTTCATAAAGCATAGGATCTTTAGCAAGTTTAGTGATGTAAAGGATCTATTTGCAAACTCCCACTACATTAAATCCACTAGTGCACATTCTTGTTGTCCAATCATTGACAAAGTTTAGATTCTTAGCCTCTACTTGATGTTTTCTTCTATCACTACAACAAGTGACCCCTATAGTGACTACTGACGTGACAAAATGTTGTTGCTATCTGCCTATTCGTGCCATCATATAGAGTGTCATGCACGACCATCATATATATAAGGCATTTTGTTACAATCAAAATGATGATTTAAATTTCGATTATGCAATGTTTCACGAATGTTACATATGCAAGGTTATATCATCGCATATACCATTGTGTCACATATGCATCATTATGTTGTGTATGCAATATTATAAATATTTGTGTATACAACAACCATGTTCAACATTTATATGATGATTGGACATGGTGTACATGACGTTTCTATTGGCAAATTAAAAAAAAAACATCATGCTTTGGTTAATCATTCTACACGTGTCTAATCGAAGAGCGAGCAAATGTTTAGATATGCACAAACAAAACTCTTTCTCTCTCTCTCTCTCCCTTCTTCTCTCTCTCTCTCTCACTATCTCTCTTTCTCTCTCCAAATTTATTTCCTTTATTCCTAGCTTATCGATAAAGTTTGACCAAAGATTATGAATAATTATTGTACGTACATTTTAATTGTTTTTATACGTTCTATTTTTTTCATAAATTAACAAATAGATGCATATATACATAATACACAAATCAACATATGTACATATTACATGAAGTTGTGTGACGGTGATGCAACAGAATGGATTCCCCTTCACAAGAGCTTCACGATGATACCCTCATAGTAGAAAACTGAGCTCTGGACACCACACACAATACTTTGCATGGGAACTGAAAAATACACAAAAAACAACACAATTCGCATAATCACTAGCTTTTGCAAATGCGGTCAAGCTTACAATCTATGACTGTCCAAGCCACTATATGTTCTATTATAGAACATATACAAAAGTTTTTGATAGCCATTTGGCCTTCCACATGGACATTAACGATAACAATGTCCTATTAAAAGCCAATATGGCCAAAGTGAACGATGGGAGAAACAAAGAATGATGAACAATACTTGAGCATAAGTATACAAACTATACCTCCCACTTGATGGGAATATTACATAGTGGTACAAGTAACCGTGCAAGATCATGAATCAAGTACGCCCCATAAGGTGACAATAGTGTCGAAAATAATCCTATGGTAGAGCTTTAGGCAAAGCATCTATAGCATTATCTCAAGTATGAACCTTCTTAAGAATAATGGGCTCAATGGCTAAGCAATCTCTAATGAAGTGATATCCCCCCTTAATGTGCTTGGTCTTTGCGTGATCGATCATATTCTTAGCTAAATCAATGGCACTCTGACTATTACTAAGCAAATGAGGTACATTCTGAGGTAGACCCATATCACAAGTAAGATGAGAAAGCCACAATACTTCCTTACATGCCTCACTAGTTGCAACATAATGTGCTTCTGTGGATGAAATAGTCGTACATTCTTGAAGACGAGATCTCCAAGATATAGTACCTCCAGTTAAGTGAAAAATGTAGCTTGATGTAGACTTTTGATTGTCTACACAACCAGCATAATCAGAATCCTGGCATCGACTTACGGCTAAAGTCGATGCCTGGCATCGACCTGCAGCCAAAAGTCGATGCCTGGCATCGACTTGGGGGCATAAGGCGATGCCCGGCATCGACCTGCAGCATAAGTCGATGCCTGGCATCGACCTCGTGGCATATGTCGATGCCAGGCATCGACTTATGTCCCAAAGTCGATGCCAGGCATCGACTTTCAGTAGAAAGTCGATGCCTGGCATCTACCCCCACATGAAATCGATGCCATTCATCGCTTCCTTATGTTCTACTTGCTGTATTGAAGAGCTCATTTAGTTGTCTTTCCACTTTTTTCTGCAGAAACCAAAGAAAAGTAAGTCTGCGGAGCTACTAGATGATTGCCCCCCTGCATTCCTGGCTCACATTCAAAGAGCAAGGCATGAGAAATCTAGGCTGAAAGCCAAGGAGATGGATTTTGATGATGAACCTGATCTGAAATGTTTCTCCAATCCCCTAGACCCCCTTAGGCCTGTATATTACAATGTATTCTGTAGTGATGTAAATAATATTTGTTCTGTTGTGCCTAGAAAACATTTCTCCCTTCTCATAGCGGACATACCCTATGGATTTAGGATGTTGGGATCAGTTAATGATGATGAACCCTTCAAACACCCTCAGATTCAGAAGATGGTCACTGATTTTGCAGAGTTGACTATGTCTCCTCTTTGGAGGATAGTAATTTTCCATAGCAGAGACCAGTCCTTCTCTTTTTCAACTGCTCTGAAGGCAAGATGTCATGCTCTGGAGTGCCTCACGTGGTAAGTAATCTTCTTTCTATCTCCGTGGCTTTAATGATGCTCTCTGTGACTCATAGTTCTTGTTTGCAGGGTGAAGACAAACGTAAATCACACTCCTTTGCATAGGTTTGTGAGCTCCACTGAATGCATTACAGTTGGCTATTATGATGAAGTAAGCAAAAGGAGAGTCAGGGAGCATTGCAATGAGAATGGGATCTCAAATGTGCTCATGTTCCCAGCCGTTACCAAGAAACTTCGTCATGTAGCTGGGGACATGACATTGGTTAACCCCTATCAGAAGCCACAAAAACTCATAATGAGATTGCTTCAGCTATTCTCCAATGATGATGACTGGGTCCTAGACCTTTTTTCGGGCATAGGTAATTTCAATTTTCACAATTTTCATTAGTCATGGTTGATTGACACCTCTAAGTGGTTTTCTGCTGTTTCAGGAACGACTCTGGCTTGCTCCTTAAAGATGTTCAGGCACTGCATAGCTGTGGAGAAGGATGATGCTCAAGTGAGCTTTATTAGAATGAGAATCAATGGGCTGAATGAATGCCCAGATGAAGACCAAGAGGTTGGAAGGAAGCACATTGCAGACACGGAGAGATTCCAACCGGCTTCAAGGGAGCCTGTTCCCCCACTTGCAGATGAACCGGGGGACATGGCTGACCTTGAAGAGCCAATCTTGGAGCAAGAGAGGCAGGATATGTGTTCTAATGTTCCAGAGGATCCCAATATCCTTGAGCCTGAGGAAAGCTATGATCAGCTTCTATTGTAGATTCATATTACTCTTGTACTTACACAGGAAATGCAAAACATCATTTTAATATAAATATAATGTCGAGTTCTGCTTCCACTTTGTGTTCAACTTGATTTATCTTGAGCAGTTCTCTGATCATGTGTGAATGTTTCTTAGTATAAATTTGTTGATTATTATCTTCTCTTGGGAATGCTTTTGTGAAATGTATTTCATATTCTGTGAATATGGCCATGCATTCAATGAGGATCTTAACCATACAAAGGGGATGATCTTAATTGCCTTGTTAAAATGTTCCGATTTTTGCAACATATGTACTCTAATTTTCGAGTAACTTTTAATCAGCTATAATCTGTGCTTGTTGAGGTTATGGATGTAAGGAAGGAGCTTCCTGAACTCTTACTTGTACCTTAAACACTAATCTATTGTCAAAGATCATGATGTGGGATTCTTGATCGGCTGAACAACTAGTTTTCATGGCAACAAGAATTTTATTATATCTATCTTGACTACTTGGGATATGAGATCAAGGTTCTAGTGACAATATTTACAAGCAATAACAAGTGATGCTTTCTAGATATTGTAAAATGCTCACTTTATTGCTTGATATAATGGTCTTTAGGTAAAAAGGAAAAGAGAACATGTCTTTGTTCTCCTTTGTTGTGACTCATTGTTATATGCATTCATGTATGCATATGTATACATGCATTCATGTATGCATATGTATACATGCATTCATGTATGCATATGCTTGTATGTATGTGTATACATACATTCATGTATGCATATGATTGTATGCAAATGCATGCATGTATGTGTATACATATATATGCATTCATGTATGCATATGCATTCATGTATGCTTGTATGCATATGCATATGCATGCATGTATGCATATGCATTCATGTATGCATATGCATTCATGTATGCATATGCATGCATGTATGCATATGCATGCATGTATGCATATGCATTCATGTATGCATATGCATGCTTGTATGCATATGCATTCATGTATGCATATGCATTCATGTATGCATATGCATATGCATTCATGTATGCATATGCATATGCATTCATGTATGCATATGCATATGCTTGTATGCATATGCATGCTTGTATGCATATGCATGCATGCATTCATGTATGCATATGCTTGTATGCATATGCATGCATGTATGTGTGTGTACACACCCCCTCACATGAACACGAACACACACACAAAAAACAAAAAATAAAATTAAAAATAAAAAATAAAAAATTAGTTAAATAATAAAAAATAATAATAGATTAAAAAAGAAACAAATTAATAATAAAAAATATAAATATATAAAAATAGAAATTAAATTAAAAGAAAATAAATAATATGCATTCATGTATGCATATGTATTCATGTATGCATATGCATTCATGTATGCATATGCATGCATGTATGCATATGCATGCATGTATGCATATGCATGCTTGTATATATGCATATGCATGTATGTGTATACATATATATGCATGCATGTATGCATATGCATTCATGTATGCATATGCATGCATGTGTATGTGTATGCATATTCATGTATGTGTATGTGTATGCATATTCATGTATGCATATGCATTCATGTATGCATATGCATATTTGTATGTGTATGCATATGCATATTTGTATGTGTATGCATATGCATGTATTTGTATACATATATATGCATGCATGTATGTATGCATATGCATGTATGTGTATACATATATATGCATGCATGTATGTGTATGCATATGTATTGTGTATGTGTGTATGCATATGCATTGTGTATGTGTGTATGTTTATGCATTTGCATGTGTGTATGCATGCATGTATGTGTTTGCATATGTATTATGTATGTGTGTATGCATATGCATTGTGTATGTGTGTATGCATGTGCATTGTGTATGTGTGTATGCATATGCAAGTGTGTATGCATATGCATGGTGTATGTGTGTATGTGTGTATGTATATGTGTATATCTCTCCCTCTCTCTCTCTCAGTCGAAAATAAAACTAAAGAGGGAAGACATTAGAAAAACAAAAACATAAAGAAAGAAAAAAGAGTGATATATGTCTCACTTACATTGATGTAATTTTTGAATCAAGGTTGTCAAAATCCACTTGAACTTCTCCTTCGTTGAATTTCCAAAGATTTGATCCCAAAAATTTCTTGCAAAACTAAAGAGAAGATATTATAAAAGCAAAAACATAAAGAAAGAAAAAAGAGTGTTACAATATGTGCGATCTACTTACCAAAGCTTCAGATCTATAAAAATAGAGGTGTGCTTAGAGAGAGAGAGAGAGAGAATTGTTTGAATCAAGGTCGTCAAAATCCACTTGAGGTTCTTCTTCGTCGAATTTCCAAAGATTTGATCCCAAAATCTCTTGCAAAACCAAACAAAGAACATATTAGTAAAGCAAAAACATAGAGAAACAAAAAAGAGTGCTACAATATGTGCGATCTACTTACCAAAACTTCAGATCTACAAAGATAGAGGTCTATTTAGAGAGAGAGAGAGGGAGGGAGAGAGAGAGAGAGGGAGAGAGAGTGAGAGAGAGGGAAGGGAGAGAGAGAGAGAGAGAGTGAGAGAGAGGGAGGGAGAGAGAGAGAGAGAAAGGGTGACAAACAGAGATCTGATGTTGGCATGCACAAACCCGACAGGAGAAGAGCTGGATTCAAAACGCTCAGAATGACGAATTTTGGTTTCGGTCCCGGTTAAAAAGAGAGCATCGGTATAACCGTCGATAATTCCAGCAAGTTACCAACACAAATACCGACGCTTATACAAATGCATATACCGACACTGCGTTCCCGAGCCAAAAGTGCCTTTCCCAAATTAACCGAGGGTCATATTGACGCCGACAGCTGACCGTTGGTATATTGACCGTCGGTAGTCCCTCGATCTGTTGTAGTGAAACAAAGTTTATAATGAAAGCTAGTATTCATTTAAGTGTTTGCATAGTCATTGTAAAGACGAGCACATGGGAATTATGTCTATTGTTACTCACTAATTTGACGGTTGAATTGACAAAATAATAAATGGATGACGATTGTGTGGATGGTTATGTGAAGATGCAAGAATATGGTAAGATGTATAATATAACAGATGCTGATGTTAAGAATACAATTGACTCCCAGTAAAGTTTAACATCGAAAATTCTCTGGTATGCTGCGCCGATTTCGGTTTTTATTTGTGCATGGTGCACATACTTTAGACATAAACTAAATGATTTATATTAATGTTTAGTTTTACATATTTATAATATGAATTGATACAAACAAATTATGTTCATGTATCAAGAGAAATGTAAAGTTTTCCAAACACATGAATATTATCAGGAAGATTGAAAAATTAAAATTAGAAGAGGGAAAAAAGTTATATTGGTCATGGCATTGGTAATAGTACTACTCGTGATGGTTTTAATAGTAGTACTAATGGTAATAATAATTATAATGATAATAGTATTACTATTGACCATAATGATATGAAATTAGAGAGTGTTTTGTTAATCAGAAATTGGATCAGATCAAGACGATAAATAGTACTGTCGAATGTTACCAATATTATTGATAAACATATATAATAATTATTCTTATTGTTATTATTATTATTATAGTAATGTCGAAATGGGTGTGGTGTAGCGATATACCTTGAACGTCGTGGCGTAGAGTGTTTGGATTGAAATTAATTTGGTTAAAGCTCCACTGAGTCGACATGTGTAGCCTTCAAAAGTAACCATAGAATGTGTGTGTGTTTCTCAATTTTACTAATAAAATAATAATAATAGAGTGTGTGATAATAATACGCTAAGAGGGATGTTTACGATAAGAGGGATGGTAGTAGTGTAATTGAGGAGCGATGGAATGCCGTTGCGGAGTGGGGGGATGAGAGGTCCATTGGGAACGTTCAAGTGTAGAAATTGAGGCCTAACTGATGTCGTCCCTCTCATTTTGCTATTGAAAAAAACGTGCCCTCGTCATCTCGCTGTCTCACAAACGCAGAGACGGTTGGTCCGTTGGGCGCTTTGAATCCCAACAAAAAGTCTCTACGAAATTAGTACCAATGGCTGTGCTTTTTGGGCGATCACTGTTGGCTTTCTTATTCTCTGAGGCTGACCAGTATCCTTATCATATTGAAACTAAACATTCACTTGGGCGTCCCCTATCGGATTGTCATCTTCATGATGTGAAGGTCACAAAAGTTCCCACTTTTAGCAAGTCCCCAAATTGGCTGTTCCTATTTGCCTTGAGAACACGGATATTGATTTCACGTCTCTTGGCACAAGCTACAAGGGAGATTGAGCGATTCGGAACTTGTAAGACGTTCTCGTAGTGAAAACCAACAGTTGAAATGAACTTACTAACTTTCTTTCTCTATGCCATTCACAAAAATTATTTTTAGGTGCTGTAAAATTTTTATGTAAATTCTTCTCTCTCCTTTAGAGAGAGTGAAAAGGGTGTAATATACCACTCTTTTATACAATATATGCTGTTATAAGCTATTGTTATGGAATGGCTCAAGGACTCTTCCACCATAATATAGATTTTGGGACAGCTGATAAATTATATCCATACACTGCCAACCGAGTTATATCCTTACAGAAGCAACCGTTTGAAAAGCGCACAAACAGAATCCGAATAGCTTCAATCATGGGGCCCGTAACACCGAATGGCTATATGAGAAACTGTTAAGCACGCCAACAAAGGAAGAGACACTCCCAAATTTTGAGTATATTCCCTTATCGACTTTTCCATGTCAAAAATGTGGGGCGCATGAGTTGTCAATGAGATCATAGATGTGCCGCTACCTCATAAAATGAAAGCCCCGACAAACTTATGCCGATGATGATGATGATAATTCATTTGAGAATATCCGACAATGTACATTTTTGTTTTATACTCTACCTCTTCAAAGCAACAGAACAGCACAGCTCTTACGTCACCGATGGTAGGATGGTTGATGGCTGAACAAACCTTTTGGAAGGATGTGAGAATAGCTTATCTTGTAGGGAAGGAGGTGCATATTGGATCTCGTCAAAGCTACAAGCCGTTAGGTAAGAGAATCGTAGCTTCATACCTCTACTGTACTAACCTTCATCATAGTGTGGATTCACACTGAGCAGCGGCGGCAACGAGATAGTTCTGATTTATTTTCATGTGACATAGACTGTTTCGTCCTCGAAAAGATGCACTTGTTCCGGACCCACAAAAGATTGTGGCCGCCTCTACCCCTCGAAACGAAATAACTATGGATGGAACATCATCAATGTATGGTTAAAAAACTCCTCGCTCATAATTCAACAATCGGGATGACTTTTAATCTCATTCAAATGCCGCTCTGTGTGAATTGCTTAAGGCGGAGCAACTAATGCTTGACGAAGAAACTTGCTTGTGCCTTTGGAAAAGTCTGAATTGAGCCATAGGCAACGATGAGGTCGCCCTGGAAACGTTCGTGTTAGAGAAGCCGTAGGACACTACTCGGCTGTCGGATGTTCTTGATTATGAGATGTTATGGATAAGATCAGAAACATAGCATCATACTTCTCCTCTACTAGCCTTTCGGCACCTCCCATCTGTATTATGTAGAGCCGCCCTCACTCTCTTCTTTTTTTTTTTCCTTTTTTAATTCTCCCATACATCCATTCCATCCAAGGAGTCCTAATTTATACAACTATCCTCATATATTTATACGTTTCTGTATTGGTGTTTCCAATAATGCACCTTGGTTGGAGGAGGCAAACAGAAAAAGCATGCTTTTCCTCAATCCCACCAAAAAAAAAAACTAAAAGCCACACATTTTTTATGTCCTGCACACGAATGCGCATGTTGTGACACACAGGAAAACCAAAACCGGCAACGAAGCTTTCCTTTTGATGTAAAAACAGTGGCAATTTGCGGAATGAGAATTGAGCATTGCGCTAAATTTTGTGAAAATTTGTCCCATGGATCAAGTGGTGGCTTTCTTTTTCAATGGGACGTGTGTATACATGCACAGGCAACGTGTGGATGTCTATATATTTTTTTCTTTTCTCCCCTTTTAGGTTTGACACGTGCCCGTGCCCTCTCCTTTACGTGTATCTCCTCTCTCTCTGTCTCTCTCTCTTGACTGGGCATGACGGCGTCTCCGAGTCCACAATACAAACACTCCAGATCCTGCTTTTTGAAAAAGCTGCCTTTTACGAGGCGGAACACCTGCGCTTTTGAACACATGCATTTTCTCTCCTCTTCTTGTATATACAGAGTTTCTCCGTCTCGTGCTGTTTCACTTTCTCTCTCTATCTCTATCTGTGTGTGTATTCTCTCTCTATCTCTCTGTGTGTTTAATATATGTATACATACATACATGCATATATAAAGGGGGGGCGTTCAATAAGATGCCATTTGTAGAAGAAAGCGGAAAGGGACGTCTAAAGGCGCGATGCTCGGGGGCGCATGAACTCAGTTTTCAAGGATTCGTATGAAGATGCCTTTCATAGCTTTCCGAAAAGCAAACGACCCCCCCCCCTCCCCCTCATCCTTTTTTTTAGCCATTCTCTATGGATGCCACAAAATCTCCATTTATAAATAAATGATCGTCATGATATTCCATTGGCACACCTTTTTGTGTTCTTCGTGGCTCAGACACGCTCTCTTTGTTTACATATCTTGTATCTTTCCCTCATCAATGTCTTCATCGTACATACAAAAGGCCGCCACTTCATTGAATCCTAACATAAACCTCAAGAGGTGTCCCTTAAGAATCTCAAGACCTTCCAAAACAATACCACATGTCCACCGTTTTGATTTCACTAGCTACATTTTTAAAATTTTTTGTCCCTCTACTTGTGCAACATACAATTAAGTTGTGCAACAATAAGCTCAACACACTTTCATTTTTCATTTTTCTCCCTGCATTTTCTTAGATCTTTCATTTGCAAAACAATCTTTGAAATAAAAATAGAAAGAAAGCTAGGGAGAGAACTCGATTTGTAATCTAGAAGAATCAAAAAACTCATCTAAGTGAAGTCCATACATCCATGGCAATACCAACATGTTTCCCTTCCTTTTAAATGTGAGGTTTTAGTCCGCAATCGACACAATTGTATCGAAGAACATTCATTTCTCAATTTTTTGAATAGTAATAAGCCAATGGAATCGAAAACTCAACCGATTCATTTCTTTTATAAGAAATCGAATCGTATATGAAAGGGGAGAGAGAGAGAGAGAAAGAGAGAGAGAGAGAGATGTAGAAGCCGATGTTGTATGGATGCGATGGGCAGCATTGTAATAAGTCAATGTTAATGAAAAATTGAAAGCTGAAAGCAATTATCATTGTTCTGACTCTAAGCCTTTGTACGATTATCTTGTATGTTAATGTGATTATTTGTGACTGAAGTATCGTTGTTGTGTAGAGTGAAATTTACCTGTGTGTTGTTGAGGTGTTGTAAATTGTAATGTTGGGAAGAGATTGGTAAATATAATGAGTTTTAGTATGGAAATCATACAATGAAATGGAGCTAACTACATGCGGTGGTTATGTAACTTTGCATGTCAATCGTAGTGTACACTATTGTTTAGTAAGGAAGGAATCGGTGAATAATTCATTTTAGCGTACCTTGGACAAGGGTTCTTTTCTTCATTACATACTTACACAACGTTTTCTTTTTTTCTTGAGCAAAGAGGAAAGAGAAAGTAAATTAATAAAAGATTGTTACAAGATGGGCAGGGGTAAGATCCCATATAAGGAGCATTAAAGAATACATAGTTTTGGCTTATACACAAAACCATTTTTATAGGGGGTACAAAGAAAAATCACTAAGGGTATATAAATGTTGGAGTTTGAGGTCTGCAAAGCACACAAATAGCCCAAGGAAGAAGAAGAAGCTTGGAGCACAACACATAATACTGAATGTATTACCACTAAAATGTACAAAGATAAATGATCCGTTAGGGTTATAGATGCATATACAAGCCGGGGAAAAATGTAGAGAGTACATGCATGGAAGAAAAATGAAAAGAAGAGTATACTCACAAAAGAAAGAGTGTGAGAGACTCAAAGTGAGTAGACCAAGAAATGGGTAAACTCGCATGGATTAGAAATGAGCTTGCTAAGAGCATGGAGTAGGATCCTCAAGCTTCTAACCAAGTACAAATGGGGGAAGAGGCCCTCCTTATATAGATTTGGGAGGGGCTCTCCAAAGTACGTCTCATGTGGGATAATTCCCCTCAAAGGAGAATGAATACAATGGTAGAAGCAAATGGAAAGGTACCCAAATACAAAAAGAGATACAATATAAAATGGAAATAGACTCGAAATGGAGTGCCTTCTCGATAGGAAATGGAGATGCACTCATGCAGATACAATGGAGATGATATAGGAGCAATTATGTCATCAACGCCCCCTCTGTAGCTCCATTTTGGAGCAGTTGAATGCTACAAAGGTCCACCAAGTGTTGGAACAGAACTGGAGGTAAATCCTTCGTGAACATGTCTATCAGGTTCTCTTGAGAGGTACACTGCTTGAGAGCAATCTCCTAAGATATGAGCTTCTCACAGATGAAGTGGTACTGGATCTCGATGTGCTTCGTCCGAGCGTGGAACACTAGATTCTTAGCGATGGCCAAGGCTAACTGGCTGTCCGTGCGAATGCGTGTCGGAGTAACCTACAAAACACCAATGTCAAATAATAAATGTCGAAGCCAGATGGCCTCATATGCTATGAAGTTGGATGCTCAGTACTCGGCCTCGATGGATGATAGAGCAACTCTAAGCTGCTTCTCACTTGCCCAAGAGATAGGTCCTAAGCCAAGCAAGAATATGTACCCAGAAGTAGACCATCGAGAATCAGGATCACCAACCCAATCTGAATCTGAATGTGCAATGAGTTTGATGCCCCCTTTGTGCCAAAGACCATGATGTTGGGTGAGGGCAAGGTATCAAAGTAGTCTCTAAGCAGCATCCCAACGAGTCTGACGAGCCTAATGTGCAAACTGACTAAGTATACCAACTACATAGGCAATATCTGGTCTAGCATTGGCAAGGTGGAGTAATGAGCCAACAACCTATCGATAAGTACGCACATCCACAAGTGATGATGAATCCTCTAGTGTGAGCTTGATGTTTGGATCAAGTGGTGTAGATACTGAGGGACACGGGTGCATGTTACAGCTTGAAAGAAGATCAGAGCACTACTTCTTCTGTGATAGGAATATGCCTTCTTCTATTTGCCAAACTTCCATACCCAAGAAGTAGTGAAGTAGTCCAAGATCTGTCATAGAGTACTCAAGGTGAAGTTGTGTGATGATGAATTGGATGTGTTCTTCATCTGAACATATCAAGATCAAGTCATCTACATAGTGGGCTAGTCGTTATGACACTCGTGTGTCCACCAATGGTTTTTGCTTCATACTTGGTAGCTCATGCATATCTTGGTTGACCAAGAAGCAGCCTATTGTGGCCACTTGTAGTTGTGAGTCTGAGTATAGGGTAGCTTTCACAATGACTGTTGAGTGGGTGTGGCTAAGATGCCTTACGACTGATTTGGGTGTTGGTCAGTCTTCTGCCACCACCATCTTCACTGATAGTCAGAGCACACTAGGAGTTGCGAAGAACCCCGTGCTCCATGCCCTCACTAAGCACATTGAGGTGCACTATCATTATGTCAGGGAGAGGTTCTCTATTGGAGAGATCAGTTTGGAATATGTGCCCACATAGGAGAGCATTGCAGACTTTTTCACAAAGGCTCTCCCTAGGGAGAAGTTTGAAGCTTTCTGCAAAGCTTTGGGCCTACTTCCTTTTGTGGATTGATTCCACATAGCTTGGCACTTCGTTATACATGAGTGCCACCTTCTTGTTCACCACATCACTCCCAGGGGGAATTTGTTGATATATTTAGGTCATGATGTGTGTGAGCACACTAGGACCATTGGGGCACTTTTTTGCCCCTTTAGGAGTTTTTTTTTGTTGACAACATAATTACGCATACCTCATCTCCATTTGTATCTACATGAGTGCATCTCCATTTTGTATCCAGAAGCACCTCATTTGTAGTTTATTTCCATTTTATATTGTATCTTGTTTGTATTTGGGTACCTTGCCATTTGCTTCTACCATTTTATTCATTCTCCTTTGAGGGGAATTATCCCACATGAGATGTACTTTGGAGAGCCCCTCCCAAATCTATATAAGGAGGGCCTCTCCCCCCATTTGTAATTGGTTAGAAGCTTGAGGGGCCTAGTTCATGCTCTTGGCAAGCTCATTTCTAATCAATGTGAGTTTACCCATTTCTTGGTCTATGCACTTTGAGTGTCTCACACTCTTTCATTTTGCTTCTATGTGTGTACTCTCTACATGGTATGAGATCTCTAGGTGGAGGTCTTGGTGGTGATTTTGGTGGAAATTTTGGTGGTGGTGGTGCTTAAGCTTTGGTGGTGTGCTTTCTCCTCACTGAGAGAAGCTTTTGCCATCAGTCTTGCTCCTTAGAGCCTCATTTTCCCCATTTTCCACCCTCCCACCCCTTCTTCTTCATCATTCTCCCACCCTTTGCTCATTTGAAGGTCATGAGTTTACCCCCATTTTCCTCCCTCACACCCTTGTTATTAGCGTTCTTTGATAATTTATAATCAGTTTTATTTCTAAAGCATTGAGCTTGCATCTCATTTGTTTTGAAGTGTTTATAAACACTATTGCATAGATTCTTAATCCTCTCCATTATCTTTTTGATGATACACTTTATCACGAAGGAGATTTTTGTTCGATTGTTCTATCTTCTATTTTTTTCAGCAATTTGTGTCCTCTATGGTATAGTATGAACAGTGGAAGTATGAACTAATGGGCAGAAAGACACAAATTGGTTGGAGCACCATTCCTTTACTGTATTGATTCTCTATGTTATCATTGCGATCTCCCTGGTAAACTGCACTAGCAATCGATTTTATTAATCTATATTGTCTTCGACACTATATTATATTCTGTCTATAGGTCAATGCCAGAAGCAGAACAAGAGAGTGTGATAGAAGGAGAACTTTGGGTACCAAGTGCTTCGACTGAAAGGGTAGTGCTCTCTCTTAGCATTGAAAAGGAAGTTCCATCGAAGTGCTGCCAAGTAAACCTCCTATTAACATCTGCACCAGCTCGAGAAGACTCCATGCTTGTGAGACAAGGCTTTGAGCCACATTCCCTCATTCCTTGTTGGGCTATGGAGGTAGCAATTTAAGAGATGATGAGCTCATGTTCGATTTCCTCATAGAGAGAGAGAGAGAGAAAAAAAAAGAAAGGTGTACTTCCAGGATTATACATTCAAGCATACATGTATGGTAGCATGAAGCGGAGCTCGAATATGAAGAGGAGCTAGAAACGCAAGTGAAGCTAACACAAAGAAGCTGAAGCATGAAGAAGTTCTAGCACTATCCTTCAACCTATCAGAGAACAGAAGAACCTAATCTTCTAGGTGAAATCCAACCTTGCGGCCTTCTTTGTTGTCGGAGAGGCTGAGGAATGTCATCTCTCTTAATCTTCCTGACTCCAACCGCATCTTACCTTGTTCGGGTCTCTAAGCATTTCCCTTGAAGCAGCTGAGAATCTCGACAGAAGCAACTTGTACATCTTTCTTATCTGAACACACAAACACACAGAGAGGGAGATAGATAGATAGATAGATATATAGAGAGAGAGATTGTTATCCTCTCTGTGATCTTTGGCTGCTTTAGCATTGTTTTCAAGTTTGCTGTGATGGATTACATTAGCTCACTGTGCTGGTGCACAAAGTTGCACCAAAGGAAACTTGCACCTGTCACAGGTCATAGGGAACTCACAATTGAGATCATGTGGACAATGGGGCTTTCGACATTGCTCTGCATAAGAAGAGAGAGAGAAAGAAAAAGAGAGAGAGAGAAGACCAATGGACTACATCCAATTCTAAGTGGTGAACACGTACCGATGAAGGGTTATATCTTGGCTTAGTGGTTCATAATTTTTTTTGGTGATGGACATCAGTAATGATGTCATAACTACACTCAGAGACTCGAATCTGCTATGTCAGAAGTGCTCCACTTCTACTGCATGCGTGCCATCAGAAGGTATTTTGAGAAATTGTCAGTTGTTCTCTGTTAGCTACCTGCAATTATCCCTCCACATTGACATTTTTCACTTCGGTAAGAGTTCTACTCAGCAATCGGATCCAATTTTTCAACACTAGAAGAAAGCGACTCGGATCCAATTTTTCAACACTAGAAGAAAGCGACTGCCAATTTTCCATTGGAGACCGCCAATATTTTCTCTTTCTTGGTTACTATATTGAAGGCAAAGACAAAGTTCGATGAAATGCATTTTGGAGGGGCGCCTTGCTCACTTTTTTTATGTTTAGGAGAGATTCATTTGTATTGAGTGTGTGTTCACTAGATGTCCACTTCGAAGGTATCTAATTTGAAAGGCCGAGTGCCTACGTGTAACTCACATTTACGGGCCATTCTGCTTCAAAACACAAGTTCTATGGCATTACTTTTATTCACTTAAGAGAATATTTTATCTCCACTATAAACCATTAGTGAAGATTGTCTTATTCACTTTTTCTTTACTTTATGGACCTCATTTGGGCCTCACGTGTTTTCTTCAAAGGATCCTCTATCTTTTCAATTTCGCAATTTTTATTGTAAAAGGATCATTTTGTATTGTTCGAAGGGTTTCAAACCTTATTTTGTGGAGCTCCATTTGGCATTACTTAAAGTGTTTCCTTGTAATTTTCCAAGGGTTCAACCCTTAGTTTTCATCACCCCAAGCACATTGTAAGCTAGAGTGCCAACTCTATTTTTTGCACACAGCTTGGCAATAAGTGCCCCATTTATCCTTTGTGAAACGATATATATATATATATATATATATATATAAAAGGAGGAGTATTGTGTGTGTGTGTGCCTTGGGAGGCTATTCTAAGCCCTCCCCTCTAAGGTTCCTCTCTCGCATTATCCAGTGTAGGGCTATTCTAAGCCCCCCCTCTCCAAGGTGTCTACTTCATTTTTGGTGCAAATGTAGGGCTAGTCTAAGCCCCCCACCCCTACCCAACTCAATTTTGTGAAGCAATTTTTATTGCAAGTGTGGTAACTTCGTTTCAATGGTGATAATGTCAACGATTTCAAATGCAACGTTCTCAATTCAATTATATTTGCCCTCCTTTATGCCCATATTCATGTTGAAAGATGAA
This sequence comes from Ceratopteris richardii, assembly GCA_020310875.1. NCBI lineage: Eukaryota > Viridiplantae > Streptophyta > Polypodiopsida > Polypodiales > Pteridaceae > Ceratopteris > Ceratopteris richardii. The sequence continues at coordinate 84,535,770 of CM035441.1, read as the reverse complement.
AGACTAAATGGCACAAATTACAACCATGGAAGGACACTATTAGGACCTACCTCTATAGAGACCTATTGCATGAGGTAGTTGAAGAAACTAAATGAGAACTAGATAAGGAAACCGATCTAGGAGCTTGGAATATATGGAATGTAAAGGACAAGTGAGCATAAGACCAACTTCTTCTTGCATGTGATGAATCCACGAAGGATCACATCATTGCATTTAAGACTTCAAAAGAAGCTTGGGATACTCTAGCAAATCTATACGAGGATAAAACACCTTGGAAGATTTATACTCTAGGGACCGAGTTTCACAATCTCACTATACGTACACAAGACACCATCACAAAAGTGATAGCCCAATTTGATGATTATCAATGCAAGTTAGCACTTTATGGACGACAAATTTCAAGTGAAGACATGGTTATAAGATTCCTCAACAAGCTTCCTAGGTCCTATGAAATATTTCTGACCACTCTGTATAACAGAGGTCAAGTTCTAACTTGGGAAGAGGTTTGTCAACTTTTGCTCCTCCACGACTCATGAGCAAAGTCAAATTCCTCACAAGAGACAACAATGAAGGCTAAGGGACCCTTCCGCAAGGCAATCATGCTAGTCATAATACAAGCAACGCACCCAAGCAAGGTTTGAACACTTCACCAAAGAAATTTAGTTGTAATTTCTGTGGAAAAATAGGGCACTTGGAAAAATTTTCTACAAGAAGAAGCATACATCGAAGCCTTCTAGTTCCAAGATCCCATCAAAAACATCTCAGCATAGGTCTCACTATCCTAGTGAAGACCTGTTTATTTCCATAGAGGCCAATGCCCTAGTAACTTCAAGTTCATCTCAAGAATGGATATTTGACAGTGAAGCGACATCGCACGTGTGTAAGGATTGAGATTCTTTTCAACAGATTGAGGACCATACTGGCAAAGTTTACCTAGGCAACAACAAGAGCCTATCCATTGAAGGGAAAGGCAAAGTTCAAATCACCAATGACTGAGGGGAGTGCAAATCATTATCCAATGTATTATTTGTTCCTAAGTTATGCATGAATTAACTATCAATAAAGGCCATCACCGATCACGATAAACAAGTGTTATTTGATAATACTTTAGTTAAGGTGATTGATCCTAAAACCAAAGAGATCACGACACAATGTGTAGAAGAAAAAGGGCTATACAAACTCTCCTGCTTTCTATCTAAGGAGTTGCTTTACAGTCTGTGGCATCAAAGATATGGCCACACTTCATATTTACAAAGGATTTCCTCATCTCAGATAGTGAAAGGATTGCCCAAGATCGGGCAAGTCAACGATGTCTGCCAAGCTTGCATCCAAGACAAGCAACACAGGGCTGCCATTCCCAAGGAGGCCTCCACAAGAGTTAGGAACCCTTTAGCCCTAGTCCACATGGACCTTTGTGGACCTATGAATGCCCCTTCCCTTAGTGGATCACTCTACTTCTTTCTTTTAGTAAATGATCACTCTAGATAAATTTAGGTATATTTTTTGAAGTCAAAGATAGATAATTTCTCTAAGTTTTGACAATGGATCACCCAAGTTGAGAATGAAGCAGCAAAAACTTTCAAGACTATTCAATCAGATGGCAGTGGTGAATTTATCAATCATGAATTTGATAATATTTTACAGCAAAAAGGGGATAAAAAAACAAGTCACTCAACCTCACACTCCATCCCAAAATGGAGTAGCTGAGAGAAAGATCCAATGTGTGATGGAAATGGCAAGAACCATGCTTCACAACAAAGAATTACCCTACAAGATTTGGGCAGAAGCAGTGCACACTACCGTGCACATACTCAATCAAGGCTTCACTAGTGCATTGCATAACAAGACACCCTTTGAAGCTTACTATGGAGAAAGCCTAATGTCAATCACTTTCAAGTATTTGGAAGTGAAGCATTTGTCCATGTACCAAAAGAAGACCACAATAAGTTACATTCCAAGTCTAAGAAGCATATATTCATTGGCTATAATGAACGATCAAAAGCATATAGACTCTATGATCTTGAGAACCACTCCATCACAAGTTCAAAAGATGTAATCTTTAATGAAGCTTCAAGATACAAATACAAGTATCAGTCCAAATACAAGTATTAGTACACCCATATACACTTCAAAGGGGGACATAGTCTTTTCAAAGTACCCATTAGAGGCAAGTACTTCACATCAACCAAGAAGATCACAAAGGCTCATTGAAAAGCAGTAGTGAAACAAAGTCATTATGTAAATTATGGATTGATGCATCAGATCCAACAAATTCTAGAGCCTTCCAACTACAAAGAATCTGAAGGCCAACCTAAGTGGGAAGAATCTATGCAAGTGGAAATGGATGCAATTGAGAAGAACAAGACTTGGTCCCCTGTTCCTAAGCCCACAAATCATCAAGTCATAGGAGTTTAGTGGCTCTATAAAGTTAAGTACAAGTCAAATGGCACATTAGAGAAGTACAAAGCAAGATATGTAGCCACACGATATAAGCAACAACATGGCATTGACTATGAAGAAACCTTTGCCCCTACTGCAAGGTTTACCACCATAAAGATCATTCTAGCACTAAGTGCACATTTCAAGTGGCCCATCTACCAACTAGACATCAAAAGAGCTTTCCTCAATGGAGATATTCAAGAAGAAGTATATGGTGACCAACCTGAAGGTTTCAAGATCAAAGTAAAGGAAGATCAAGTTTACAAGCTTCACAAAGCAGTTTACGGACTTAAGCAAGCTCCTAGGCCCTGGTATGAAAAGATTCACAAGTTCTTTGAAGATAAAGTATTTCAAAGAAGCAATACCGATGCAAACTTATACATCTGTTCACAAGTTCTTTGAAGATAAAGTATTTCAAAGAAGCAATGCCGACTTATACATTTATCCGAATGATAAATATATAAGTTATCCTTAGCAGCCATCATCATAATTATCCTTAGCAGCCATCAGCCAAAAACAGCAAGTGATCCCCTCTTGGGATAAAACAATACAAGTCACTGGGTACCACTCAACAAGCAAAGGATGCGCTTAACCACCTGCTAATCGTTGACATCTAGGCAATGCATAAACTTGCTCATCTGTGAGACATCAAACTGAATATCTGGTTGAGAATGCATAAGTAAATGAAGCATCCAATAGTCTCTTGATAGAGAACAGCATCAAATGCATCTCCACCATCATGAAGACTCAATCAGAAACCTATCTTCATAGGAGTGGCAATAGGTTTCTAGTCTTCAAGGCCAAAATGTTGCAATAATGTGCCAATATATTTGGTTTGACACAAAGCTATTCCACATCAACTTCCATAAACTGAATGCCCAAATAATGATGCATATGCCCCACATCTAACATCTCAAATGTGGCATGCAAATCAACCTTAAAATCAGCAATATGCTTCACATGAGGACCAATGAGTAGCATGTCATCAACATAGACAACAACGATTAGAAGCACATCATTTGCACGCTTAACATATAAGGTGCTCTCAGTTGGACTATTCTCAAAACCATGTGCAATCAAATAGGCATGTATCTTTTCATACCAAGCATGTGGTGCTTGTTTCAAACCATATAATGCCTTTTTCAACTTGCACACTTTGTTTTCATGCTTTCTCTACACAAAGCCATGGGGCTGGAAAACGTACACTTCTTCATGCAAGTTGCCATTTAGAAATGCAATTTTAATGTCCAACTGATGTACATTCAACCCGTGATGAGCTGCAAGTGCACAGATGCTAGGAACAGTAGTCATTTGGCAAGTAGGAGCAAAGGTCTCATCAAAATCAATGCCTCTTTCTTGAATAGGACCCTTTGCAACAAGCCTAGCCTTATAACTATCAACTGTTCCATCTGACTTACACTTCAGCTTGTATACCCACTTAGTGCCAATGGCCTTCTTGCGAGGAGGCAAGTCACATAAAGACTAGGTACCATTCTTCATTATAGCATCATATTCAGATTGCATAGCAGCCAACCAATTTTCTGAATTTTGTGCTTCATCAAATGAAACAAGCTCACTCTCATCAGAGAGACTAGAGGTAGCCATAGCATAGCAATCTGATGCAAAAGAAGCACTATGAGAACCATAACGAGTACGATATGATAGGTGCATCTAATTTGCTATAACGCAAAGTTGGCACCAACCATTTTGGAACATGGTGTTGATTTCGAGGAAATCCTGTTTCTAGTAGTCAAGATGGTTACACTATACATGTTGTACATGGAGATCTTAAAGATGAGATCTATATGGAACAACAAGAGGGTTTTGTAGTTCTTGGAAAAGAGATTCTAGTTTGTAAGTTGAAGAAGAACTTATATGGACTTAAACAATCCCATAGACAATGGTACCAAAATTTTGATGCTTTGATGAAGTCTAGAGGCTACTCTCAAAGCAATAAGGATCATTGTCTCTACACATGAAGATGCTCAGGTGAAGAATTTGGGGGATGCAAAACATATTCTTGCCATGCATAGTACTCATGATAGGAGTAAAAGATGCATATACTTTTCTCAAAGTGAGTACATATCCAAAGCACTTCACTAGTTCAATATGCAAGGTGGCAAGGCATTGAGTACACCTTTACCTACATATATGAAATTGAGCAAGGATGATTACCCCAAATCACATGAGGAAAAGGAATTCATGGCAAAGATTCCTTATCAATTCGATTTTGGTAATCTCACATATGCTTATGGTAGCTACAAGACCAAACATTAAAGTTTCAGTAGGAATTAAGAGAAGATATATATCTAATCCCGATGATAAACATTGGGAAGTGTTCAAGATGATTTTGAGATATTTGAGTGACACTAAGGGCAAAGTGTCTATGCTTTGGTAGAGGAAATGCATTCTAATTCGTACTAAAAGCCTGGCATTAAATTGGTTTGGTGAATCAAGGCATCTAACCTAATGGCAAACCAGGCACAACCTCAGAAAGAGAACCTACCCAATCACGGAAAAGGATGAAATATTCTGATAAAGCTTTGTAGGATGATGTGGTTGGATAGTCTCTTTGGACCTCTGTCCAAGAAAAGCAACCCAGCCTCTTCATCATGACCTCCTGAATCTTCATGTAAACTTTATGACTACAGTCACAGAAATTAAAAAGAGACTAGGTTAGACCAAAAACATGGGAGGAGGGAAAAAGGATCTGAGAATAACATACATACTTATTGAGCTCAATCACCATCTCCTCCAGGCTTAAGTCCTTGGAGATTACCCTTGACAAAGTTGATATGTTCAATGTATCATCCTTGATTCCTTGAAGGGCCCTCCATGGTGTCAGCTTCATGTCCTTGGGAGCCTCTTCAATTGAGAGGTCAGCTTTCCTTCCCTTTGCCTTCAGATCAACCTGTGGGTCTGGCCTCAACTTTCATTGCTTCTGGCCCTTGACCTCCTTGTTCTCCCACATTGTGAAAATTTTATCCTGTAGATCCCAGATATCACCTGATCTGAATGCCAATTGAAACCATGGATCATATTTCCTCAAGGCATCAGACTTTCTATTCTCATCCAGTGCAATTCCAACCTCAATAAGGCATTGCTTTCGTAGATTGGGATGTATTCTTCCAGCTTCCTTAACAAGACAATCTTCATATTCATGGTGGAAGAACCGAATTCTCTCTATGGAGGACATTTTTTGCCTGTAGTCATTGTCATTGTTGTGATCCCAAGCAAGAAGCTTGGCTTCCTCAGTTGTAAGACCAACATATATCTTACACTCTGCATACCTAAAGAAAAAAGTGGTAGGGTGCTCCTTCACTAGCTGTCTACGGGCCTCTGCAGAGTGTGAACCTCCAATCACATAATAAGTATACTCCTCAAATAAACCCTCATTGAACTCTTCCACAGAGCTGCACTCATTCGGATCCACCATGACAAGGAATGACACAACAGTAGCATGAGGATTTATTCTCATTTTCTTCTTAAGATTCTGCACATGCAAATTGTGTGGCTCCCTGATCTCAAGGGGCCTCCTCCCTGTGACTGGATCTATTGGTGGCCTGTGGATGATATTGATTGGCAGGTGGAACAACTGCCCCTTCTTCACAAATTTTCTTTTAGCTATATCCTCCCTCATCTTGTTCTGCTCAGTACCAAGAACACCCGAGGCAAGCTCTCCACCAGGTGCAACAATTATATCCTCAGAGCTAGAGCTTGAGTCAGAAGACTCCTCTTATGAAATTCTCTTCTTTTTCTTTTGAAGCTTTTTCTACACGCTCTGCTTACCCCTTGCCTTTACAGGGGTTGTCATCTTCTGTTGTGTTGGCATGATGTTGCCCTGGATCCATGGCATCAAGTCCTTGATAAGATTGACTGAGTCCCTGCATATCTCAGCTAGACGATCTGGAACACAGCACTCTGGGCACAAGAAATCCATCTTGCATATAACATTTCTCAAACCTTTCGATGTCTCTACCAAGAAAAGGAGGTTGTCAGAATCCTCATCTTCATAATCCAGTTTGTACACAAGGCCATACTGAAAACCTTGTGTTGTCGTGATCTTTCCTCTCCCATATGCCCCTGCGAACACAAGAAGGACTGCATTCTTCTCTTCAACATACTGAAGGCACCACTCCAGATTTGTCATGTCCCGCAGTGGACGATCTGTCCTTAAAACCTCAGCGTCCCTCGACCTATCCTTCATAGTTGGATCATCCTCAGGAATTTTGATGCTACTCTGTCCACCTGAGGATATTCCTAGCGGGTTGCTGGCCTTCTCAGAGGATAAGGATACAATAAGTTTCTTTGGTTTCGCTTGGTGACCAATGCCTTTGTCACGTTGCTGATCACCAGAGCCCATGGTGACTTTCAGTTTCTTGAAGGGCCTCTCACTCTTGGACTCCGCATCCCTGAAGGCGCTTGGAATAATCAGCTCATACGTAAATGTGGTTTTAAAAGGCCCAAGTCGATGCCAGGCATCGATTTTTAGGTTCAAGTCGATGCCAGGCATCGATTTTTAGGTTCAAGTCGATGCCAGGCATCGACTTTTAAGTGCAAGTCGATGCCAGGCATCGACTTCCACCCAAAAGTCGATGCCTGGCATCGACTTTGCACCCTAAAGTCGATGCCTGGCATCGACTTTAAGGCAAACTTCGATGCCAGGCAAGTCGATGCCTTGCATCGACATGAGGTTGCAACTCGATGCCAGGCATCGACTTGCAGGTGCAAGTCGATGCCAGGCATCGACTTGAAGCCTCAAGTCGATGCCTGACATCGATTTGCACCTGCAAGTCGATGCCTGGCATCGACTTGCACACAAAGTCGATGCCTGGCATCGACTTTCAGGTGCAAGTCGATGCCAGGCATCGACCTGAGGCCTCAAGTCGATGCCTGGCATCGACTTGCAGCCTCAAGTCGATGCCTGGCATCGACTTACACCTTAAAGTCGATGCCAGGCATCGAGCTGTACCCTCATTGGATCTGTATTTTTAGAGCTAAGAAAAATAAAAACCTAGAAAGCAGACTCTTTACACAAACATACAAAGGGAATCTTTTAGGAATCTTTTTTAATGGAATGATTTTGCCTACCTCTTGGTACTCTTGCCAACATTCTTCTTGTCCATCATAGTTACCTTGCTTGTATGCTAAGCTCTGTGCTCCATAGCTGTCTGTGCTCTGTTGCTCTCTGTTGCTCGTGGATTTTGAAAATGAGAATGATCTCCTCCTCTGCTATTTATAGGCAATTGGGTAACTTGAACCAGAGACTAACTGGATCTAACTGAATGAGTCCAGTTGCTAACTATATCTGTCAACCAATCTAACCAGGGAATACCACGCACACAAATAGGCTGTTTCAGAGCCACTTTAATGAAATATTCATAGAACATTGCAACTATTTATATACATTTGCATGGAAATTACACTTCAATGGCAAGAGTATGGTATGTACATGAGGATGTCTAATCTCATGTAGAAATTTTTTCTTAGAATCTCTTGCTTGGGAGAAAATCAAGTCTAAGTTGTGTTGAATATGGGAGATTAATGACATCTTTATAGTGTTATCCTCTTCACTTTAGTTCATATTCACATTTATCTTGTAACACATTGTTGAAATGGAAAATCAATGTATGAATAAACATTCAAGTAAAGAACCTTGCAACTATTTATGTACATTTGCATGGAAATTACACTTCAAGTCTAAGTTGTGTTGAATATGGGAGATTAATGACATCTTTATAGTGTTATCCTCCTCACTTTAATTCATATTCACATTTATCTTGTAACACATTGCTGAAATGGAAAATCAATGTATGAATAAACATTCCAAGTACCTCTTTTACACATAATTCTTTTTTAATATACTTTCATCTACCTCTTTGAGATCTAGCCAAGACTACAATGAAACCTAATCCTTGAAATCTTATTTAGTACCAAAGGTAAAATTTCTTCTTGTATAGTCTTCAATGGCACTACTACAAACAATTTTAATATATAATCCAGTTGGAACTCAACTTGGATATATTTTGATTCACTCACAATGCTAAGACTCAATGACTCATATCTAGTTAGAAATCAATTGTGTTTCTCATTTCAAAAGTGAATCAAATCTTTGGTTCCCTTATTAGTGTATATTTGAGTAATTAAGTTATTTGATGTAATTTGATGTTTAATGTTATTTAATGTACTTTAATAAACTTTTGATTTCATATCTTCTTGATGTGACATTTGATGTGACATTTGATGTGACATCTTCACTTGATCTCGGATTTCTACTTATTTAAAAAGGTCATTCATCTTCAGTCTTCTGTGAACTCAGTGAAGATGAGCTCAATCTTTTCAGTGGATGCTTGGGCATCAGCTTCTTCTGCTCATATTGATACAGTTTCGGATTCATTGTTCTCAGTTGATCCTTTCCACAGAAGTGATGATCCCTATGATTTAAGACGTGCTGATGGTTCCATGTTTTCTGTTGAGTCATTTAAGTTATCCAATTCACAGTGCAATGCTGCTCAACCAAATGCACCTCTTGATCTCCCATCTGATCCAACCATTGATCTCCCTTCTGACTCAAGTGCATGTGGAGCAACGAAAAAGCAAAGCAAGCTCAATCTACAATTTAAAAGAAGGCCTCGTGAAGTAAGTCAAAAAAGATTTAAATTTCTTAATTCAGATAGACAGATTGCATTGGATATTGTGAAGCATTGTTGTGGTTTGAAATGTTTGTACAATTTAGGAATGAAGAAACTAAAGCACCTAAGAGAAAAATTCCTCCATTTAGATAGTGAAAGGCAGGATATATACCTTGTTTCTCGCATGCAAATGATTGAGGATAACATGTCAGTAACACGTGTTGGTTTTGAATATTTCTTTAGTCAAGGGATGCGATGTTGTAGGGCTGCATTTAAAATTGCAATGGGTGTGGGAAATTTTAGAATACATAGGGTTCAACAAGGGCTTTTGAATGGGGATCTCATTTTGGATACGTTCCATGTTGGGACCAAAGGATCTGTTGGACGTCATGCAATGAATTGGATGATGAACTATTTTAGCTTGCATTGTGAGGTTATGCCTACAACTGGAAGGTTGCACTTGTCAGATAACTTTACTCGTCGAGAGGTATTTCAAATATATAGAGAAGACATGGAAAATAGAAATGAGAAGTATGTGTTGTATCGTCACTTAACTCGATTATGGAATGAAGAGTTTAACAATGTTTCTATTCCTCGTAAAGTTAGAATGGGTGAATGTTCAGTTTGCGCCACTTTGAAAAACATGGCAAAAGGGGCTACAACACCACAGGAAAAGAATAATTTTAAAAACCTTCTTAACAACCATCGTGAGAGTCAAGCTTTAGAGAGAAATAAATTCATCATCGAAGTAAAGCACTCAGAAATCCGGAGCGTTATATGTGTTTGTTGATCGATGGTATGGATAAAAAAAAAACTTGTTTGCCACATTTTTATCGCATCCCTAAGGACATTGGAGATGAAGTCCTTGTGCAAATGCATTTGGTTGGTGCTTTGGTATACAATGGAACTGTAATATCCAAGGTTTTCTTCACATATCCGAATGTGCATAATGATCCAAACCTTACAGTTACTGTCATTCATCGTGTTTTGCAATCATGGAAGGGTCTTTTGCCACCAACTCTATATTTGCAACTAGATAATACTGCAAGAGAGAATAAAAATTCTACAGTCTTTGGATATTTAAGCATGCTTGTTGAAAAACAGGTATTTCAGAAGGTTAAGGTAAATTTCCTTCTGGTTGGCCACACTCATGATCACATTGATCAAATGTTCAGTACTTTCTCTAAGAAGTTGGCACGAAACAATGCTTTTACTCTTTCGATTTTATCTCAGTTGATTTCAGAAGCATATACTCCAAAACCAGAAGTTCAACACCTCACACAGATTTATGACTTTAAGCACTTCTGCTCAATGGGCCTTGATAACAGTGCTAAGGTTTTGGCTCCATTGCACAAGATTAGTTTCAACCATGTAGTCTTGATGAGGAGGGTTGATGAAATAACCCTTTTATTTGCAAAGCAGTATTCATCTTCTCTTGGGTGGGAGCCTAAAGAGGGATGCTGATTCTTATTGCAGGTGCCTAATTTGTCTTTTACTCTACTGTGACAGTGTATGGTGCAGAACAATCACCATATGAAGATAAAAACAATACAGAAAGATGTGGAAATGTGGTTGATCAAAGTAAAAGCTGGATACATGCACTCATTGAAAAGAAGAGACATATTGAGCGTGCAAAAAAATATGCTGGAGATCAAGATGTATCTTGGTGGGAGGACTTTTTCAATCATCAAGAAGAGATTATACAGTATACAATTGCAGGTCACTGGCCAGTTGATGTTCCATTCACATGGGATTTTTGTACACAAAGATCCGTGAATGTGGCCCAAGCATGTAATGCAGATGCACTTCAAAGTTTTATACATCCACCAGAAAGAAATATTTATGTAGGCCCAAGGATGACAAAACAGGCAGAAGCAAGATGGCAAGGAAATTTAATAGAGATAAATGTTGGAACACTTATTGCAGTTCTTGCTGATGGTGATGAGGCTACCAGACCATTTTGGATTGCAAAGGTTTTAGAGATAACTAAAGATATTGATCAGAGAAGAATAGAGGCTTTGATGGTGCATTGGTATTACACTAAAAGTAGTAATGCATTCACAGGTAAATATAACTTAGAAATGGTGTGTGATACTAAACGAACAGGTTCAAAAAAGAAAAAGAATATTCGAAGCACATCCACTCTTAAAATGGATGATGTAGATATTCTTGTTTATGATTTTTCCTTGACAAAAACAGGTCACTTGAGGAAAGCAATCATCAACATGATAAAACAAAAGCTTCCAGATGTATGTGGTACAGGAAATCATAGGCAAATAAGAAGAGTTGTGCATGATCCTGCAGAATTTGGTATGTACGTGGATGAAGACAGAGCTCTTGTGGATATAGAAGAAGAAGAAGAGAGCTCTCAACAGTATGAGACTGAATCAAGTGCATCAGATGATGAGGGTGTAGACATAGATCGACAAATTTGTGAGATGCATTGAAGCTCTCAGACATTTTTAGTGCTTTTGTAAATGCCTCGAAGTAGTTTGGTTAATGAAACCATGTTTTGTAGCAATTTTAACTAACAATCAGATATCCACCCATTAAAAATATGTCTAAAATGTTATTTTTGTATAAGAACTATTCAGTTCTACATTCTTTATATAGATTTTACACATGTCAATGTCCTATCATTTAGATTTTGGACATGTCAATGTCTTATCATATACATTTTGGGACATGTCAATGCCTTATATAGTGAAATTTTGACTACATTTTGAGCTCTTTTTTTATGAGAAAATGACAAAAAATGTCAAAAATCACATGTTTTCACCTCATTTTTGTAATATATGTATACTGGTATAAAAGAATCTCAAACATAAGCTGCCATTTGCTTGATTTTTGACGAGAGTGTTCTCTTTTTACGACATAGTTCTCGTTTGTTACGACTCGCTGTTATATATACATATGCATACATGCATGCATATGCATACAAGCATGCATATGCATACAAGCATGCATATGCATACATGAATGCATGTATACATATGCATACATGCATGCATATGCATACAACCATGCATATGCATATGCATACATGAATGCATGTATACATATGCATACATGCATGCATATGCATACAAGCATGCATATGCATACAAGCATGCATATGCATACAAGCATGCATATGCATACATGAATGCATATATATGTATGCACATACATGCATGCATATGCATACAAGCATATGCATACATGAATGCATGTATACATATGCATACATGCATGCATATGCATACAAGCATGCATATGCATACAAGCATGCATATGCATACATGAATGCATATGCATACATGAATGCATATGCATACATGAATGCATATGCATACATGAATGCATATGCATACATGAATGCATATATATGTATACACATACATGCATGCATATGCATACAAGCATATGCATACATGAATGCATGTATACATATGAATACATGCATGCATATGCATACATGAATGCATATATATGTATACACATACATGCATGCATATGCATACAAGCATATGCATACATGAATGCATGTATACATATGCATACATGCATGCATATGCATACAAGCATGCATATGCATATGCATACAAGCATGCATATGCATATGCATACAAGCATGCATATGCATATGCATACAAGCATGCATATGCATATGCATACAAGCATATGCATACATGAATGCATGTATACATATGCATACATGCATGCATATGCATACATGCATGCATATGCATACAAGCATATGCATACATGAATGCATGTATACATATGCATTCAAGCATGCATATGCATATGCATACAAGCATGCATATGCATATGCATACAAGCATGCATATGCATATGCATACAAGCATGCATATGCATATGCATACAAGCATGCATATGCATATGCATACAAGCATGCATATGCATATGCATACAAGCATGCATATGCATACAAGCATGCATAGGCATATGCATACAAGCATGCATATGCATATGCATACAAGCATGCATATGCATATGCATACATGAATGCATGTATACATATGCATACATGAATGCATATGCATATATATACATGAATGCATATATATGTATACACATACATGAATGCATATATATGTATACACATACATGCATGCATATGCATACAAGCATATGCATACATGAATGCATGTATGCATATGCATACAAGCATGCATATGCATACATGAATGCATATGCATACAAGCATATGCATACAAGCATATGCATACATGAATGCATGTATACATATGTATACATGAATGCATATGTATACAAGCATTCATGTATACATATGCATTCATGTATACATATGTATACATGCATTCATGTATGCATATGCTTGTATGCATATGCTTACATGAATGCATGTATGCATATGCATACAAGCATGCATATGCATACATGAATGCATATGCATACAAGCATATGCATACATGAATGCATGTATACATATGTATACATGAATGCATATGTATATAAGCATGCATATATATACATTGGATGAGATGAGATCTTCACATTGCATTAGATGGGATCTCCACGTACACCTTGGGGTGCGCATGATCATGATGACTCCAAAATATATCATATTCGTAATGGAGCTCCAGTTATGGATTCGGCCGGAAAGTCAATGCGTCAGCGCATACGACAACTCTGCTCCATTGAATTCGGTCATTCAGTAATGTTAAAATGGACCGAACAGGATAGGGACTCTAAAAATCATATCACACAATGCATATATGAAGAGTACCAGCCAGCACCTGGGAATCCAATTGTGAGTTCCGAGTGGATTCAACATACAACACGCAAAGTGATGTCGCATCGACAATCGGAAGCTCACGATGCTTTCAAAGCAGGCTTACCGAAGCCTGTATGGCTAGATGTTGAAGAATGGGAATCGATTCAGGATGAGAAGCAACATACTCCTGATCGATATCGTCAATAGAGAGATGCGGCGGCCACACGTTTAGATACGGTTGGAACATCGCATTTAGGAAGCGGCGGATACGATAGTATGCACTACCAATTTGTAAGTATCATGTTAATTATTGAAGTTGTTTGTGTTAAGTAAATTATGTATGTTCATCTAACATTTTGCATATTTATTATAGGATTTAGCAGTGGATTGTCCTCCGACGCGAACTGAAGAATCATATGGATATCGACATGGACTGACTGCACTGTTACAAGACTTAGAGGGACGCGGTGCAATCGTCTCATGGGAGAATATTCTTGATTAGGTAAAGTTATATCTTGGTTTCGTGTTTTTAGTTGTTGTTTATAAATGTCATGTTAATTGGTCTTATTTTATACATATGTTTTGTTGCAGGATTGTAGGTGTAAATATTTTGATCAATGCCACAATTTTGTATCACACTCGCATACGGCAATGATGTAACATAATTCTGTATTCGATTCCTATATGGAAGTGTTTTGTCACATTGCCACAATTTTGTATTACACTCCTATGGGGCAATGATGTACCATATTTTTGTATTCGATTCCTATATGGAAGTGCTTTGTCACATTTTGTATTCGATTCCTATATAGAAGTGCTTTGCCACACTTTTGTACATTTTTCATTTATGGAATATACAACTTTCTGTACATGATTCATTGTTCATTTTTGCTCATATAAGTTTATGTTTTGGTTGCCATTAGAGTACATAACACATGTACTCAGTTGGGTAGAGTGTATTGTCTTTTGCTAAACAACATCATGCGGTAGCAAAAGACAACACACTCTACCCAAAAAAATTTGTGCAGATAGGGTCGTCAGTATACGTGCCGATAGTTCCAGTATGGTCGCCAGTATATGCGTTGGTACGCCCAGTGCGAGCGTCGGTATAAGCATCGGTAATACCGGCGCTTATACCGATGCCCATACCGACGCTTATACCGGCGCCCATACGGAGGCTTTCTTTCCGACGCCTATACGGACTCTAACACCGACCTTGCAAAGAAATCACGCCCGTTCATTTGCCTCGGTAGCAGCTTCGGTATACCCCCGATATGTTGTAGTGTTTCTCTGTTTTGCACCTACAATATTTAGCATGTATGTGATGTTCTACGCTCGTATGCATCAATGTACACAATTATATTGCATCCCTATACGTAAACATTCATGCACATTATCAATTATTGTCAATATGTTTTCCTGCATACACACATCCTGGAGAGCAATGCGAACATAAAAAGAATTGATGGCATAATTATAATAAGAAAGAGCATTTTTCAAGTGTTGAAGACATGTTATATGAGAGCTTTAAGATAGACAATAAGGCACAAAGTTATATGAAAAAAAAATGCTAGATAGAGGGGTGGTATGAATCGAAGATAAAAACCACCACTATAAGAGAAGCACTGATTGTTATTATATTTTTCCAGTGATACGTGTGAATATATCTTGGTGATTTTTCCTCTTTTTATAGGAAAACCTCCCCACTCCGCCCCCTCAAGATTGTACATGTGCCACCTATAACCATATCATGCTACTTATCTATGTACATGACACACTTAGGCATACCATTGTTGTCTTTGTACATTACACACTTAGATATACTTTTCTGCTTTTTCTTTGCCATATTGTTTGTGTTTTGATTGCTTCTCAAACTCTAGAAATTGATATCAAAGTAAGTCGTTGCTCCTTGACGTACATCA
Organism: Ceratopteris richardii; assembly: GCA_020310875.1. Taxonomy (NCBI): domain Eukaryota; kingdom Viridiplantae; phylum Streptophyta; class Polypodiopsida; order Polypodiales; family Pteridaceae; genus Ceratopteris; species Ceratopteris richardii. The sequence continues at coordinate 84,520,033 of CM035441.1, read as the reverse complement.
TCAACACACTCCACTCACTATGTTAGTTTTCTAGAAAAATGATGAGGATTATCAAGTAAAAAAGGAAAAAACAAGGGAGTCGAGGATCTTGCTGTTATCAATGTTTGCATTCAAACTCATTCAAACCTCTATTCACAATATTGAGAGTGTTGCATACGCAATTTCATCTTTTGTATAGGTGTTGCACAGGCAATTTCATCTTTTGTACAAATCTTTGTTTAGGTCTTGACTCACTACAATAGGGTTCTTCAAGTTTTCTAAGGGTGTACTAGATATCCATAGGTACCTTTGCTGTAGTCGATTTTCTAAATTAGGGTAAAGCGAATAGTTGTGGCCAATAACAATGATGTATTACATCTTGGACCTTGAGGATAAGTTTAATGCTTCCAACACGACACTCTATATTTATTGCGCCATGTATTACTCACAAAGGGCTTGCAAAAGATTGTATACGGTGTCGAAATATATCCTATTGTAACTACAAGCAGTAAAAAGAATCATAATGTAACTACTATTAAGGATGGGATTGGTCATAATTTCCCTATAATTAATCTTTATACCATGTCAAGTGCACCATTAACATATTAACCGGCTATAAAAAGACTTCAACGGGATGCATAAATGAATTGGCACATGGATTGATTTTTTCTCCTATAAATCGTGTTAGTATTTCACATATTTTCTCATTCAAAACAGGTAAGGGTACTTGGGATACCCTTGCCACATTATGTCAAGCAAGAAATGGGGCTTATGTTTTTTACCTCGAAAAAATTGGTGAGTGAGGACATCATCATTATGTCAAGCAAGAAATGAGGCTTTTGTTTTTTACACTTTAGGTCTCAGTCCACGCTTATCATCTCCACGCTTTAGGTCTCAGTCCGAAAGTGATGTCTTGACTAAGTGGCTTCATAGAGACTTTGTTTTGCAACTTGTAAGTTCCCTTTGGTTACCTTGTAAACCCCGACTCATCTTGTTTGTACCTCTTGCGCAATAGAGTGATCCCTTCATATGTGCTACTGCAGTCAATGATATCTCTATTCGGAAAGTCTCCTTGATGGCTCCATACCTCACGGTCCTCTGCTCCAACGCTTGCCAAGAATCACTCCCCCTTGGCCACACTCCCCTCTCTCCTTTAGATCAGTGATGTGGCGCAATCTCTCTCTTTCTTGATGATGGATATGGAGTGTGTGCTCTTGGGAAATTGATTACAGACATTAAGCCCTCGATTCAAAATCCCCCCGTTTTTTTGAGTTTTGAGAGAAGAGTTATTTACACATGCTTTGCTATGTACCATGGAGTTAAAGATGTGTAGAGATGTAGAAGATGAAGATGGTATGTGGATTTATTGGAAATCTAAAAAATGGCCTGAAAAAATCCCCAAAAAAAAAGATTTTTGATAATTTCTTCCTATTTTCCTAATTAAATCTAATGAAAAAAGGCTAAAAATGATAGAAATGATCTCTCAAACAAGAAAACAAGTCACCTTTCTTAATGCGATCCTCCACATGTGATGAATGATTGAACGCATCTGTAATAACGGTGCCAAAGTGTTGTTGGATGTAGACCAAATCGCACAACGCACATACCAACCGATATAAAGCAATGGATCCTTGCCCACAAAATGTGAATATACAAGATCTCACCAGTGATATGATGATCGTCACCATGCTAGGGGTCACACACACACACAAACTCTCACACACATGCACATACATACATGCATACACATGCAAGCAAGCCTCACTCATTGAGATGAACATTGCAAAATCAGAATTAAAATAGGAAAGCATCTCCTCTATCTAAGAAGTGTACGCAAAAGCTGAGTCAAGGCGAATAAGCATATGCCCCAACAGAATTTAGATGTTCGGATATCCAAAAAAGGCTTTAGCAAGTGAAGACAGGATACGAAACGAAGGCATGGAAGCCATAATGAAGCAGGACATACCGCAAAGAAACCAACTGCTGCAGACGAAGCGCAATATCTCCAATATAACAATATAACAATATAATTTGCTATCACCAATATAACAATATAATTTGCTATCAGCAAGCAAGGTCAGAGCTGACAACAGCAATACCAACACAGGAGGGACCAACGAGCATTAATAGTACCATCCAAGCATTCATAGTATCATCAGATTTGCAGAGAGGAAGGTCCACACTTGGTATGCCACCGTGGGCTAATGAAGAAGAGAATTCGGTAGCATATTCATAGATAGCAAAATTACGGGACTGGTAGATACTAAAAAGTGCTTGCTAGTCCGAGCTTGTATAGCCTAGTGGTTGATGTCTTGAAGCTGTGGGAGGAAATCTAGAGTTCAAGTTTTGGTTGGACATGTCCATGAGTCTCTCATGATTAGTGCCTTTACCTTATGAGGTTGGGTGTGTGAGTGTGTATTTCCAATTCATTGTAATCTAAAAAAAAAGTGCCTTTTATGACGATCTCTGTACCGTTGCACAAGGGACCTCTACTTTCCATTTTCTAATATTAAGCAAGTTATCAGTCAAACTTATAGCTCAAGGAAGAGGGGAACACCCCATGGACAAACTCTTAGCTTTGTACTCTACTTTCCATTTTCTAATATTAAGCAAGTTATCAGTCAAACTTATAGCTCAAGGAAGAGGGGAACACCCCATGGACAAACTCTTAGCTTTGTACTCTGGCACTAGGTTGAATATGATCCATTTTTTGGACTGCGTATTGTAATATGTAATGTGACTCCTCTGTTTGGAGCTTGCTTGTTGGCTGTATATTTTTTACTTTAATATTAAACTGTTCTTGTTCTGTCCAAGAAAAAACAAAGGCTGGAAAGCGACATGGGATATTGAATAAAAATATTGGAGACATAAATCGATACATGGATGTTGCCTATCAACTGCTTGTGTAGTAAGGAACGATTATTGTTTTCCAGCTTTAAAAGAGAAAAAACAAAAAAACTGAGAGAAAATTTTTAGCTTGTTGCGTTGAAATAGAGAAAGATGACATGTCCGTCCTCTGTTGCGCAAAGTGGGCATGAAAAGAGGCATTCACTTTTTCCAGCTCCTTTGTGTGTGCAAGGGAAGGGTAAAGGTCGACGACGGGCAAAACCTTGACGGGTGTCGAAGGAGATGGTGTTACAGCTAAGCTGCTCGATAAATCATTCCTGTTACAAACACCGACCTGCACACATGTCTACGTACACAATGCTCTCCACAGCTACATAAAGTTGAAGGGCAGCTGTACCTTGTACACTTCGACGCTCCGAAGCCCTGAAAATGGAAAACGGCTCTGGGCGACATAGATTTTCATGTGGACGCCAATATATATATATATATATATATATATATATATATATATATATATATATATATATATATATATATATATATATATATATATATATATATAAAAGAACAACAAGAAAAAATGTATAAATTGATGAAGGATAGTTACAATTGCCGAGGTGGCAGGTTCCCACCTCAAGAACAAAGACTCTTAAATCTTAATAGTGAAAACACGATAAGGAATCTTTCTTTAAAATACACGGATATGAAGATGGTTCTCCACTTGTTGCAATGAGGATCAGCCACTCTCCTGCAAAAGAAACAGAATCCTTCATTGATATAACACATCATAGACCTGCTTCGAGTAAATATTCCATTATGGAGTATCGAACATTGCAGGTAGGAATGCTTTATGCTCTAAGGAAGGCCCAGATTCTTGTGGACTTGTACCTCCATTGGGTACTAGAAGAGCTAACACACCATCTCTAATTGAGCTTCCTAGTTAATCTAGCAAGAGATTCTTTGCAAGCTTTAAACATCTTCAACATGTCCTCAACAATATCCTCCAAACTCACGGTCTTCCTTTGGAAGGATTTTGAACATGATAAAGCTGTATATATATATATATATATATATATATATATATATATATATATATATATATATATATATATATATATATATATATATATATAGATATCAAAACAACAAGAAAAGACGTATAAATTGATGAAGCATTGTTACAATTGCGAAGGTGACAGGCTCCCACCTCAAGAACAAAGACTCTTAAATCTTAATAGTGAAAACAACATAAGGAGTGTTTCTTTGAAATTCAGGGATATGAAGATAGTTCTCCACTTGTTGTAATGGGGATCAGCCACTCTCCCACAAAAGGAACAAAATCCTTCATTGATATCATACATTCTAGAGTTGCTGTGAGTAAAGATTCCATTGTGAAGTATCGAACATTGGAGGTAGGAATGCTTTATGCTGTAAGGAAGGCTCGGATGCTTGTGGACGTGTACCTCCATTGGGTATTGAACGAGCTAACACACCATCTCTAATTGAGCTTCCTAGTTAATATAGCAAGAGATTCTTTGCACGCTTTAAACATCTTCAACATGTCCTCAACAATATCCTCCAAACTCACGGTCTTCCTTTGGAAGGATTTTAAACATGATAAAGCTGTATATATAAATATATATATATATATATATATATATAAGAACAAGAAGAAAAGATGTATAAATTGATGAAGGATTGTTACAATTGCGAAGGTGGCACGCTCCCACCTCAAGAACAAAGACTCTTAAATCTTAATAGTGAAAACAGCATAAGGAATCTTTCTTTGAAATACATGGATATGAACATGGTTCTCCACTTGTTGTAATGGGGATCATCCACTCTCCAACAAAAGGAACAGAATCCTTCATTGATATCATACATCCTAGAGTTGCTACGATTAAAGATTCCATTGTGGAGTATCGAACATTGGAGGTAGGAATGCTTTATGCTGTAAGGAAGGGCCGGATGCTTGTGGATGTGTACCTCCATTGGGTATTAGACGAGCTAACACACCATCTCTAATTGAGCTTCCTAGTTAATCTAACAAATTGAGCTTCCTAATTAATCTAGCAAGAGATTCTTTGCACACTTCAAACATCTTCAACATGTGCTCAACAATATCCTCCAAACTCAGGTTCTTGCTTTGGAAGGATTTTAAACATGAAAAAGCTGTATATATATAAGAACAACAAGAGAAGATGTATAAAATGATGAAGGATTGTTACAATTGAGAAGGTGGTAGGCTCCCACCTCAAGAACAAAGACTCTTAAATCCTAAGAGTGAAAACAACATAAGGAATGTTTCAATGAAATACAGGGATATGAAGATGGTTCTCCACTTGTTGTAATGGGGATCAACCACTCTCCCACAAAAGGAACAGAATCCTTCATTGATATCACACATCATAGACTTGCTACAACTAAATATTCCATTGTGGAGTATCAAACATTAGAGGTAGGAATGCTTTATGCTATAAGGAAGAACCGGATTCTTGTGGACATGTACCTCCATTGGGTATTAGAGGAGCTAACACACCATCTCTAATTGAGCTTCCTAGTTAATTTAGCAAGAGATTCTTTGCACGCTTTAAACATCTTCAACATGTCCTCAACAATATCCTCCAAATTAAGGGTCTTGCTTTGGAAGGATTTTGAACATGATAAAGCTGTGCATATATAAGAACAACAAGAAAAGATGTATTAATTGATGACAGATTGTTAGAATTGCGAAGGTGGGAGGCTCCCACCTCAAGAACAAAAACTCTTAAATCTTAGTAGTGAAAAAAACATAAGGAATGTTTCTTTGAAATACAGGGATATGAAGATGGTTCTCCACTTGTTGTAATGGGGATCAACCACTCTCCCACAAAAGGAACAGAATCCTTCATTGATATCACACATCATTGACTTGCTACGAGTAAAGATGCCATTGTGGAGTATCGAACATTGGAGGTAGGAATGCTTTATGTTGTAAGGAAGGACTGGATGCTTGTGGACCTGTACCTCCATTGGGTATTAGAATAGCTAACACACCATCTCTAATTGAGCTTCCTAGTTAATCTAGCAAGAGATTCTTTGCAAGCTTTAAACATCTTCAACATGTCCTCAACAATATCATCGAAACTGAGGGTCTTGCTTTGGAAGCATTTTGAACATGATAAACCTGTATATATATAAGAACAACAAGAAAAGATGTATAAATTGATGACAGATTATTACGATTGCGAAGGTGGCACGCTCTCACCTCAAGAACAAATACACTTAAACCGTATTAGTGAACACACCATAAGGAATCTTTCATTGAAATATACGGATATGAAGATGGTTCTCCACTTGTTGTAATGGGGATCAACCACTCTCCCACAAAAGGAACAGAATCCTTCATTGATATCACACATAATAGACTAGTTGTGAGTAAAGATTACATTTTGGAGTATTAAACATTGGAGGTAGGAATGCTTTATGCTGTAAGGAAGGCCAGGATGCTTGTCGACCTGTAAGGAAGGATTTTGAACATGATAAATTTTTCTTTATATAAGACCAACAAGAAAAGATGTATAAAATGATGAAGGATTGTTACAATAGCAAAGGTGGCACGCTCCCACTTGAAGTAGAAAGACTCTTAAATCTTAATAGTGAAAACACCATAAGGAATCTTTCTTTGAAATACAAGGATATGAAGATGGTTCTCTGCTTGTTGTAATGGGAATCAACCACTCTCCCAAAAAAGGAACATAATCCTTCATTGATATCACACATCATAGAATTGCTGTGAATAAAGATTCCATTGTGGAGTATCGAACATTGGAGCTAGGAATGCTTTACGCTGTAAGGAAGGCCTAGATGCTTGTCGACCTATACCTTTATTGGGTATTAGATGAGCTAACACACCATCTCTAATTGAGCTTCCTAGTTAATCTAGCAAGAGATTCTTTGCAAGCTTCAAACATATTCAACATGTACTCAACAATATCCTCCAAACTCAGGTTCTTGCTTTGGAAGGATTTTGAACATGATAAAGCTATATATATATAAGAACAACAAGAAAAGATGTATAAATTGATGAAGGATTGTTACAATTGCGAAGGTGGTAGGGTCCCACCTCAAGAACAAAGACTCTTAAATCTTAATAGTGAAAACACCATAAGGAATCTTTCTTTGAAATATAGGGATATGAAGATGGTTCTCCACTTTTTGTAATGGGGATCAACCACTCTCCCAAAAAAGGAACAGAATCCTTCATTGATATCAAACATCATAGACTTCGTGTGAGTAAAGATTCCATTGTGGAGTTTCAAACATCGGAGATAGGAATGCTTTATGCTATAAGGAAGGCCCGTATGCTTGTGGGTTTGTACCTCCATTGGATATAAGACAAGATAACACACCATCTCTAATTGAGCTTCCTAGTTAATCTAGCAAGAGTTTCTTGCATGCTTTAAACATCTTCAGCATGTCCTCAATAATATCCTCCAAACTTAGGGTCTTTCTTTGGAAGGATGTTGAATATGATAAAGCTGTATAATATAAGAACAACAAGAAAAGATGTATAAATTGATGAATTACTGTTACAAGTGCGAAGGTAGCAAGCTCCCACCTCAATAACAAAGACTCTTAAATCTTAAGAGTGAAAACACCATAAGGAATCCTTCTTTGAAATACAAGGGTGTAAAGATGTTTCTCCACTTGTTGTAATGGGGATCAACCAGTTCCCCACAAAGGAACAAAATCCTTCATTGATATCACACATCATACACTTGCTGCGAGCAAAGATTCTATTGTGGAGTATCGAACATTGAAGGTAGGAATGCTTTATGCTATAAGGAAGGCTGGATGCTTGTGGACCTGTAAGGAAGGATTTTGAACATGATAAGGCTGTATATATATAAGAAGAACAAGAAAAGATAACAGCGAGTCGTAACAAACGAGAACTATGTCGTAAAAAGAGAACACTCTCGTCAAAAATCAAGCAAATGGCAGCTTATGTTTGAGATTCCTTTATACCAGTATACATATATTACAAAAATGAGGTGAAAACATGTGATTTTTTGACATTTTTTGTCATTTTCTCATAAAAAAGAGCTCAAAATGTAGTTAAGATTTCACTATATAAGGCATTGACATGTCCAAAATCTATATGATAAGACATTGACATGTCCAAAATCTATATGATAAGACATTGACATGTCTAAAATCTATATAAAGAATGTAGAATTGAATAGTTCTTATACAAAAATAACATTTTAGACATATTTTTAATGGGTGGATATCTGATTGTTATTCAAAATTGCTACAAAACATGGTTTCATTAACCAAACTACTTCGAGGCATTTACATAAGCACTAAAAATGTCTGAGAGCTTCAATGCAACTCACAACTATGTCGATGTATGTCTACACCCTCATCATCTGATGCGCTTGATTCAGTCTCATACTGTTGAGAGCTCTGTTCTTCTTCTTCTATATCCACAAGAGCTCTATCTTCATCCACGTACATACCAAATTCTGCAGGATCATGCACAACTCTTCTTGTTTGCCTATGATTTCCTGTACCACATACATCTGGAAGCTTTTGTTTTATCATGTTGATGGTTGCTTTCCTCAAGTGACCTGTTTTTGTCAAGGAAAAATCATAAACAAGAATATCTACATCATCCATTTTAAGAGTGGATGTGCTTCGAATATTCTTTTTCTTTTTTGAACCTATTCATTTAGTATCACACACCATTTCTAAGTTATATTTACCTGTTAATGCATTACTACTTTTAGTATAATACCAATGCACCATCAAAGCCTCTATTCTTCTCTCATCAATATCTTTAGTTATCTCTAAAACCTTTGCAATCCAAAATGGTCTGGTAGCCTCATCACCATCAGCAAGTACTGCAATAAGTGTTCCAACATTTATCTCTATTAAATTTCCTTGCCATCTTGCTTCTGCATGTTTTGTCATCCTTGGGCCTACATAAATATTTCTTTCTGGTGGATGTATAAACCTTTGAAGTGCATCTGCATTACATGCTTGGGCCACATTCACGGATCTTTGTGTACAAAAATCCCATGTGAATGGAACATCAACTGGCCAGTGACCTGCAATTGTATACTGTATAATCTCTTCTTGATGATTGAAAAAGTCCTCCCACCAAGATACATCTTGATCTCCAGCATATTTTTTTGCACGCTCAATATGTCTCTTCTTTTCAATGAGTGCATGCATCCAGCTTTTACTTTGATCAACCACATTTCCACATCTTTCTGTATTGTTTTTATCTTCATATGGTGATTGTTCTGCACCATACACTGTTACAGTAGACAAACTAGGCACCTGCAATAACAATCTGCATCCCTCTTTAGGCTCCCACCCAAGAGAAGATGAATACTGCTTTTCAAATAAAAGGGTTATTTCATCAACCCTCCTCATCAAGCATACATGGTTGAAACTAATATTGTGCAATGGAGCCAAAACCTTAGCACTGTTATCAAGGCCCATTGAGCAAAAGTGCTTAAAGTCATAAATATGTGTGAGGTGTTGAACTTCTGGTTTTGGAGTATATGCTTCTGAAATCAGCTCAGATAAAATCGGAAGAGTAAAAGCATTGTTACGTGCCAACTTCTTAGAGAAAGTACTGAACATTTGATCAATGTGATCATGAGTGTGGCCAACCAGAAGGAAATTTACCTTAACCTTCTGAAATACCTGTTTTTCAACAAGCATGCTTAAATATCCAAAGATTGTAGAATTTTTATTCTCTCTTGCAGTATTATCTAGTTGCAAATATAGAGTTGGTGGCAAAAGACCCTTCCATGATTGCAAAACACGATGAATGACAATAACTGTAAGGTTTGGATCATTATGCACATTCGGATATGTGAAGAAAACCTTGGACATTATAGTTCCATTGTATACCAAAGCACCAACCAAATGCATTTGCACAAGGACTTCATCTCCAATGTCCTTAGGGATGCGATAAAAATGTGGCAAACAAGTTTTTTTTTAATCCATACCATCGATCAACAAACACATATAACGCTCCGGATTTCTGAGTGCTTTACTTCGATGATGAATTGCTTTATTTCTCTCTAAAGCTTGACTCTCACGATGGTTGTTAAGAAGGTTTTTAAAATTATTCTTTTCCTGTGGTGTTGTAGCCCCTTTTGCCATGTTTTTCAAAGTGGCACAAACTGAACATTCACCCATTCTAACTTTACGAGGAATAGAAACATTGTTAAACTCTTCCTTCCATAATCGAGTTAAGTGACGATACAACACATACTTCTCATTTCTATTTTCCATGTCTTCTCTATATATTTGAAATACCTCTCGACGAGTAAAGTTATCTGACAAGTGCAACCTTCCAGTTGTAGGCATAACCTCACAATGCAAGCTAAAATAGTTCATCATCCAATTCATTGCATGACGTCCAACAGATCCTTTGGTACCAACATGGAACGTATGCAAAATGAGATCCCCATTCAAAAGCCCTTGTTGAACCCTATGTATTCTAAAATTTCCCACACCCATTGCAATTTTAAATGCAGCCCTACAACATCGTATCCCTTGACTAAAGAAATATTCAAAACCAACACGTGTTACTGACATGTTATCCTCAATCATTTGCATGCGAGAAACAAGGTATATATCCTGCCTTTCACTATCTAAATGGAGGAATTTTTCTCTTAGGTGCTTTAGTTTCTTCATTCCTAAATTGTACAAACATTTCAAAACACAACAATGCTTCACTATATCCAATGCAATCTGTCTATCTGAAGTAAGAAATTTAAATATTTTTTGACTTACTTCACGAGGCCTTCTTTTAAATCGTAGATTGAGCTTGCTTTGCTTTTCTGTTGCTCCACAAGCACTTGAGTCAGAAGGGAGATCAATGGTTGGATCAGATGGGAGATCAAGAGGTGCATTTGGTTGAGCAGCATTGCACTGTGAATTGGATAACTTAAATGACTCAACAGAAAACAAATTGAAGACTATACAAGAAGAAATTTTACCTTTGGTTAAGATTTCAGGGATTAGGTTTTATTGTGGTCTTGGCTAGATCTCAAAGAGGTAGATGAAAGTATATTAAAAAAGAATTATGTGTAAAAGAGGTACACAAAAATGTATTTGCAAGAAGTATATGGAAAAGTATATGTAAGAATTATATGTAAGAATTAAGTATATGCTTGTTACAAAAGATTTTCAAATGAATTTTGAATCTACAATTTTTCTGAACGTTGGATGCAAAGACAATGAGTGACGTTTGAAATTACCAAGCTATTTTGTTGAAATTACCAACATATTTTGTCGAAATTACCCCAGAGCTCTTTACTTGAACGTTTATTCATACATTGATTTTCCATTTCAACAATGTGTTACAAGATAAATGTGAATATGAACTAAAGTGAGAAGGATAACACTATAAAGATGTCATTAATCTCCCATCTTCAACACAACTTAGACTTGATTTTTTCCCAAGCAAGAGATTCTAAGAAAAAAATTATACATGAGATTAGACATCCTCATGTACATACTATACTCTTGCCATTGAAGTGTAATTTCCATGCAAATGTATATAAATAGTGCAAGGTTCTATGAATATTTCATTAAAGTGGCTCTGAAACAGCCTATTTGTGTGAGTGGTATTTCCTGGTTATATAAGTTGACAGATATAATTAGCAACTGGACTCATTCAGTTAGATCCAGTTAGTCTCTGGTTCAAGTTACCCAATTGAGTATAAATAGCAGAGGAGGAGATCATTCTCATTTTCAAAATCCACGAGCAAGAGAGAGCAACAGAGCACAGACAGCCATGGAGCACAGAGCTAAGCATACCAGCAAGGCAACTCTGATGGAGAAGAAGATGGTTGGCAAGAGTACCAAGAGGTAGACAAAATCATACCATAAAAAAAAGATTCCTAAAAGATTCCTTTTGTATGTTTGTGTAAATAGTCTGCTTTCTAGGTTTTTATTTTTCTTAGCTCTTAAAATATAGATCCAATGAGGGTACAGCTCAATGCCTTGCATTGACTTTTAGGTGTAAGTCGATGCCAGGCATCGACTTGAGGGTGCAAGTCAATGCCAGGCATCGACTTGTGGGTGCAAGTTGATGCCAAGCATCAACTTGAGGCTGCAACTCGATGCCAGGCATCGACTTTTCGGTGCAGGTCGATGCCTGGCACCGACTTGCACGTAAAAGTCGATGCCTGGCATGGACTTGCACGTAAAAGTCGATGCCTGGCATCAACTTTCACCGTCAAGTCGATGCCTGGCATCGACTTGCACCGAAAAGTAGATGCCTGGCATCGAGTTGCAGCCTCAAGTCGATGCCTGGCATCGACTTGCCTGGCATCGAATTTGGCCTGAAAGTCGATGCCAGGCATCGACTTTCAGGTGCAAGTCGATGCAAGGCATCGACTTTCAGGTGCAAGTCGATGCCAGGCATCGACTTTGTGTGCAAGTCGATGCCCGGCATCGACTTGAGGGTGCAAGTCGATGCCAGGCATCGACTTGAGGCCTGTCCTTAAAGATGTTCAGGCACTGCATAGCTGTGGAGAAGGATGATGCTCAAGTGAGCTTCATTAGAATGAGAATCAATGGGCTGAATGAATGCCCAGATGAAGACCAAGAGGTTGGAAGGAAGCACATTGCAGACACCGAGAGATTCCAACCGGCTTCAAGGGAGCCTGTTCCCCCACTTGCAGATGAACCGGGGGACATGGCTGACCTTGAAGAGCCAATCTTGGAGCAAGAGAGGCAGGATATGTGTTCTAATGTTCCAGAGGATCCCAATATGCTTGAGCCTGAGGAAAGCTGTGATCAGCTTCTATTGTAGATTCATATTACTCTTGTAAAACACATGAAATGTAAAACTATCATTTTAATAGAAATATAATGTCGAGTTCTGCTTCCACTTTGTGTTCAACTTGATTTATCTTGAGCATTTCTCTGATCATGTGTGAATGTTTCTTAGTATAATTTTGTTGATAATAATCTTCTCTTGGGAATGCTTTTGTGAAATGTATTTCATATTCTGTGAATATGGCCCAGCATTCAATGAGGATCTTAACCATACAAAGGGGATGATCTTAATTGCCTTGTTAAAATGTTCCGATTTTTGCAACACATGTACTCTAATTTTTGAGTAACTTTTAATCAGCTATAATCTCTGCTTGTTGAGGTTATAGATGTAATGAAGGAGCTTCCCGAACTCTTACTTGTACCTTCAACTCTAATCTCTTGTCAAAGATCATGATGTGGGATTCTTGATCATGCTGAACAACTAGTTTTCATGGCAACAAGAATTTTATTATATCTATCTTGACTACTTGGGATATGAGATCAAGCTTCTAGTGACAATATTTACAAGCAAGAACAAGTGATGCTTTCTAGATATTGTAAAATGCCCACTTTATTGCTTGATATAATGGTCTTTAGGTAAAAAGGAATAGAGAACATGTCTTTGTTCTCCTTTGTTGTGACTCAGTGTTAGATGTATAAATTGATGAATGATTCTTACAATTGCAAAGGAGGAAGGCTCCCACCTGAAGAATAAAGACTTTTAAATCTTAATAGTGAAAACATCAAAAGAAATCTTTCTTTGAATATTTATTTGGAATACAAGAATATGAAGATGGCTCTCCACTTGTTGTAATGGGGATCAACCACTCTCCCACAAAAGGAACATAATCCTTCATTGATGTCAGACATAAGAGACTTGCTCTGAGTAAAGATTCCATTATGGAGTATCGAACATTGGAGGTAGGAATGCTTTATGATGTAAGGAGTGCCCGGATGCTTGTGGACATGTACCTCCATTGGGTATTAGACGAGCTAACACACCATCTCTAATTGAACTTCCTAGTTAATCTACGAAGAGATTCCATGCAAGCTTTAAACATCTTCAACATGTCCTCAACAATATCCCTCTAGACTCAGGGTCTTGCTTTGGAAGGACTTTCAACATGATAAAGGTATATTTAAAAGAAGAACAAGAAAAGATGTACAAATTGATGAAGGATTGTAACATTGCGAAGGTGGCAAGCTCCCACCTCAAGAACAAAGACCCTTAGTTATTAATAGTGAAAATAACATAAGGAATCTTTCTTTGAAAATACAAGAATTTGAACATGGTTCTCCACTTGTTGTAATGAGGATCAACCACTCTCACACAAAAGGAACAGAATCCTTCATTGATATCACACAACATAGACTTGCTGAGGGTAAAGATTCCATTGTGGAGCATCGAACATTGGAGGTAGGAATGCTTTATGTTGTAAGGAAGGCCCGAATGCTTGTGGACCTCTACCTCCATTGGGTAATAGATGAGCTAACACATCATCTCTAATTTAGCTTCCTACTTAATCTAGAAAAATATTCTTTGCAAGCTTTAAACATCTTCAACATGTCCTCAACAATATCCTCCAAACTCAGGGTCTTGCTTCGGAAGGATTTTAAACATGATAAAGATGTATATATACAAGAACAAGAAGAAAAGATGTACAAATTGATGAAGGATTGTTATAATTGCGAAGGTGGTAGGCTCTCACCTCAAGAACAAAGACTCTTAAATCTTAATAGTGAAAACAACATAGGGAATATTTCTTTGAAATACAGGGAAATGAAGATGGTTCTCCACTTGTCGTCATGGGGATCAGCCACTCTCCCACAAAAGGAGCAGAATCCTTCATTGATATCACACATCGTAGACTTGTTGCGAGTCAAGATTCCATTATGGAGTATTAAACATTGGAGGTAGGAATGCTTTATGCTGTAAGCAAGGCGGGAATGCTTGTGGACCTGTACGGAAGGATTTTGAACATGATAAAGTTCTATATATGTAAGAACAACAAGAAAAGATGTATACATTGATGAAGGATTGTTACACTGGCAAAGGTGGCAGGCTCGCACCTCAAGATTAGAGACTCTTAAATCTTAATAGTGAAAACACCATAAGGAATTTTTCTTTAAAATACAATATTAAGATGGTTCTCCACTTGTTGTAATGGGGATCATCCACTCTCCCACAAAAGGAATAGAATCCTTCATTGATATCACACATCATAGACTTGCTACACGTATATATTCCATTGTGAAGTATCAAACACTAGAGGTAGTAATGCTTTATGCTATAAGAAAGGCCCAAATGCTTGTGGACATTTACCTTCATTGGGTATTAGTCGAGCTAACACATCATCTCTAATTGAGCTTCCTATATAATCTAGCAAGAGATTCTGTGCAAGCTTTAAACATCTTCAATATGTCCTCAACAATATCCTCCAAACTCAGGGTGTTGTTTTGGAAGGATTTTGAACATGATAAAATCTGTATATATATATAAGAACAACAAGTAAAGATGTACAACTTGATGAAGGATTGTTACAATTGCAAGGTTGCATGCTCCCACCTCAAGAACAAAGACTCTTAAATCTTAATATTGAAAACACTATAAGGAATCTTTCTTTGAAATAAAAGGATATGAAGATGGTTATCCACTTGTAATGGGGATCAACCACACTCCCACAAAAGGAACATAATTCTTAATTGATATCAAACATCATAGACTTGCTACGAGCAAATATTCCATTGTGGAGTATTGATCATTGGAGGTAGGAATGCTTTATGCTATAAGGAAGGCCCGGATGCTTGTGGACCTCTACCTCCATTGGGTATTAGACGAGCTAACACACCATCTCTAATTGATCTTCCTAGTTAATCTAGCAATAGATTCTTTGCAAGCTTTAAACATCTTCATTGTGTCCTCAACAATATCCTCCAAACTCAGGTTCTTTCTTTGGAAGGATTTTGAAAAAGATAAAGCTGCATATATATAAGAATAGCAAGAAAAGATGTATAAATTGATGAAGGATTGTTACAAGTGCAAAGGTGGCAAGCTTCCACCTCAAGAACAAAGAATCTTTAATCTTAATAGTGAAAACACCATAAGAAATATTTTTTTGAAATACAAGGATATGAAGATGGTTCTCCACTTGTTGTAATGGGGATCAACCACTCTCCCACAAAAGGAACAAAATCTTTCATTGATATCACACATCATAGACTTGTTGCATGTAAAGATTCCATTGCGGAGTATCCAACATTGAAGGTAGGAATGATTTATGCTATAAGGAAGGCCTCGATTCTTGTGGACCCACAAGGAAGGATTTTGTACATGATAAAGCTTTATATATATAAGAGCAACAAGAAAAGATGTATAAATTGATGACGGATTGTTACAATTGTGAAGGTGGGAGGCTCCTACCTCTAGAACAAAGACTCTTAAATATTAATAGTGAAAACACCATAATGAATCCTTCTTTGAAATACAAGGATATGAAGATGGTTCTCCACTTGTTGTAATGGGGATCAGGCACTCTCCCACAAAAGGAATAGAATCCTCATTGATATCACACATCTTAGACTTGTTGCTAGTAAAGATTCCATTGATGAGTATCTAACATTGGAGGTAGGAATGTTTTATGCTGTAAGGAAGGACGTGATGCTTGTAGACATGTACCTCACACATCATAGACTTGGCGTGATTAAAGATTCCATTGTGGAGTATTGAACATTTGAGGTAGGAATGCTTTATTCTGTAAGGAAGGCCTGGATGCTTGTGGACATGTACCTCCATTCGCTATTAGACAAGCTAACACACCATCTCTAATTGAGCTTCTTAGTTAATCTAGCAATAGATTCTTTGCAAGCTTTAAAGAGCTTCAACATGTCCTCAACAATATCCTCCAAACTCAGCGTCTTGCTTTGGAAGGATTTTGAACATGATAAAGCTATATATATATAAGAACAACAAGAAAAGATGTATAAATTGATGAAGGATTGTTAGAATTACGAAGCTGGCACGCTCCCTCCTCAAGAACAAAGACTCTTAAATCTTAATAGTGAAAACACCATAAGGAATCTTTCTTTGAAATACAATGATATCAAGATGGTTCTCCACTTGCAATGGGGTTCAACCATTCTTCCACAAAAGGAACATAATACTTCATTGATATCACACATCATAGAATTGCTGCGAGTAAAGATTCTATTGTGGAGTATCGAACATTGGAGGTAGGAATGGTTTATGCTGTAAGGAAGGCCTGGGTGCTTTTGGTCCTGTACATCCATTGGGTATTAGAAAAGCTAACACACCATCTCTAATTGAGCTTCCTAGCCAATCTAGCTAGAGATTCTTTGCAAGCTTAAGACATCAACATTTCCTCAACAATATCCTCCAAACTCAAGGTCTTGCTTTGGAAGGATTTTGAACATGATAAAACTGTACATATATAAGAACAACAAGAAAAGATGTATAAATTAATGAAGGATTGTTACAATTGCGAAGGTGGTAGGCTCCCACCTCAAGAACAAAGGCTTTTAAATATTAATAGTGAAAACACCATAAGGAATCTTTCTTTGAAATACAAGGATATGAAGATGGTTGTCCACTTCTTTTAATGGGGATCAACCATTCTACCACAAAATGACTAGAATCGTTCATCGATATCACACATCATAGACTTGCTGCGAGTAAAGATTCCATTGTCTAGTATCGAACATTGGACGTAGGAATGTTTTATGCTGTAAGGAAGGCCTGGTGCTTGTGGTCCTGTACATCCATTGTGTATTAGACGAGCTAACACAGCATCTCTAATTGAGCTTCCTACTTAATCTAGCAAGAGATTCTTTGCAACCTTTAACCATCTTCAACATGTCCTCAACAATATCCTCCAAAGTCAGGGTCTTTTTGTGGAAGGATTTTGAACATGATAAAATCGTATATATATAAGAACAATAAGAAAAGATGAATAAATTGATGAAGGATTGTTACAATTGCAAAGGTGGCAGGCTCCCACCTCAAGAACAAAGACTCTTAAAACTTAATAGTGAAAACACCAAAAGGAATCTTTCTTTGAAACTCGAGGATATGAAGATGGTTCTCCACTTGTTGTAATGGGGATCAACCACTCTCCCACAAAAGGGCCAGAATCCTTCATCGATGTCACACATCATAGACTTGCTCCCAGTAAAGATTCCATTGTGGAGTATCGAACATTGGAGGTAGGAATGCTTTATGATATAAGGAAGGCCCGGATGCTTGTGGACCTGTAGCTCCAATTGGTATTATACGAGATAACACACCATCTCTAATTGAGCTTCCTAGTTAATCTAGGTAGAGATTCTTTGCAAGCTTTAAACATCTTCAACATGTCCTCAACAATATCCTCCAAACTCAGGGTCTTGCTTTGGAAGGATTTTGAACTTGATAAAGCTGTATATATATAAGAACAACAAGAAACTATGTATAAATTGATGAAGGATTCTTATAATTTTGAAGGTGGCAGGCCCCACCTCAAAAACAAAGACTCTTATATCTTAATAGTGAAAACACCATAAGGAGTCTTTCTTTGAAATACAAGGATATGAAGATGGTTCTCTACTTGTTGTTACGGGGATCAACCACTCTTCGACAAAAGGAACAGAATCCTTCATTGATATTACACATCATAGAATTGCTGTGAGTAGAGATTCCATTATGGAGTATCAAATATTAGAGGTAGGAATGCGTTATGTTGTAAGGAAGGCCCAGATGTTTGTGGACCTCTACCTCCATGGGGTATCAGATGAGTTAACACACTTGTTGGTGCAAGTCAACCATCAGTTGATGTCTTGGACTAAGGGTTGAAGTCAAAGGATGAAGAGAAGATCAACAAATGAAGTTTGAAGATAGTGCATTTTCGGGAAATGAAGACTTGTATACATATGTACATTAATCTTGTAACTAGCTCACTTAGGCTTTTATTATGGTCATGAGCTTGTACATATATGCCTATATATACAAGTGGAAAGTTGGGGCAATTATGAGAGAGCATGAGATGAGAAGAATCAATAGTTGTAAGAGTCATTACACTTTAGAAGTAAAGAAGATATCTCTCATCATTCAGATGTAAAGTTTTCAGAGTAGAAAAGAAAGTTATGCCCGATTTTTTGATGTGTTCTCCTTTTGTCTTTGATCATTTCAAGAATCCTTTTGTAGATGTGTAATTCCATAGTTAATGTCTCTATGATTAATATTTGAGAGCCTAATTGTAAACAGGCTAAAAGAATTATGTGTAGGAACATTTGTATGTGAAGAAGTGATGAGTGTCTTTTGAAACAGGTGCAATCTCGATGGTCAAAGAATTGATCAAACATCAGTGCATAGTGTAAAGTTTTACACAAGTGAGGAGTCAAAATCTAATTTGGAATGTAATCCATCTATGGCCAAAAGAATTCGATTAAATGGCTTGTAGTTTGGGAGGACCATCCATTAGAAGTTGCAAGTGTCAAAGTCGACTATATAGGAGGACAGTTTCAGACATAGATAGATTGTTTGGATCATTTCTCAAGATCTGCTGAATCTTTTGAGAAGTTTTATCTTGAAGCAGATGTGAAAACATTAGGGGAAACCTCATACAAAGTTTCATTGAAAATGTTACACATTTGGTCAGTCAATGAGTGATTTATGTGTAGTAGAGTTTTTTGCGTAGTCACTTTCTTCACAGTTAGTCCAAATCTTGATAGTTTGAGATTGGTTTTCCAAAATTAATCAAGATTTTAAGTTATTATTGATATAGAAGTGTTCTAAAATCAAGGATAACTTTTTTGTTTTGGATATTAACACTCTTCATCAGTGGTATCAGAGCAGGAATCATCAAAATAGAAGAAAGGAGGACCCCGACTGCTGCAGTCATACAAAGATCAACATTTGAAGGTTCAAAAGGTGAAATTTTAAAGGGAAAGCTTGAGAAGGAAGCCTGAAGCTATCAAGAAGATCAAAAGGAACTTCATTCGAAGTAAAGGTACACTTGCTCCTCATAAAGCTTGAAGAATTTAGCACACATGTGAAGAAAGGATGGGAGATTCTCTTTAGATAGAGAAATTGGATAGAGAAAACTATCCAGCTTGGTCAATGAGGATGGAAGCTCATCTCATGAGCAAGGACCTGATAGGTTATATCACAGGTGAAGAAGAAATCAAGAATTCAAAGATCCTAGTGTTCCAACTAGGGATGAACTTTCAGATTTGAAGACATGAATGAAGAAGGATGCTCAAGCAAGGAGTATTATCTACATGGGAGTCAATCACTACTTGCTACCTCATATTAGAGGACTTGAAAGTGCAAGTGCCATATGGAATGCTTTGGAAGAGCATTTCCAGAATACTACAAAGTCAAGGAAGGCATCCTTATGGGCAGAGTTCACTACATTAAAAAAGAAAGCTTCTCAATCCATTTTTGATTATGTAACAAGAATGAAGGACATTGTAGATGCATTAGGAGCAATTGATGAAGATATTGAGGAGGATAAATTGGTAACACAAATCCTCATAGGTTTGAAAGGAGACGAGAAATGGAAGCCATTCATTTTGTCTACTGAATTGTCACTAGATCATTTCACTCTTGATTTAAACTTTCAGTTTCTAGGAAGTATGCTAACTTTTGAGCAAGATGTCAAAGGTGATGTTGATAAGAGTAAAGGTCAAGCAATGTATTCAACGGACAAGAAGAAGAATAGCAAAGGTAAGCAACAATTAAATGAAGAAGAAGGTACAACTAGCCAAGCCAACTTCCTAAGAGGAAGAGGAGGTGGCAAAGGTAGAGGAAGAGGCAGACGCAATAAAGATGGAGCTAAAGCTTGTTGGATTTGTGGTAAGACAAATCATTTAGCTCATGACTGTTGGCATAATAATCAGTCAGAACTTTAATTCAAGAGGAAGAGGTGGTAGAAACCAAAGAGGTAATTTAAGAGGAAGTGGTAGTAGAGGGTACTTTGGAAGAAATGCAGGTAGAGGTTTCCAAAGTCAATCCTACAACAATACCTGCTACAATTATGCTTCAGATCAGAAAGAAGATTCAACCTTAATCATGAATGCAATGTGAAAGAAAAAGTGAAGACCAAAGAGTCTTCTACATTGACTCAGTGTGTAGCAATTACCTGAGTGGTAATATAGCCTTGATGACATTTGGAGAATAAGGTAACTAATCATGTAGTTCAAATAGATGATGATACAAAGCACAATGTGAAGTCAATTGGATCAGTGAAGGACAAGGATGGAAGTACTCTTCTGACTAAGGTTTTGTATGTTCCTACAATTCCAAAGAATCTGATAAGTGTAGGGAAAATTGTTGAAAAAGGTTATGAAAAAAGGTTCACTAATGATGGAGTTTTTCTGGAAGACCCTAGCAATGGGTATAAACAAGTTGTTTCAGGAAAGAAAGCAGGAAGACTCTTCACATTGAAGATTCAAGGTAATGTTGGTCATGCCTTGTTCACATATGAAGGACATAAGATCTCTGAGTTAGATCTTTGGCATAAGAGGCTTGGACATTTCAATGAAAGAGGTATTAAGGATATGGTTAACAATGGTTCAGTCCTTGGATTGCCTAATGTTGCAGGTCAACACATGACATACATATGTGAGGCATGTCAATTAGGTAAGGCGCATAAGCAATCATACAATAAGCATGGATTTATGTATTTAGAGAAGCTTGAGTTGGTACATGCAGATGTGTGTGGACCATCAAAGGATTTCAGTATTAATGGTTCAAGATATTATGTGTTTATGTTGATGATGCTACCAGGTGGATCACTATATATGTGATCAAAGATAAATCAGAGGTATTCAATACATTTAAACATTATCATGTGTATGTAGAAAGAATCACAGGTCAAAAGTTGAAGAGACAAAGGTTAGATGGAGGGGGAGAGTACTTCTATAATGAGTTCAGTGATTACTTATGAAATGCAGGTATAAAAATGGAAGCTACTTGTAGGTACTCTCCTCAACAAAATGGTGTATTAGAAAGGAGAAATAGAACTCTTGTTGAGTTTGCAAGATCAATGATGAAGGAGAAAAATTGTCCAAATTATTTATGGGCAGAGGTTGTAAATATAGCTACATACTTGGTTAATAGGTTACCATGTAAAGCTTTGCAGGGTATGACACCATATGAAGCTTGGTGGGGTAAGAGACCTACCTTAGATCATTGCAAAGTATTTGGATGTTTGGCTTATGCATATATGCCATCTCAATCGAGGCATAAATTGGAACCTAAAGCTAAAAAGTATGTATTAGGTGTCGTCCTGATCTAAGTTTCATATGCATGAATGAACAATCCCAATTTTTACCCAAGGTACAACCTCGTTGCAGATCAATTTGTATCAGTCACTTGGTTCTTTTTTAGGTGGCTCTTGTGTTTATGCTCTTGTTTGATATCATGTCGTCAGGAATATTCGAGTGATTTTCTGCACTTTAAGTTGATCGCACCACGTTAGGTTCTTTTCCTTTTAAGTTATCGATCACAAAGAGATTATATTTCTACTTGAACTTGAGTAATTAAGAGTCTTTGACTTGATAGATGCCTATCGTCACCCTATCTTACTTATAGCCCAACTCGCACTTAGCCTAAGCTAGGAATCGACAAAAGGAGTTTAGAATGATCCAACCTCACTTGCTTAGCCTTGCTCCTTGGTGCGCAAGAACCCCATTCTCAAGTTTGCAGTATGCTAGTGCTTTGGAAGCCCTTCGAGGCTCTCACAAGATCTGTAAAAGTCCCAAAGTTAGCTCAAGATTTCAATTCAAATGACAAAACAAACCACTTTTATTCATGTAATTCAGGGACCAAATTTGCCCTTTGTCTATATGGAACAATCCTAGAGATCCCTTCATGTTCTTTCCCCGGGGTATGGTCTAGTTCAAAATGCTTTATATATAACTCCCTGTATTAATTTTACAAAATGCCTTAGCTTTTCAATGAGCCTAAGATAACTCCGAACGGATTTCGTATGAGGAAGTTATGACTATTTAGCATTCTGGGATCAAAACAGGGTCGAAATAGGCTAACAGTCAAACATGATTTTTCTCAAATTACTAGTGTAGGGACCTCACAAAGTGCTAATTACTTGATAAGTATGCCCAAAATTACCCCAAAGGTTGGAATTGAAAACCCTAAAATTTAGCCGAAAATGTCTATCAATCGCGATCGATAGGTCTGTAAATCACGATTGACAGCGGTGTCCATCGGGGCCTATCAGTCGCGATTGACAGGGTCTATCTGTCGCGATTGATAGAGTCTGTCGATCACGATTGACGGTGTCAATTGTGACTGACAGAGAATCACGGAATTTTTAGTTTTAATTAATGATTTGGAATGTGCTCTTCATGTGTATTATGATGGTGCACTTTGTTTTACCAAATGTCCAAGTTTTGTGTCAATCGCGATTGACTGAGCTCAACATCTCGGGGACTGTGTAAAGTTTTTCCATACCTACGCAGCCTGCTGGGGATGATGATACAACCAAAACCTGCAAGAATACTCAAGAAACATGCAAAAACATCGCACACAAATTGCTCTCTCTCGCTCTCTCTCTCTCTCTCTCGTGAAATGAGGGAAATGGAAGGGGGAAGGTGATATGACCAAAAAATAGAATTTTTTTGCGATGATGGAGACGGTGAGGACGGTGATGGTGATGATGATGGTGAAGTAAGAAAGAGAAAAATAAGGAAAAGTAAAGAAATTACCTACAACACCAATGTCACAACTCTACGTCTTACCATCACACGCTCGTCCTCAAAGCTCGATCCTAGGTAGCAACACCAAAATTTGGTGTAGCTCAGTGATGAGTAGCACCTCCTTTACTGTCAATCTGGGAAGACGTGAGGATGGTATGAAGACCTCGAACAAGTGATGGCACAAGTGTGTGAGTGAGAAGCACACACACATGCACACACATACACACACACGTGCACACAAGGCAAGAACAAAGAGAGAGACAATGGAGTCACTTCTATTGCAAAAGAGTTCTCATACAAATTCAAATCTACAACAAGCTACCCCAAAAATGAGCTCTCTAGCTCTTTTTATAGTTTTTGACTAACTTTGGTCCTGTCCAGACCTAGTGTCCGACCTAGTTAAAAATTAGGTTCTAAGGCTAGTTTTGAGGCTCAAACGAGCTCTGAAAATTATGAAAATTGGTGCATAAATACTCCTAATACTCTTCAAGCTCGAGGACTCCTTGGCTTGTACAAAATGGAGTAGGAATAATAAAAAATGATATTTACAATGGTGTG
The DNA here is from genome assembly GCA_020310875.1 of Ceratopteris richardii. Taxonomy (NCBI): domain Eukaryota; kingdom Viridiplantae; phylum Streptophyta; class Polypodiopsida; order Polypodiales; family Pteridaceae; genus Ceratopteris; species Ceratopteris richardii. The sequence goes on along the minus strand of CM035441.1, from coordinate 84,496,102 downwards.
AAGTGACTAAAATCACTATTTGGGAACTATTAATTCATGATAGGCTTAGTTGTCGGATCTCCGTTGAAAGCTTTGCCTACTTGGCCCTTCTCTTTGCTTTGATTCTCTTCATTGGCTTCCTTGTCTCATAAGTCCTTGACTGCCCTGACCACTGCCAACATGCCCTGGTGGTTCAAGAGAGTTCACACACATCACTACTGAAATATATCAACAAATCCCCCCTAGGAGTGATGCGGTGAAAAAGGAGCTGGCACTCATGTATAAGGAAGTGCCAAGCTATGTGGAATCAATCCACAAAAGGAAGTAAGCCCAAAGCTTTGGAGAAAGCTTCAAACTTCTCCCTAAGCAGAGCCTTTGTAAAAAGGTCCGCAATGTTCTCCTGTGTGGGCACATATGCCAAACTAATCTCCCCAGCAGAGAACCTCTCCCTAACATAATGATAATGCACCTTAATGTGCTTAGTGCGAGAATGTAGCATAGGGTTACTCGCAACTACCAATGTGCTCTGATTGTTAGTGAAGATGGTGGTAGCAGAAGACTGGCTAACACCCAAATCAGCCATAAGGCATCTGAGCCAGACACACTCAATAGTCGCTGTGAAAGCTTCCCTATACTCAGCCTCATAACTGGAAGTGGCCACAGTAGGCTTCTTCTTGCTCAAGCAAGATATACATGACCTACCAAACATGAAGCAAAAGCCACTAGTGGACACACGAGTGTCATAGCAACTAGCCCAATCACTACCAGAAAAAGCATGCGAATCTGGCGGTAGCGTTCCCCCGTGGGATAAAACAATCCAAGTAGTCGGGTACCAGTCAAGTAGCGAAAGATGCGCTTAACCACCTACCAATGCTTGACACTTGAGCAGTGCATAAACCTGCTCATCTGTGAGACAACAAACTGAATATTTGGCAGAGTAATGCATAAGTATATCAAGAATCCAACAGCTTGCTGATAGAGAACAACATCAAATGCATCTCCAGCATCATGAAGACTCAATCCTAAACCTGTCTCCATAGGAGTGGCAATAGGCTTACAGTCTTCAAGGCCAAAATGCTGCAATAATGTGTCAATATATTTCGTTTGACACAAAGTCATTCCACCATCACCTTTCATAAATTGAATGCCCAAATAGTGATGCAAATGCCCCAAATCAGACATCTCAAATGAGGCATGCAAATCAGCCTCAAAATCAGCAATATGTGTGTCATGACGACCAGTGAGCAGCATGTAATCAACATACACCAAAATGATCCGAAGCACATCATTAGCAAACTTAACATATAAGGTGCTTTCAGTTGGATTGTTCTCAAGACCATGTGCAATGAGATAGGCATGTATCTTTTCATACCAAACACGTGGTGCTTGCTTTAAACCATATAATGCCTTCTTTAACCTACACACCTGGGTTTCATGCCCTTTTTGCACAAAGCCACGTGGCATTGCAAGTGAAGAGATGCTACGAACAGTAGTCATTCAGCAAGTAGGAGCAAGGATTTCATCAAAATCAATGCCTCTTTCCTGCGCATAACCCTTTGCAATAAGCCTAGCTTTGTACATGTCAAGTGTTCCATTAGGTTTACGCTTCACCTTGTATACCCACTTAGTGCCAATGGCCTTCTTGCCAGGAGGCAAGTCACATAAAGACCAAGTACCATTTTTCATGATACTTGTAATTTGAACTCCTTCAATGAGGAAAAAGGTATACTAAGTGATTGCAAGAAAATAGATACAGAAGATAAAAAAGACCCAACTATATGACACCACCCAAGTGGCCAAGGTGGAAAAATTGGGTGCCTAAATTTTGGTTGCCAAAGTGGTAAAACTAGGCGCCTAAGTTTTGATGAGCAGGTTAAAATTAGGCCACTAATTTTTGGTATACCTCAAGAAACTAAATGCCTTATTTGGGATGATTTACATGGAATTGGTCATCTAAATCCTGATGGACCACTGCAAAGTGGGTAATTATCAAATACAAGAAAGTGGGCAAAGCAAGTTATAAAGCAAGAAAGTGAGACCCTACCATTCAAAAGCTTTCCACCCTGTTGAAATCACAAAAGGTTGGAAATTTAGCCTTCTTGGATGAGGAGCACATATTTGAAAGATGTCATATTCTTCGGCATGTCTAGTAGCATCCCTATAAATATTAGGCCAGCATAACCATTTATGGATGATTTTTCCTCTCCCTTGAGATGTCCTTCATTGTGCATTGCTTCAAGCAAAAGGCTATGCAAAGCAAGTTGAACAGGTACATTTTTTGCAGACACCTTCAGAGAGGCGAGCACCTCCATTTGGGTGACTTGACCAAGGTGGCCAAATTTTGTCAAAAGGTATCACTGCATAATTGTTATGCCAAGAGAAACTAGGCAATGATGCTAAACTCATCATTTTGCTAGATGCAAGACCAGAAGGTGAAAAACTTGTGTTGACATCTCTAGAGGCTAATTCTGACTGTAGGACTAGAGATGACCTTCCATTTCCAAATATTTGAGATGGATGGACTAAGGAACATATCATGGAGCACAAGATAAATGACACCCCGGTGCACAATATTGATGATTTCTCAAGAAGTAAACCTTGGAGATGAAGAAAACTGCAAATACTCTACCTAGTTGCATACAAATTAGGTATTGGAAGAAGTAGTTGGAGATACTCTGCATAATTTTCTTGATGGATTTCGTGGCTATAATCAAATTCTCATCCACCCTGAAGATAGAGACAAAACTACCTTCATCATTCCATGGGGCACTTATGTCTATACATGCATGGATTTTGGCTTAAAAAATGCACTTGGAGCATTTAGCAGAGCAATGTATCTAATATTGGGTAAATGGCTAATGATACTTCTATGCATTTTCATGGCCCAAGATTTTCATCAACATTTGGAAAATTTGAAGGAAATATTTGACCAATGCCTCTATACATGTTTGAAGTTGAATCCTACTAAATGTCAATTTTTGGTCACCAAAGGCACTCTCCTTGGCCACATAGTTTCTACCAAAGGGATAATTGTTGATCCAATTAAGGTAGTTTATGTCCTATCCATGCCCATTCCATGGAAACCTAAGGAAGTGCAATTTTTTTTGGCCATGCAGGATACCACAAGAGATTTGTTTGAATGTACACAGAAATAGCTAAGACTTTGTTAATGCATACAAGCAAGAAGATACCTTTCTCATGGAATCCTGAAGTAGAGAAGGCATTAAGTGAGCCAAAACTAAGGTTATGTTTGTGCTCCTATCTATTCTTGATTGGTCACTTGAGCTCTTACACAACAAGTTTTCATACAATTGAACGAGTTTTGGCACAACCATCCACTCATAAGTGGACCAACCTATTACTTATTCAAGTACATTGCTTACAAATCTTGAAAGAAATTATAGTACAATGGAAAGAGAAGGCTTTTGCACTTCAAAATTTTTGCCAATATCTTCTAGGCATACATTTCATTGTCATTTTAGACCATCAACCATTAAGTTACTTAATCAATAAACCTAGAGTAGCTGGAAGGGTTTGGTGGTTGCTACTACTCTTCCAAGAATATGGTTTTGAGATTCACATCAAAACAGGTAGGGATCATTAAATGGAAGACCAAGTGTCAAGAATGACCAAGAGTGAGAGATATCAATGGTAAGCATGTAGATAACAATCTTTTCCTTGTGGCGGCTCAAATTGATTGGTATGATGAAATACTACAATTGCTCACTTTGGGAGAGTTCTCTCTGAGCATATCCATTAGAGAAAAGGAGGTTACTATTTAAATCAAAATCTTTTTCATTCATGAATGGTCATTTGTTGAAATATTGCCTAGATGGTATTCTAATAAATGTGTTTATCCATAGAAAGTAAACCTTTTCCTTGAAGCAATGCACAATGAAGGACATCTTAAGGGAGAATACAAATCCTCCATAAAGGGTTATGGTGGCCTTATATTTAGATGGATCCACTAGATGTGCCAGAGAATGTGACATTATCAAAGATGTGCTCCTCATCCAAAAAAGCTAAATTTCCAACCTTTTTTGATTTCAACTGGATGACAACCTTTTGAATGGTGGGGTCTCAATTTCATTAGACCCATTAGTCCAACATGTTAACCTAGTATAAAAGGTATATTTTGATGGCTACATGATATTCAATGAAATGGGTAGAAGTTAAGGCTACTTTAGACTGCATGACACTAATGGTGGCCAAGTTCATATACAAACAAGTTTTTTCATGATTTGGATTGCCCCTAGAGGTCACTAGTGATAATGGCACACATTTTTTAAATCACTTGTTGGAACACATGTTTTACAGGTACAAGATTTACCACAAGAATTCATGTGCTCATTATCTCAGAGCAAATGGGCAGGTAGAAAGATCCAACAAGATCTTGATCGGTATATTATGCAAACTTAATTTTGACAACCACAAATCTTGGGTGCAAGCCCCCATTGGACCAATTTGGGCATTTTGTATGACAAGAGGGGGTACTACTAGTGAGAGTCCCTTCCTATTGGTATATGTTAAGGAGGCACTTGCTCCTTATGGATTCATCATTAGAAAAGAGCTGAAAGAAAAATATGTCAGAATTTACCCTCACATTAGAAGGCTAGCTACATTAGAAGAATGCTAGGAAGCAGAAATGGAGAGATTGTAGATAAAGCAAGAGGATCATGAACGAGTTCATGAAAAGTATCTCCAGCCCTGGGCTACCTATGCATGTGGTCATAAGTACCTTTGCTATGCTCTCATGAGCTAGAGGTGGTTTAGGTGTCCTAAAAACAAACAAATCAAAATGATTATAAACATTTGTGTTATAATATTATAAAAAATAATAAATTATAATAAGAAACATACCTATGTGCAGACAGCTATCCTCCTACAAATGGAGCGATAGAGGAACCTTCCTCTGGCTACTAAGGGCTAATGAATTGAAGCAAGGATCCTTCATCTTGGTGCATCAGATCTCAAAGGAGTAGTCCTTTTACACTTCCCATGTACCATATGTTCAATATTATCCACATTTGTGATCATTTCTTTGAGTAAATCTTTCTCTATATGCTATTATAGTACATTCTTGCTCACTATGAACTTGTCATGTTGATTTCTCTATGTGTAAGTACCCATTTGCTATACTTTCACTTGGGTTAGTAAGATAAAATGTCGAGTATTAGAATCATTTCTCATTGTATGGTGCAACTAAATTCATAAAATGACTTGCATTAGAACTTTACTTAGATGTGTGCAAAATCTCTCTGGTTAATTCATACCTAACTATGTCTGCGCATCTTCTTGTTCCTAAAAAGTTGGTGTGATGCCCCGAGGCTTGTTAGAATCATTTCTCATTGTATGGTGTAAGTAAATTCATAAAATAACTTGCTTTAGCACGTTACTTAGATGTGTGAAAAATCTCTGGTTAATTCATACTAGGTTGTGAGCTATGAGCATATTTTTATGACTTCCCATCCCAAAATAGAAGGTTTCTCTCATTCCTTGTAAAGTAGAAATTATCTATTTTGATGCAAACATTTGGAAATGAGGTTCCAAAGGAATTGATGGGTCCTATGCATTTTTGGGAAGCTAAGGAAGTTTATTAAGCATCCTTGGAGTTATATTGGCTGGTGGAGAGTAGGTTTATTTCAGCATCAAATCATCTTTGCACACCAATTCCATTATCTCTTCACACTTCTAAGTCCAAGCGAAGACATCTCGATACTCTCATAAGAGATCTACGAGATTATCCTCCTAAGAACTTGAAAAATCATTTGCTATATAAGAGCATCTTTCTTCATTATCTTTCACTATTTTTTCCACTTTCTTTGTGTCTTCTTTATTTTCATAAATTTCTCCCATTAACTCTTTGTGCTTAGGCATATCAAAAATGATTTTTTATTCCTCTACCTCATACTCATTAAAATGTTATGGAACTTCAAAACCTACTATCTTTGGGCCAGATATCTCATAGTGGAATGAAAAATATTTCTCATTTTGGCTACTTACTTGTGTTATCTTTCTCTCATTTCTCATTTTATGAGCATTGTCAATATGGAAAGCAAACTAGGAATGTGCATAAAATGCACATCGAATTTGCATTCAGCCTTTAGATCTCTTTCATATAGATGTGTGTGGTATGCCCACAAGTGCATTATGTGGTTCTCTTTACTTTTTCGCTTTCATAGATGATGCTACTAGAAAATTTTGGGTATATGCTATCAAATTGAAAGATGAGGTATTCCCTATTTTCAAAAAATGGGTTGCTTCCATTGAGACTAAAAAGGGAACTAAGATCAAAGCTCTACGTTTAGATAATGAGGATGACTATACCTCACATGGATTCATCCTTTCCTGTCGGTCTAGAGGAATTTGTAGAGAGTTTACAACTCCTCGTTATACCTCAGTACAAAATGGTGTAGCTAAAAGGATGAACAAAAATATTCAGGATAGAGTAGTCCCTATGTTGCATCATGCAAACCTTTCACAAAGCTTTTGGGTAGAAGCATTATTGACTGCAGATCATGTGATTAACCTTTCACCTAGTGATTAACCTTTTACCTAGTACTGCCAAAGGTCTGAAAGTGGCACAAGAGTTATGGATAGGGAAGCCACCATATTATGATCATCTTTGAGTTTTTGGGTGTGAAGCATATGTTCATATACCCAAGAATCTTAGACAAAAGCTGGAACATAAGTCAAATAAATGCATTTTTCTTGGATATGGTCGAGACAGAAAATTCGGATATCGTTTATGGGATCTTGAAACATGATTAGTGATCAAAAGTAGTGATGTCATTTTCAATGAATCTAAGATGCATAAACAACCCATTAAGGAGGTTGAAGTGAGAAGAGTGGTATTTGAGGATAGTAGTCCTCTAGTTAGCATGCATAAAAATGTTGCACATAGGGATGTTCAAGAGAATGTCTGATTAGATCAGTCTTCAAATGTTCCTTTTCAACAACCATTGAGCCGCTCTGCACATGTCTCACATCCACCTGATAGATATGTTCCATGTTTGGATTTTGTTATGCTAATAGATGTTGGTGAGCCTTCTTGCTACAAAGAGGCTATGCACACAAAGGATCATGTCAAGTGGGAGCATGCCATGAAGATTGAGTTAGATTCTATTCACAAGAATGGTACTTGGGATTTAGTACCTTTTCCAAAGGGCAGGAAATCTTTACCATGTAAATGTGTATATAAGTTGATATTCACTTAAGATAGTGCTTCTCCAAGGTATAAAACACAACTTATTGCAAAGGGTTTTAAGCAACAACATGTTAGATTCAAGAAATGACAGCAAGAGATGGTTGAACCACACCCTAACAGGGAGGATTAGGAAGTAATCCTCAACCATGGCTTTCGGGGCAAGTGGTTAGCCCATCGTACTCCTAGTTGGTAGGTCATGAATTCAAGTTCCACAATTGGTATCAAAGCCTAGGAAGTAGGCTTGGGCAAGTTGGGTGGAAGGCATGCATGTCGCTTTCAAAGGTGAGCCCAACAAATATTTGAGTGTATCTCCCAATCCATAGGTCAGATGTACATGTGTAAGATATTGTTGGAAGTCTCTCAAAATGAACCTTCCAATGGAAGCACTAGATTGAGAATCCAAGATAGCTAGCATAGGTGAGAACCAGGCTCAAGGTACTAAGGTTGAGAACAAGGGGCTCAAGAGACCAAGGTTACGAACAAGGCAAGTCCATAGGCAAGTGGCCAAGAAGCAAAAAGGCAAGGTTCAAGAGACCAAGGTTGAGAGATAGGGTTCAAGAGACCAAGGTTGAGAACAAGCAGGTTCAAAAGAGTGTGCAAGGGTGAGGACATCAATTCAAGGGGAGATGAAGGATTGATCATTGAGGACAATAATCTCTAGAAGGGAAGAGAGTGTTAGACGTAAGAAATGTCAGAAGGAGATGGTTGGACCACACCCTAAGAGGGAGGACTAGGAAGTAATCCTCAACCATGGCTTTTGGGGCAAGTGGTTAGCCATCGTACTCCTAGTTGGTAGGTCATGAGTTCAAGTCCACAACATGGTGTTAATTTTGAGGAAATATTCTCTCCAGTGATCAAGATGACTACCCTATGAATGTTGCTTGGATTCGTTGCAATGGAGGACTTAGAGCTAGTCCAATGGATGTGAAAACTTCTTTCTTGCATGGAGATATTACATATGAGATCTGTATGGAACATATGTTTGATGCTTTATGTCGATGATATGTTGATTGCTAGGAAGTCCTCTTATGACTTGTCAATTCTAAAAAAAAAATTGAGTTAGAAATTTGATATGAAGGATTTGGGGGATGCCAAACATATTCTTGGCATGCTCAGTACTTGTGAACCCTAGAGAACAGAGTTGACAAACACTTGCAAGTGTTGTTGGCTAGTATTTGGGTTGTGAATTCAACATTTTTAGTGCCATTTTACTGCATTTATTAAGAACATACACACTATGTATGCCTTTGTGGATACTGCTTATGTACAACCATGTGGTCATTGGTATAGCAGTAATGTTTTTTGCATAAAGCCTTTTACATTTGATAAAGTGGGTCATGGTGAGGTTTTCTTAAGTGGGGGTGATATTTGTTCATAGGTGCTTGATAAGCCTAGTTGGCTTCTTTCGATTAATTGATTATATGGAGTGGAGTCAATGATTCACTATGAAGGTTAACATGTGAGGACTTCTAGTTCTATGAGATTTTGGCATTGTTCATATGCTCATTTTGTAGAGGATACTCTGGCAAAAGTTTTCCAACTTTTTTGGTTTTTTCAACTATACAGTGGTCGATTTACTCCTCGATACACTTATTGGTGTGAACACATTTATTCTCACATAATCCTTTTGGTTGGTCATTATTGTTCATTAATTCATTTTTCTAGGAAGACTATGCTGATTTTTTTCCCAAAATCTAACATTTGGTTATCCTTTTTTAACCTTAATGGTGTTTCGATCTTTTAGCTCCATTATCATCATCATCATGGCATCAAAGGTCTCAAGCATGTCTATCATCATGGAATCATCATGATAGAGATGATCTCTATCATGGCATCAGAGGTCTTAAGCATGTCTACTGGATCAAGCTCTCTATCATCATGGCATCAGAGGTCTTAAGCATGTCTACTGGATCAAGGTCTAGTGCCAGTGTTTCGAGGAGGAGCTATAATTTGCAAGGCAAAGATCATTTTGAGATCTGAAAATTTGATGGCACAAACTTGACTCTATGGAAAAATAAAATTAAAGATGTGTTGATTCAGAGGAGGCAATGGAAGCCAGTAAATGGAATCTCAAAGAATCTTGCTGACATGGATGAAGATGATTGGGATGAGTTGGATGAAATGGCTAGGTCTTCCATTCAATTGCACATGGTAGATAATGTTTATTTTACAATATTGGACTATAAAAGTGCAGAGGAGATTTGGAAGAAGTTATGCAATACATATGAAAAAGAAACAGCATTAAATAGAGTGTTGTTGCTCATGTAAATGGTTTTAGTACTATATTCTCCCAGTTAGAGGATCAAAAATGGACATGGATATTGAAATGAAAGCAGTCTTCTTTTCATGCACCTTGCCATCATCATGGGATACGTTTTGCACAGCTATTAGCAATAGTGCACCTGGTGGTAAACTCCTCTATGATGGCATATGTGGAGAACTCTTGAGTGAGGAGATTTGTAGAAAATTTATAGTTGACACTCAAAGTGGAGATGCATATAATATTCATGATTCTTACTAAGGAAAGAATCAGCAATGTGGCAGGAGCAAGAACAAGGAAAAGAATGGTCAAAGGAATAAGAGTAGAAGTAAACCAAGGAAGAAGGATATTGACTGTCATTATTTTCATAAGAAAGGACACATGAAGAAAGATTGTTATGCGTTAAAGAATGTTAAAGGTAAAGGGTATAATATTGATGGGCATGTTAAACAGTTACCTCCACCATCTACTTCAACCGTGAAGATTGAAGAAATCAATGCTATTTTTTATGATGCTAATGTGTTGCCACTTGACAATATTGTGCCTATTAAGGCTCTTATGGCTGACTCTCTTTCCCACACGTAGTTGCTAGATTTTGGTGCTTCTTTCCATGTGACACCACATAGAGAATGGTTCTCTACTTATGCAGCAAAGTCTCTTGGTACTATGATACTTGGTGACTCTTACCATCATATGACATTGTTAGGATCGAAGATGTGGTTGTGCAGCTCATTGATGGTTCAAACTTCACTATGCATAATGTATGCCATGTACCTCAGTTATCATGTAGTTTGATGTCAGTTGGTCAACTTGATGACATTGGTTACAAGGTGGTTTTCTATGCTTAGTCCTTTCACATATCAAAGGGCAATATAGTTATTGCAAAAGGAAGCAAAGTTGGTTCACTTGATCCTTTATTTGTATCACAAAAAGAAGACTACCAGAGGATTATATAGTTCTTGGCAAAGAAAGTCTATTTTGTAAGCTAAAGAAGAGCTTATATGGACTTAAACATTCCCCTAGACAATGGTATCAAAAGTTTGATACTTTTATGAAGTCTTAAGGCTATTCTCAAAGCAATGAGGATCATTGTCTCTACATAAAGAGATGCTTAGATGGAAGCTTGATATGCTTGATACTTTATGTTGATGATATGTTGATTGTTGGGAAGTCCTCTTATGACTTGTCAATTCTCAAAAATAAGTTGAGTTAGAAATTTGATATGAAGAATTTGGAGGATCTCAAACATATTATTGGCATGTGCATTACTTGTGATAGGAATAAAAGATGCATATACTTATCTCAAAGTGAGTACATATCCAAAGTACTTCACAGGTTCAATATGTAGGGTGGAAAGGCATTGAGTACACCTTTACCCACATATGTGAAATCGAGAAAGGATGATTGCCTCAAATCAAATGAGGAAAAGGAATTCATGATCAAAATTCCTTATCAGTTTATTGTTGGTAGTCTCATGTATGCTATGGTAGCTACGAGACTAGACATTGCATTTGCAGTGTGAGTTGTGACCAGATATATGTCTAATCCAGGTAAGAAGCATTATACAAGATGATTTTGAGATATCTAAGTGGCACTAAGGATAAGTGTCTATGCTTGGGTAGAAGAAAAGCATCCATTGTTGGTTACACAAATTCTAATTATGCTAGTTGTGTAGACAATCGTAACTCTACATCAGGGTATATTTTTCATTTTGCTGGAGCTGCTATCTCTTGGAGATCTCATCTTCAAGAATGTACAGTTGTTTCCACTATAGAAGAAGAGTATGTTGCATTAAGTGAGGCATGTAAGGAAGCATTGTGGCTTTCCCATCTTGCTTGTGATATATTTCTACCTTAGCATGTACCTCGTTTGCTTAGTGATAGTCAGAATGCCATTGCATTCGCTAAGAATCAGGTCTATCATGCAAAGATCAAGCACATTGAGGTGCAGTATCACTTCATTAGAGATTGATTAGCCACTAAGTGCAAGAAGTTTCATACTCGAGATAATGTTGCAAATGCTTTGGCTAAAGCTCTACCACAGGATAACTTTCGATACTGTTGTCACTTGATGGGGGTTACTTGATCCATGATCTTACATAGTTACTTGTATATTGTGTAACATGCCCATCAAGTGGGGGGTATAATTGGTATAGTTACACTCAAGTATTCTTTGTTTTTCTCCCATAGACACTTTGGACATATTGGCCTTTAGTGGGAGATTTTTATCGTTAGTGTCCATGTGAAAGGCCAAATCGCCGCGAGATACTTTTGTATATGTTCTTTAATAAAACATATAGTGACGTGGTTAGCCACAGACTGTAAGTTCGACCACATTTGTAACATCCAAGAAATATGTGTTCGTGCTCTCTATGTACTGTGTTTTCTATGTATTTTGTAGGCTCTTTACATAGTATTGTGTGTGGTGTCTGGATCTAGGTTTTCTACATTGAGGGTATCATCGTGAAGCTCTCAAGAAGGAGATTCCATTGAGCTGCATTGCTATCAAAATTCTTCAAGTTAGTCCCATCAAGCTTATCTTCAGTTTGAAGCATGCCCAACAATTCATTGATGCAGGCCATTTCATTGAAGAACAAGAATGTGATAAGATCTATACTTCAATGAAAGCTGAAATTTCAGCTCACAATCCATCACTCTGATGACCATTTTGACAACATGAATGGCTTCAAAATGGGGGTAAAACTATAGTGCAACTTCTAGAAATGCTTTTTGATTGTTGAAAATCATTGTTCTATGCTCTGAAGTCAATTTGCATTGTTAAAAGTGCACATGCCGTGACACAAAAAACCAAAACTTGAGGAGTTGAACCTAGTCTAATACCACAGTTGGGTGCATGTAGAAGTGTGAGAGACACAAGGAGCACGAACGTGGTAAGACACACACATGGGTGGAATAGCTCATTCTACTGATAATGAACTAAACTGAAGTAAGAGCTAAATAATATCCCTAAGTACAAAGTACCACCACATATGAGTGAATCATGTATGTGATAACATGGGGCAAAGACCTCTCACCATCACTAGAGTAAAAAGTGCCCATGTACAGGAAAAAGCTTCACATCAAAGCTACTCGAACATATAAGTGTAACACTTATTCTTATAGTTCGTCTAGCAATACCAAAAAGTATTCATTTCTTAGCAAAGGCACATATTTTCATTGATCATTATTATGTACTAATCATAAGATTTTTAATTTTCATTGATCAAGAATTATGTCCTCATTTCCATTTATTCATGTTGACATATGAAGAACATCTACCACAATATTGTATATTCCATTATGGACTCATGAAAGTACATGGAGTGTTAATTGCATTAACATTTTCAAAGACACTCTACAAGCTAAAAGGTAAGTACTTGTTAATCTCTCTTCTCCCTATCTTTTTTCTTTCATAAAACCAAAAAAAAATGAACAATTTCCTACAATGAAAGTGGTTATTTTAATTGATTCGTCTTCTCAACCTTAACATCAACTTGATGAAGACGTTTTGTTCTTAGTTATACTAGCTTTCAAATTTGTTCTCCACTCCAAATTATAAATCGATCAAACATCTTTAACTGATCCTCATAACTATTAATAATTTTTGAGTTTGATACCTTAACCTTGATATATTTTGGTAGGGATGTGTGTGAACACACTTAAGATCGCCATGTAACTTTCTTCCCTCTTTAGGAGGCTTTTTCCCTCGGATTGTATATACGCCTATAACCCTAATGGGTTACTTATCTCTTGTAAATTTACTTGGTAATACATTTTCTATTGTGTTGTGTTGCAAGCTTCTTCTTCTTCCTTGTGTTGTTAGTTTGCTTTTGCAGACCTCAAATTCCAAGAATTAGTATCAGAGCAGGCCATCGCTTCATCTAAGGCATGACCGACATCCCTCTGATCACAATCTTAGAATCGCACGAAAATTGACGAGCATACTTGCGGCAATTAGGAGTTCAAAATAACTTTTTTGTGGCATTGAGATTTTTAAATGAGCTCATTTTGGCCTTCGAATGCACTATTGCAGTTACTCTGGAAGTAATTTCATCCCTTTGTGCCAAACATATATACAAGTTTCCGTTCATTAGTACAACTACCACAAAGGTTTTTACACGTTTAGCAAAGTTTGATAGGGTGTTCCTGTTCAGCTTTTTGAGATACAACTAATTTTCTGCATCGGGATATTTAGCCATTGGTCATAAACTAAGCAATGATGTAGTCCATGTGTTGGTTGTTGAGGATGAGTTGATTGTTAATAATTACCCATTGTGGGCATGTATGATTCGCCATGCATTGGTAACAAACGGGTTGTGGAAGGTTTTGAAAAATGTCCTACTACACATGAACAATGCAAGGAAAATTCGATGGGATGGCAAAGATGCACATGCATTAATAGCCTTGTCTATCAAACGTGCCATTATTTCTCATATTTACTCCTACAAGAGCAAAAGATGCTTGGGCTACACTTACAAATTTATACCAAGCAAGAAATGAGGCTCATGTTGCTTACCTCCAAAAAAAGATGGAAATTGAGCATATGAATAAAGAAGATTCTATGGAGATTTTTTTGACAAAGATCAAAGATTTGAAAGACGATTTGATTTGGGTTGATGATGTCTTGCAAGATAGTTCACTACTGCATATAGTTCTTAACGGTCATCGAAATTCGTATCAGAGTTTTGTTTCTACCTTTGATTGATGATGAAAGAAGATACAAATGCCTTAACATTCAAGGATTTAGTCTTTGTTTTGTTGTAGGAAGGTGAGTCCAGACACAATAGGTCAATTATGTGTATTGTGCATCAAGCTTTCTTAGCTAGTTAGAGGGCAAAGGTAAATGTAGACTACTAATAAGCAAAAATCTGCTAATGTCGCATGCTCAAAGGAGGAAGACAAAGATGAGAAGAAAGAAGAAAAGCAAAAACAATTTTGTAAAGATTGTAGGAAAAATGATGGTCATAAAAATTTATCCTAAATTGGTTGCAAAAGAGGCAAAGAATGATTGTTTCATAGGCCTCTAAACCTAAAAGAGAGTCTATAAATCTTGTTTAGAATGAAGAATAAGCATTTACTATTGTTTACAACTATGACCCATATTCTGATGAGCAATGTATGTCCATAGTAGACTGAGATGTTTGGTACTTTGATAGTGAGGAGACCAAACATATTACCTTGCACAATATTTTCTTTTGTTCACTTAAGCCTACCCATATATGGAATACTAAGAAGCAGCCAAGTGTGGCCACTTCTAGTTGTGAACTGAGTACAGGGAAGCTTTCACAATGACTGTTGTGTGTGTATGGCTCAAATGCCTTTTGACTAATTTGGGTGTCTATCAATCTTCTACAACCACCATCTTCACTATAATCAGAGCACATTCGCGATTGCGAGGAACCGTGTGTTCCATGATCACACAAAGCACATTGAGGTGCACTATCGTCATGTCAAGGAGAACCGTGTGTTCCATGCTCACACAAAGCACATTGAGGTGCACTATCATCACGTCAAGGAGAGGTTCTCTGCAAGACATTAGTTTGGCTTATGTGCCCACACAAGACAATGTTGCAAACTTTTTCACAAAGGCTCTACCTAGGGAGAAGTTTGAAGCTTTTCGCAAAGCTTTGGCTTCGTTCCTTTTGTGGATAAATCTCTTTCCACATAGTTTGGCATTTCCTTAATACATGAGTGCTAGCTCTCTTTTGTGGATAGATCTTTCCACGTAGTTTAGCATTTGTTCATAGCATCACTCCAAAGGGCGATTTGTTGATATATTTTGGTATTGATATGCGTGAACATACTTGAGACCATGAAGCACTTTTTTTCCTCTTTAGGGGGAAAAAACCTCCTCTGCAATTGTATATACACCTATAACCCTAATGGATCACTTATTTCTTGTACATTCACTAGGTAATACATTCTATCTTGTGCTTTGCTCCAAGCTGCTTCTTCTTGTGTTGTTCATATGCTTCCGTAGACCTCAAGCTCCAACAAACCTATGATTTCTCTTATATATGTGACCAAAGTTTCCCAAGTTAATCATACACCTACAAGTGGTAATACAGTAATGATGAGAATTACCTTTTGACTTCATGTTAACTTGGTTGAAATTCTTGCTTTAATTTAGTGCCATAATTGATTTTTTGGGACATATTTGGTGTGAACACCCTCCATCTCATCGTCTTTTCATATGTAGATCATTGACGAATGTACATGTGCTTTTTGGCAAAGACATTTGACGTTCCCCTCTCTGCTCTAGAGAGTGGGATGATATCATGCATCATACACTCTAGAATTATCAATACATCAAATGTTGAACAGATGATATTTTGTAGTATCTTTCATATCCCCATTCAAACTCACTTTTTGATTGTTCGAACATGGAAAACCCGCATACTGGAATCTCTATTAGTATGGGCCTTTATCTTTATTTCTTGTTCTTATGGTTCATCTAGCAATCCCAAAATGTAATCATTTCTTAGCAAAGCCATATATTTTCATTGATCATTATTGTCAACCAATCACAAGATTTGTAATTATCATTGATGAAGAATTATCCCCTCATTTCCATTTAGCCATTTGATATATGACGAACATCTACCACAATATTGTTTATTGCATTATCAAGTGTTGTTTGCATTATGGAATCGTGAAAGCATATTGAGTGTTAATTGCGTTAATATTCTCAAAGACACTTGAAGTCCCTAACCCTATAAAGCTTTCCCTCCATTGCACTTTTATGAACTTCAACTTGCTACCATTTGGACAATGATGCAAGCAAGCAAGCAGATAGTACGCAGCAGTCAAGTGCTAAGAATTGAACTTCTAGAAACTCTCATAAAGAACATACGATCAATCAGCCTCAAAAGAATGATGCAATAGATTAGGGGGAGATGTCACCCAGAAAAATAAAAATCCTTTGATATTTTCCAATAAAAATGCTATACATTCAATTCACTTCAGAACTTCTGTTATAGATAGATGATCACGGAATTTGTAAAATATGATGGAATACTAATAGAGTAAACATGGATGCTTATTAAAATGGTAATAAGATGTCAGTAAGCCATCAAAAGAATGTTAGCTGCCACTTTTCACCCCTGCTTCTGGAAGGAAAACAGTAACATCACACATCTTTTTGGTCAGAGGTTCACTTGCCTTGAAAAATACATGAATGATAGGACCTCTCTGACATTCGGACATTTGCATCATTTAACTCTTTGGCAGCCATATCTTTTCACCTAATGCTTGTTGGGCCCTCCAAGAATCAATATTCAGATCAAAATTGATTATTCAAGTTTGCAAATGCCATTTAATCTTATATTACACCGAGACCAGCTGTACTCTCCATAATAAAAGAAAACACAATGAGTCCATTTCAGCTGAGACTTTGTTGCATATGATTTATCGTACCACGGGCTAAAAACAGCATCGCACAAAACTCCATGGTCTGTTCAGATTTTCCAAGGAATATGCCAAGCACCAAAGGGTTAACAGAAAAGGAGAAGTGGAGGAAAACATAGATTCTTTTTGGGGGAGGGGGGATGCCACAAGAAGAAAAGGTGCCTAGTCTCTCCTTACACCGATGTAGTTGCGCACAATTCGAAGCAGAAATGCAAGAAAAGAAGCATGAAGGTTTTATTATAAATAAATATTTTATCATTTCTAATTCTGAGACATTGTCCCACTGCAGTAATCATTTTTATTTGACACCCAACAACTAGATATGCATGAGACAAAAAGACCAACACCCCAACATGTTCTAGTCAGCCAGCTTCAGGAACCAGAACACTCGAACCTAATACCTATACTGAAGTATGACAGAAACCTGAAGGATATCAATTAGCTGACACTGTCTTCTTCCTATATGCACAGGTTAATCAAAATACAAGGTGACAAACACTACCTCATGAAGGTACCGTGAAAAAAGATAACAAAATATCAAACCAAAGACCCTTCTGAATTTCCTTTACAGTGAAAGATTGGACCCCTCAACAAGATGCATGATATACTCCTGCGTATTTGCATCGAGTTCTGAAAAATTCTTTGTCACATGAATACCAGTACGAGAATTGTAATAGCTCAACATTCCCATATCTGGAGAAGCATCAACTGTCACAAACTGACTGTGTAACGGAGGAGGAATTGTGTGCCCTTTTCCTGTATGTTTCTCTGCCCAATTCTTGGTTCTCCAGAACTGAAGCTGTTTCTGCATTTTTTTCTGAAGCGAGGAGATTTGAAGCGTAAGAACACAGGTTACAAACAGAGGAACAAGAAACAAGGACTGACTGAATTTAACCACACCATTAATTAATAAACACAGAGAAAATCACTCAACTACTAGTTCTCACACAATGAAATCAACTAGATTAACATTGGATAATTAAGTTCAGCCCACTCAAATGCTAAGACATCAAAAATCCCGATTTGGAGTGAAACCAAAAAACAGCAGAACTAAGAGGCTGGAAGAACAATGAAGCCCTGCACATCATTTTTGAAATCATTATTTTCCGAACAAGTACCATTGATTGATAATCTTAAGCCATCGAATTTCTAGAAGATACAATCAATCACTATTTGGAAGGTAACTTCAGTGCCTTCACGCCAGTAAATGTAGTCAATTATTTTTGTTAACTTCTTTTCCCAGGTCATATAGAAATAAAAACTTTAGCTTTTCAATACCATACAACCCTTGCAAGCCTTAAGTCTTTCAATAATGTAATACATTTGTTCTGTTTGTTTAGGGATTTTTGTACCTTTCATGTATAAACATGTTGCACACATACCCTATATGACTTAATTAATTTATTTATATTAAAAAAATAAAAAAAAAACCCACACAACTCTCCAAGAGAACACATCTAAATTTTCATTTTTGGTTCAAATGGTTTAGACGATTCGAACAAATGGCAAGTAACGGGAGTTGAACCCGTGTTTTCAAATTCACAATCTGACACTCTGACCATTGAGTTATACCCACCTGTCAATTGCGGATAACGGGAATCGAACCCATATCTTCTGCTTGGAAGGCAGATGGTCTACCGTTAATCTATATCCGCCTAAGTGTCCCATAAAAAAGAGATCGTTCGGTGCATGCAGACCAATGTGAGCGGAAACCCACCCTTGCAGGTATGTATATCCTGGGTGGGGGTTGGCCTCAAGATGGAACGAACCGAATAGTTAGGAAAACGGTCATACAAGTAGCGCCATTCCATTATACGTGGTTATGTAGTTACGGTTAACGACGTTCTCAGAGACCTACCTGATAACTAACATTCGTTAGTGGAGCTGCTAAAACGAGAGAATAATGATACCCAATATACTCTAAGGAAGGTGGGAAAAGTCATTATTCTTTTTTGGCAGAGAAAACAGTAAACTAAGCTTCGCTTAAACGAAAACCCGGTCAACTAAGCGAAAAGTTAGCAGCGATTAATTCTACGTTTACAACATGTATTAGCATAGCCGAAAAGGTATTAGCTGATACGTTTACAACTCAGTAAACGCTTCTCCCTCGCTTCGCGGATTAAGAGGCTTAAGGCTTAATTAAGCCTAAACGTTAGTAAACGAGGCCTCTGCTTCGCCGAGCAGTTGAGCTTAGCTTCGATGAAACCGCAGAGTATCCTCTGCTTCGCACCTCCTCTGGGAATGAATTTTGTAACGTAACCGCTGTGGTTGCTGCCAACGCGTCGAGGATCCCCTATTCTAGAGATGACGGGGTCTCATTTGTCTAAATTTGTACATCTATATCCTAAAAGATGGAAAACGGCGAATGTGTGAAGGGAATATGTATTTGTCGTCCAGGTTGATCGAATGGCGCTTTAATAGCTTAAACCGAATGTATGAAATACGGTTCAACATCCTTACATGTCTTTTCTGATTATATCGGTTACGCGAGGGCAGAAACATTCACTCGTTATGGGATTCCGGGTGTCAAAGTGTGGATTCCGTATTCCAAACGTCAAAGAAAGAACAAGAAGAGACTCAATTCGGATGCTGTTAGACAAGATGATGAATACAAGTTGTCGAATAACTCCAATAGTCTCCAAGACTAAAGTATGATCTCCTCCAAATAGATATACACTTCTGCACAACTTCAAGATGATGAAGAAAACACAACTCCACCTCCTTCAAGTCGTAAGGGACGACCTCCTCCAAGTCTAGCTCATGAAGAGCTCCACAAAAGTGATAATCCAAGTCCTTGTGGACTAGTACTTATATAGTTGTAGGATGCTCTCAAAAAACTTATCAAAAGCATCTCTAAAAGCTGTTTTTGCTATCTTTGGCGCAAATCCAATTATGGGTGTTGAAGATTTTACAATTTCGCTTTTTAATACTTGGCGCCTAAGTTTTGTGGGCGCCACTTGGCATAACTCTGGCCATTGGATCCAGTACATATGATTTTTACATGCATTACATAGCTTTTCAAGTTAAAATCTGCTTTTCACACAGAAGTTGTAAACTAGGGTTTTGGGTTTTGACCATGATTTTGGAACCATATAATCAAGTATTATATATGGTTGGATAGCTCTCATTAAGCTCTAGCACATTATGTAATAAAAAAATTTGGTCATATTTATTTAACATTTCTAAAAAATGGGATCATTTCTAAACATTTCCAAGACCAAATTTTATAAACTTACATTTGGGGTCCATAGTGGAAACACATATTTTCTAATACACATTAACTTGGGTGATTTGACACTTGCAACATTTGTTGGAAGTGTGGTAGACCCAAACAATAATCAGAGGTTAATCCAAGGTCTTCCCAACACTTGACCTTAGCACATAACACACTTTGACTTTATCAAGAGAGATAAATGACAATGTAGAGAGATGAGAAGACAATTATAAAAGTGCAGCAGCTTAATGCTACTACACACAATAAATAAATGTTGTATGTCAATGTATAATGTGTATATGATACAAAAATCTGAATATAGAATGAATCTAAAGGTTCTAGGTACAATAAATAGTGTGAGAGTGTCTAAGAGGTTTTATGTGAGTGAATATGTGCAAAAAGAAGGAAATGAAACAGTTATTACAGCAAACCCTAATTCTGAAATTCGGTCTTCTCTAACGCAGCACAGTAGCAATGGTATCTTCTCGCGATGAAGTGGTAGGTAAACACCTAGAAATTAGGTGCTACAACTCAACAAAATCAGCATGCACACTTGGTAATGTGAAGAAGAACAAGAAGCTTCCAAAAACCCCTCCAAATCTGCATATATACCTCCAAGAATCCTACTAGCTCTTAACCCTAGAGTTAATGTCTTGTGTGCTTCAAGAACCGATGATTTATGATGCTCCCTAGGTCCTCCTCTTTATATAGGATTTGAGGCGCCTACAAAAATCAGCATGAAAGGCAGGAAAAGCTACAAAAAATATATAGAAAAGCAAGTTTTTGCGTGAAACGCAGAAACTAGGATTTTCCTTTTGGTTGACTTTCTCATGTCAGGTGGTGAAGTCTTATATATCATTAGAAAGCTCTCAAAGAATACTTTCCAATAAGCCAATAAAAATTTTTTACCATCTTTTAGCAGATTTTGACAAAGTACCAAAATTAGGGTTGCTGGATTTTTTATCATTTTGGGACATTCTAACATTGTTTTCCAACAACATTGTTAGATTTAATATCAACCAGGAGCATGAAGACCAATGATACGTGCAAAACTTGAACTACAACTTGAAAGGACGAAAGAATTCTCAAACTTATAATTGCTTGAAACTTTATCTACCCGCAACTCTCAATCTAAAAAAAAAATGCCCTCCCTCTCTTTCCCCCCCCCCCAAAAAAAATATATATATATATTTCCTCTTTTCTACATGTCTTTATGATCAACTTGAAGAATTTCCAATGACACAAAGACTATCCAAAACAAATGCTTCTACACAAAAGGTATTCCACTTTGCGTGTCGGACGAAAGTACTTACCTTGATACCTTTGCATGGAGAGCTCAAATTACACACCTCATGCCTTTGAAAACTCTTTTCTAAAGGAGAAAAGCTTTCTAGACACCTCTTCCATGAAAGAGACAGTGACTAGCTATGGAGTGATGTGGTCGGATGCTCCAAACACCAAGGGAGTGGGCTGTTGTGTGAGGAGAGAGAGAATAGAGAGAGAGAGAGAGCTCAATGCGGAAAACAATGAAGAAAAAGATCAAGAAAAAGAAGTTCATTCAAATTATGATAGTTTAGGACCCAGTCTTATTGATAAGTGACTTCTAAGTCATTCACATGTGGCCAATGATCAAAAGTCATAAAAATCATGTAAATGCCTATAACTCTTCAATTTAAGGTCCAAAAAATATAACAAAAATATGTTTGGCAAGGAAAAGTCTCAAAGAGAGCTTTCAGCTGGAAGACTCCAAAAATATAAAAAGGAGAGCCTTTGGGGCCTTTATCCCAACAACCTCCCACTTAAAGGGCTAAGGTAAGTAACTTCCATTAAAAGGGCTACTTTAAGCTAAGTAGCTCCCACCATATGTATACTTGTAATGTTTGTATTACTATGTAAAAGAAGTTGTTAGTGTGCAGTGTGGATTCAGTTCGCGTACCGAATATATTTGGTTTGTTTTAAGGTCCGGGGCATTCGGTTTGAACCGGATGCGTACGGTTCGTTCCACTTTTATGCATAATATTATTGATGATTTGCTGTTATCTTGAATATTGTGCCCTATTCAGTTGCGTCATACATTTTCAAAACGGTTGCTCCATGACTCCACAGTCCAGCCATCCGAGCGTGACTCACTCTTCAGCCATCACGAGTGACTCACTCTTCAGCCCTCACTCTGAGTCTTCAGCTGCCAGAGTGACTCCGGTGTTAGAACTTATCAGCCTGCTGCCCGCAGCCCGAGTAGCATACTAGCAGCCCGAGTTAGTAACTTAGAAGTTAGCATACTAAGTACTTGAGCTGCGTTGAAACGTGAGCATGAACTTTGAAGTACTTAGAAGTTAGCAAAGAGCAATGAGCATTCATGGGACTGAAGAGCCTAGAGGTTGATTGAGACTTAAGAGTTTTAAGACAGTCCATTCAGCCCATTCATTCAAATTTCAGACTTCAGTCCTTTCATCTTTGAATAATTTAGCTCATATATCACATCCTTTTGCACATTCCAGCCCATACATCACCTCACCTTAAACCTTTGCATATTTCAGCCCATATATCACCGTGTCTCACATCAACCCTAGTCTTGCATCATCATTCAACATGCCTCAAAGCATGGATGCCATGTGGGATATCCATACCATTAGCCATTCTTTGGCTAATAGTCAAAGTATCTCGGGCTCTAGCACTCGTAAGCGGACGTGCAAGTATTGCACTAAGTCGTTCAATACCACTACTACACGACTTATACGTCATGTATCCGGGTTGGGAGGAATGGGTATTTCCACATGTGACAAAGTTCCTACAGAGGTTGTTGAAATCGTAAGAGTGAGCATGCTTTGGCAGAAGATGCTCGTAGTGCACGTCGTTGTGATTCGGCTTCGGCCGATATCGAGATGATGGAGTGTCATAGTGCTATTGCTACTCGGACTTGTAGTGTAGAAGAGGATTCCATCACCATGCCACCTTCACGACCTAGACATGGAGTCGACTCTGCATTTGTATCCTTCGCAATCCAGAGGCAACACCAAAAAGTTGCGGAGATACAGATAGAAAGATGCATTCCTGAGTGCAATCTCTCTTTCAATGTGGTGCGTATTGATGCATGGAGGAGAATGGTAAAAGCCATTGCACAGGTGGGTCCTTGTGATGACTAGTATGGTATGGACTACAAAAGATTACGTACGACCATGCTATACGAAGAAAAGGAACGGATTGAAGTGCTTTTAGATCCCATCAAGGTTGGATGACATATGGATGTTCCATTATATCGGATGGATGAAGTGACACACGCCGTAGCCATATAATCAGCATCCTTGTCTCTTCTTGTTTAGGTACGTATTTTCTTCGAGCAGTGGATGCTAGTAAAGCAGATGTTCATGTCACAGGGGAATTCATATTTGAGCACATTAAGAGTATTATTGATGTTGGTCCGAAAAATGTGGTACAAGTCATCACAGATAATGCGTCCAATTCAGTGTTGCATCGCAACGCGTTGCGATGTGTTCGCAACGTGTTGCGAACAAAAACAAAAAAAATTGCCTCAAATGAGGCCGTTTCGCCGAAACGGTCTCATTTGAGGCATTTTCGTCTCTTGACTCGAGAGCGTAGACAACAAGTTTGGAATGTGGAAGAGCAAAACAAAGGCAAGATTCAAGAAGGTACTTTTATTACATATACACCCTCACACACCCCCCTATCTATTGCTTCCTATCCTCTCCAAGCTTTTAACCTCTTCCATCAACATGCCTAAAGCAAAACAAGCATGTTGGGAATATGTGACAAGTCAAGGAAAGATGGGCTCCGAGGGTAGTGAGAGATGGACTTGCAAGCTTTGTGGCTATAGTGGAGCCGGTGGAGCCGATAGGATCAAGGCACACCTTGGAAGAGTTAGTGGCATAGGAGTTGCATCTTGCAAAGAGCCAATGCCTGAAGCTATAAAGGGAGAGCTAATGGCATGGGTAATTCAAAAAGCCGAAGGTAGAAGGAATAGTGGAGCCCAATCACAAGCTAGATCATTTGCAAGCGGTTCACATGTTCTTGTGATCCCCAAACTCAAGCATCTCAAGCTCATGAGGCTTCCATAGACATTGACATAGAGCATGAGCCACCAAGAAAGAGTACAAGAGTAGAGCATGATCCACAAGAGCACCCACTTGGCTCTCTTGGAGGAGCATCTATACGTGCTTGCTTGCAACAACAACGTAAACAAGAAGCCACACAAGCCATCATGAAAGCTTTTATACAATGTGGTTTGTCTTTTAATGTTGCACAGACACCGTCATGGAGAAATGCCATTGAGAAGGTATCACTATTGGAGTTTCGTTAGCAAGGGCCTACCTATGAAGAGTTGAGGACAACGGAGCTCAAAAAAACAAAGGAAGCATTAGAGAGAGAGCTTGAGTCCATGAAAGAGACATGGGCAAAGTATGGATGCACAATCATGTGTGACAGATGGACAGACATACGAAAGAGGAATGTGTACAACATTTTGGTGCATTGGTGCAAAGAGACCATGTTCCTTCGAGCCATAGATGCATCAGCTGCTGGTACTACAGTCACATGTGAGTGAACTGATTTTTGAATTTTCAGTTTATATTTGATTGTGCAATGATCAATCATGCATGTGGCATGCGCATGTGCATGTGCATGTGCATGTGCATGTGCATTGTGCAATGTGCCATGTGCATGCACTGCAATGTGCATGTGCAATGTGCATGTGCATGTGCAATGTGCATGTGCATGTGCATGTGCAATGTGCATGTGCAATGTGCATGTGCATGTGCATGTGCAATGTGCATGTGCATGTGCAATGTGCATGTGCATGTGCAATGTGCATGTGCATGTGCATGTGCAATGTGCATGTGCATATGCAATGTGCATTGGCATGTATGTATGTACATGCACAATGCACATGCACATGCACAATGCACATGCACCTGCACATGCACAATGCACATGCACCTGCACATGCACAATGCACGTGCACGTGCACGTGCATGTGCATATGTCAAGATAAATTATAATTTATCAATTGATTAATGATTCATTGTGTTATATGTAAACAGGTCGGTTCATTTATGACCATATCCGTCAAGCTATGGACATTGGTGTAGAAAAGGTAGTCGAGGTGGTCACATATAATGGAAGTAATTGTGTGGTTATGGGCAAGCTTCTAGAAGAAGAATTCCTCTCTATTGTGTGGACACCGTATGCTGCCTATTGCATTGATTTGCTGATAGAGGATGTGGGGAAGATACCATGGATTTACACCATTTTTATCACTTGCATAAAAGTGAACAAAGAGACCAAAATTGCTTGCTATATTTCGG
>CM035441.1:84455718-84465718 GCA_020310875.1 Ceratopteris richardii | reverse complement strand
ACATGGGGAACATCGGCATTGCATATGCACGTAGCACATCCATGCGCAAAGAGGTGACATCCCAACCATTTGAGTGGTGGAAGCAGTATGGTTATGGCCATCCATGTATGGCTCCTTTTGCGTTGCGAGTTTTATCTTAGGTATTTCTTCAATTTTGTCATTTCCATTATCCATGTGGCATGAATAATAAATGATTGATTATTTGAATTCTTTCTACAATATATAGGATGCATCTTCCAGTGCCTGTGAACGCAATTGGAGCGCCTATTCCCTTATTCACATGAAACTAAGGAATAGGCTGAGTTTACAGTAGTTAGAGAGATTGGTCTTTTGCAAAGCCAATTTGAAACTTGCTCATGACTTGAAAAGTAAAACAGATGGTCCCAAACAAGTATTAAAACTTTAAAATTTCAACCGTCAATGTATCTCATATTTTCAAACATTGTTCAATATATACCATAAATGATAATATTGTTTTCTGGATATGCCATGCGGATATCACCTACTATATTCGAGAGTGCAATGGAGAAAGAGGAAGAGATTTCGACTATCAGAGATGAGCAGGAGGATATATATTGTATGCTCCATACAGCATTAGAGAGCATTGATCGGAGGGTGACATGTGCTCGTGCACGTCGTTTGGGGCTTCAGCCTCAACCTCAGGTTGATGTTCCATCCACGAGTGAAGCATCAGTGTATACTAGGAGGCATAAATTACGCCCCCAATGTCGAGGAGATCCACTTGAGGGAGATGATGATGCCGCTACATTACCAAAGAGTCTCGATTCTCCAAATTCAAAGATTTGACAACTCTAAGTCGAGAATGAATCATCTACATCTTTGAAGACCATTTGATCTGATGGTGGTAGAGAGTTTCTCAATCATGGGCTTGAAACCTCCTCAAACAAAAGAGGATCAAACAACAAGTCACTCAACCTACTCCATCTCAAAATGGGGTTGCAGAATGCAAAATTTGAAGCCTCATGGAAATGGCTCGAACAATGCTTCACAACAAAAATCTTCCTTTGAAATTTAGGGACGAAGCCATTCACACTACTATGCATATCCCTAATAGAGATTTCATTAGTGCACTTTCTAATAATGACACCATTTGAGGTTTACCAGAGAAGAAAGCCCAATGTCAAGTATTTCCGTGTCTTTGGCAATGACATCTATGTCCACATACCCAAGGAAAATACAAACAAGCTTGCTTCCAAGTCTAAAAAGCACATCTTTATTGGCTATAATGCACCGTCTAAATTTTATCACATATATGATCTCGAAAGCTTCTCACCAATATGATCTTGAGCATCATACAATATACATTTCCAAGGATGTCATATCTAATGAAAATTCCAAGTACTCGAAAGATCCAACACTCGATTCTAGTCCCACCATCTACACTTCAAAGGGGGTCAAAGGCAAGTACATCACAACAACCAAGATGGTCTCAAAGACTTTTAGAGAAACAAAACAAAGAGCAAAGTCACTTGGCTAACTATGCCCTCATCCTTAGAAGACAAGAGATACCTGAACCTTCAACTTATCAAGAAGCTAGGGATCATCCAGAATGAGAAGAAGCCCTGAAGTCTGAAATTCAAGCTATTCAAGATAACAAGACTTGGACACTTATACCTAGATCACTCGATAATCAAGTAATAGAAGTCAAATGGATTCATATGATCAAGTATAAATCAGATAGAACCTTAGAAAAATACAAAAATAGACTCGTTGCCAAAGGGATATAAGCAAAAGCATAGCATCGATTATGAAGAAACATTTGCTCCTACCACAAGGTATACTACAATCCATACATTGCTTGCTCTACATGCTCATTACAAATAGCCCGTCTACCGAATGGATCTCAAGAGTGCCTTTCTTAATGGAGAACTTACAAAGATGTATATGTGGAACAACATAAGGTTTCCAAATCAAAGGAAACGAAGATCAACAAACAAGATTCCTTTCTTTTCTTTCTCATAGTTTATGTCAATGATCTCATCTTGACCGATTCAGCTAACGATTGCATCCAACTTCTCATGACCCAACTTGATCAAGAGTACTCCTTGACATATTTAGGGCTTCTTCAATATTTCTTAGGAATGGAAGTTAGGCAGTTACAAAAAGGTATCTTTCTATCACAAAGAAAATATTGTGCTTATCTCCTTTCCAAGTATAGCATGGACCAATGTCGTTCTATTTCCACACCTCTAGACCCTAATATCAAGCTCACCTTGGAGGATATATCACCACTTGTGGATGTGCATGCCTATCAACAACTCGTTGGCTCTTTGCTCTAGTTAGCCAACACTAGACCCGACACTAGACCTCAGAGATTTCTTTGATGTCTTTCCCTTGCACAACATCATGGTCTTTGGTACAGAGGGGGCATTATCTCGTCGGATATTCTGATTCAGATTCGGCTAGTGATCCTGATTTTTGGCGTTTCAACCTCTGGTTATATGCTCTTGCTTTGCTCCGGACCCATCGCTTAAGCACATATGCAATAGCCTCTAGTTGCTCTTTCATCCACAAGGCCAAGTACCAAGCATCCTATTTTGCAACATGTGAAGACATATGGCTTCGACAATTATTATCTAATGTTGGTATTTTGCAAGATATTCCTTTATGTATCTGCACCGACAGGTAGTCAACCTTGGCCATCGCCAAAAATCTCGTCTTCCACATTCGAACAAAGCATATCAAGATTTAGTACCATTTCATCCACGAAAAGATCATATCTTAGGAGATTACTATGGAGCAGTGTACCCCGAAAGACAACTTGGCGGACATGTTCACAAAGACTCTTCCTTTGCTTCAATGCTTGGACTTTTCCAACATTCAGCCTCTCCAAAATGGAAATAGAAATGAGATTTCTATTTCCATCTCATTTCCATTGCCAGTTGTTTTTGTATTTCATTTCTATGAGTGCATCTCCATTTTATTTAGAAGTCACTCCACTTTGTATCTCTTTAGTTGTATTTGGGATACCTTGCCATTTGCTTCTATCTTGTATTCATTCTTCTTCAAGGGGAATTATCCCCCAGTATTTTGAGAACCTCCTCCAAATCTACATAAGGCAAGACTTCCCCCCATTTTGTACTTGGTTAGAAGCTTGAGAGCTCACTCCATGCACTTGGCAAACTCACTCTAATCCATATGTGAGTTTCCCCATTTCATGGTCTACCCATTTTTGAGTCTCTCACTCATTTCTATTTTGAGTACATTGTCTATTTCATTTTGCTTGCGCATGTGTACTCTCTACACCCCCTTATCACTACATCAAAGAAGAATAGAATCATTTTATTGATGCAAGTCTCTAGTTGTGGTAGTATGCCTTCATTTAAAATATGTGATTCACATGCATTTAATAGGTTCAAAATTCCTCTGGTTTCCTTCCTCTTTTAAAGCTTTGGAAACTCTACTCAAGTCATTCTATGATACTCTAAGTATATTACCATCCAAAATTTCAAGTTTTCAAATCTTTATAACTTAAAACCTTCCACCAGATCTAAGGAAAGCCATTGAGACCCGAAGTACATAAAAAGCTAATCCTAAAACTACATCTTTCTAGCTAATCTTACAAAGACATGATAATTACCGATTTAATATGAATCAGCATATCCTTTCTTTCTATAAATGCCAAATTCTCTTCGAGGATATCCCCTCTTTATGCATCAAAGGTAAATTAGGCAAATGCATGTTCTTTCATCCTATTCGAGCCCATATTTGGCCCATACACAATTCACTCCTTGTAAAAATCATGTATCTTCAAGCAACCCAATACAAGTGGTTAGAAGAAGACATGTTAGTCATTTAGCCTCCGCAATTATGAGAGATCCCAAGAATACAAGAACATCATTTCTGAAAATTTGTTGTATCAAGGTATATCAAAAAGTTCTAGTTTCCTTCGTGCAATTTAATCTAAGTAGTGAAAATTTGGTTTGAAAGGACGATCTCATAAGAAAAAGTTTGTGCTTTTAGAGCCTTTTTGCATGCATGACTGACCTGCCTTAAAAGCAGTTTTTTTCCCAGTCTTTCTACTATCAAATACATCATTACGAAGAATTGAATGCCTCTCCTGTTTTGTAAATAATCAAATCTCAATGATAGACCATTCACAAATAGTACCTATCCTATGTCCAAAAGGTATCTCATCAGTAATTAATATAGGTGACACAGCTCGGAACAACTTCTGTTGTTGTCCCCCTTTTCATAATTTAAAGCACTTCTAATAAAAAAAACTTCTGCTGTTGTGATGTGAAGCATTCTTATTTCAATCAATCTAGTTTAGAGCAGAAATTTCAAATCCATTGACTAAGTCTTATCTCCCCACAATATATCTTTCATGATGGCTACTGATTCGAAACGGCTGCAAATAAGTTTATCAAAAACCACAATCAACCATGAAACAAGAGAATCAACCATGATACTGAGGACATGCATACTGATTTGAAATTAAGTAAACAGATGCAATCAGAATTACCAGTCTCTCTAACAACTCCTTGACATCAATCGCTTGATATTCGCGAGACTGGAGTGCATCAACATCACAATCCTATTCAAAGTGAGGGAAATGGAAATACTCAATCTCAAATACTCTTTCTAACAGAAAAATTAGGAGCAGGATGCATGCAATGGAGCAATTACCTCTAGTGACAAGATTGCAACATCATCAGTCTGTATAGCCTCATCCTTGCTTGCTTCAGTAGAGAACCTTCGAGACTTTCTCTTTGGCTTGGGCAGAATTTGAGCAGATGCAGAATCAGATGGTCTTTTATCTAGAACATTTAAGGAGACCTTAGGTATGACCGGTCTATTTTCGGTGCCAATCAGATCACCTTCTTTTTTGGAAGACTGTGAGGGATTTGATACAATGGCTTTTCCATCAATCGAATCCCTTCTAGATGCAGAGCCATCAACCAAAGCCTCTTTTACCTGCACAGGATCATTAGCTGCAGACGTAGTTGGCAGGATATTCTCAGTCAGAGTACCCTTCTGCCCTTCATCTAAACCTTCGCTGCTTGCCATGGTGCGGTGGGATGCCTCAGGTATAGTAGTTGGACCAGAAGAGCTAGATGACTGACCAGGCCCACTCTCATTAGGCGTCAAGCTCGACCTCTTTTCATTTCCAGAATTCTGACTATTGTTATTCTCTTCTACTTTCTTTGGCAATGATGAAGTAGAACTAAATGTTTGCTTCTGACTTCCTTGCTCTGTTGGACTTACCGTCTTCTTCTCTGTATCCTCTTCCGCTCTTTTGTTTTTGTTTCGGGGAGTTTTCGTCTTTGACTTCTTGTTGCCTGACTTCCTATCTGAAACTGGGCTCTTTTCATCAGGGGTCCGATCTGGAGGCTGCTCTGACCCACTCAATGCTGCAATCGACTCATCAGCCTGTGTAGCTTCAGGCCTTGAACTGCTTAGTGCTGATGAGGATTCCGACGGTGAAGATCCACTAGAGGTACCTTTCTTCTTCCCTTTATGAGATTTCCCCTTTTTATGAGCAATGGTCATCAATGGACACCCTAAAAGGAATGGATTTATTATCACAAACTAGTAGTAAACAAAATCAAAAGAACAAATCAGAATTATGTATCACAACAGCTGCCAACATTAAAAGGTCGCTCCATGCAAGTATTAAACTTGTAAGTTGTACCTATAAAGCATGAATGGATATAAATATTAGCAAAATGTTTACAACTGAGCTAATCTCTACATTTGCAAGTTTGACATAGAGCCCGGCTAATGGGCACACATGATGACATATGTGCATCATTGAAACAAGTCGATGAATGACTGTGAAATGTGTCTTCACCAGTGTCAGTATTAGGACACTGATGAACTTTGAGCAAAATGGCCAGCAAAAATTTACCATTGGTCACTAGCTCAGCTTGAAGCAAACGGAAGTCTTCTTCCTGCATGACATGGATAAATACAGTGTTCATGAAAATTTATAACAACAAATTAATGATATCAAGAAGCAATTAATGGTGGAAAATGGGTGAATGGAATGTAAGAGGCTCCATGTACCATTACACAAAAAAAATATGGAGTATAATGAAGTTACAAGGAAACCTTTTCTTTTAATAATTAGGGAAGGACAGATCTCCTTCAAAACTTGTTCTTCATAACACTTAGGTTTGCATCGTTAGTTGTTTCCAGAATCCAATCCGAAAAAGGAAATGGACCATGTAAATGGAAAATTGTGATATAATGATACATCACCATAATTAGTAACACAGAATGAAAGGGTTTCAAAGAAGAGGAAGCATGCAAGGGCTGCAACAAAAAAGTGATAAAATAGAAAAAAATGATAAAATAGAAACATTTATATATGCTTAAGGTATGTATCTTTTACATATTTCAAAAATACCTTTTCATAACAAACTTCTTTTGACTTTAGTTTGACAAATTCATTATTTTTTTTAACCCTTAAAGGTGTCAGAACACTCGCGATCTTTATTCAACAGTATGAAAACACGTTGTACAAGCACATTCACGATCATGTAAATGAACCACACTGATTACCCCAATTCACATTTGCATTCTATCGAGAAGGAGATAAGAGGCAAGGAAGCTCTTGAAAACACCAAAAAAACATAGAACAAACACACAGTGAAGGAAGTTGAAATCTCCTCCTCCTCAATATGACTTAACACAACATAACAAGATAATACAACATATATAGAAGAGAATACATGAAAAATGCCTAGTAATCAGTCAGGACATGGGTGATCCTCATTGCCCCAACCTCCTTCCTGACCTCTAGCAGCTCTTAAGGAAGAAAAGACGCCAAAGAATTCTTTGTCAGCAACGATGCCAACACAATCGCCCCTCCAGGACTCCTCCAGGCTGCCCTTAATGTCAATGGGCCGCCCCCAAGGCTGCCAAAGCTACCCCAACAGCATCAGCACAGGCTGCCTTTCTGCCTATGTGCTGCCCTGAAAATCAGCTTTTAGCTGCTATGAGGGGTAGGCTTTTGGCCACCCTAAGCAGTTAGCCTTGGGCTGTCCCTCTGGGCCCTGCAATGGCCTCCACGAAAGGAGTGCATGTACACCTTTTGCTTCTACTTTTCCAGTCCAAAACAGCAGCATCCACCACCATAAGACAAGCAGAGAATTTTCACCAACCCCTCCTCATACCTTGCTGCCCCTCATCATTGATAAACAGACAAAACACATGAAGATCTGCCACCCATCACAGCCCTTCATCATTGATAAACAGGCCAAACAATGGAGATCTGCCACCCATCACAGGCTCAGCCTCACTTTTCTCGTCTCTTTACATATACAAGAGTGGAGGTACTCGGAACTCCTCCAACCACTCTCCTCAAACCACGCAGCCTCATGGGCAGTCCATGTTGTATGTCTCTCCTACTCCTGTAAGAAGGGGTATATTCCGGCTGTTGGAAATTTAGTAGGCCCATAACTAATACCACAGGTCCATAGTTCCACAGGTCCAGGATCTACAACACAGATTCCAGCAATCTTCCAATATTGACAAAACATGAACATACCACACTTATTCATACAAATGATGAGACAAAGATAGAGAGAGATTAGACAACATGTGTAAAGTGTTACGTAAGCCACTGCTTACTCACACTATCATATATACAAATGTCAATTTACAATGTGGGAGTCCAAATCTCAACCACTCTATGTGAACAGAAATAGATGGAAGAGTGTATGTACAGAATTTACAAGAATATTCAGATGTAGGGACAGAAATCTGAATATGTATGAGATGTATGACCTGATAGGTTGTAGAAGAGTGTATATGAGTGACAAAAAGAGGAAAGATCAGTTTGAAACTGATATTCAGCAAACCCTAATCTGAATTTAGGCTATGGAAGACCCTAAATCAGATGTGTGAAAGATCACATACTTACAGAATTAGCATAGAATGCTAACATGTTGCTGCCAGAAATCCTCATACTCATGTGAACACACCTTCTCTAACACCTCATCTGAATGCATGTAGCATGCATATGCATGTACTGAATCTCCTTTAAATATGCCGAATAGGACTCCTCCTCATATGGATGCCACTGCCTCCATAAACTCCAAGTAGTACCTCTGTGCATAAAGAGAATATGTACCTGAATTCTTAACATAAGATGCAAATCTTATGTTAACCTCCATCCAATGTCTTTGAAGTACACCGAAATCTTCATGTAGAAGACAATCTTCAAATACATTATGTAGATGGCTGATACACACCACCAAGCTACTGATGGGCAAGTCCTCTCCATAAGCAAGAGTGTGAGCACATTCTTCTCCAAGAAGAACTCCATAGCTGCTCCTCAACACGCTCCTAGAGTGCACCATGGCTGCCCCATGTGTGCTAGAGCACCGCCTCTAATGAGGGACCAAAGCTGGCGTTGCAATTGGTGTAAGATGACTCAAAAGTGACCCAAGGCCTTTCTTATATAGCCCTCACAATGTCTAGCCATCAAAATAAAGCTTGGACTCTTTTTTTCAACGAAAAGCTGCTTTTTAAACTTAAATCGCTATTTTAAAGTGAGTTTGCTTTATTTTTATAGTTCCTTTTAGCTAAATTTAAAAATAGCTTCTTGACCTTCTTTTTCACACTTCTGACTACCTGATGAATGATCTGACAACATTTTTATGATCCTCGTGCCGAGAGCTATCATATGAGGTCAAAACCCTAAATCAGCAGAAAATAATGGTTAGGGTTTTCTCCCAAACCTGATCTCTGATGACTGAATGTGATATACCATTGGAAAGCTCTCTTCAAGCTCTACAAGATAGGCTCATAAAAATTTTACCCATTTTTGTGCCAAAAATGACTTAAGTACCAAAATTAGGGTTTCTGCTCTAAATGGATTTTAGACTGATGTGACATTGTTTTCCAACAACATGGCTTCCATCATGAGGATGATGGAGAGAACAAGCCATATCAGCTCCTATCGCAACGGAAACACAAGATGGACAGAACTTACCTATAATTCCACCACAAGCTTGCTAATGCTCCCCTTGCTCCTTCCTCCTATCAGGAGTGTCCCATTACACCCCATGCAAGGTAAGAAGCATGTCATAATAAGCCAACCCCGCTCCATGAACTTAAGTGGTTCGGTCCATACAAGAGAGAGCTTCTCTGATACCAATGTCAGATCCTCGAAGATCCTCTCTACTAGACAAGACAATACAGGCCATAGTCGAAAAACCATAGAAGGGCGGACATCAGAATCACTCAACTATAGAGTCAAACGTGATTACCCCGAAGCCCAAGGGTCATCTCCAGGACTTTTTTCCCATACTACCAGCCCCCACCTACACAAGTGTCCTCAGGCTCTTCCTAGAGAGGCAAAGAGTCAAGTCATGGTAATACCATGAATGATAAATGAGAGGTCTTGAGTTCTATTTATAGGACTCGAGCGAAATGACCTAGATCACACTAAACTGACTAAACTCAATAACACTAGTCAGAAAACCCCTTAGGTGAAAACATGTTGCAAACGACTACGAAGACGTCCTAGAAGGGTGAAACACTAAACTCTTTGGGAAGGTCTAATGCTGTCCCTTTCTGAGTTTGGAGAAAAGGTGTACGTTATCTCATGCTTAGCATAGTTTATCATCCTCAAGCATTTGAAGCAAAAACAATTATCTATCATAGTTTTTTTCTCGCACATATTGGAAATTTCTTCCCCACATCTCTCCGTCCCTTGATGAGAATGGAATGGGAAAAAGTTTGCATTTTGTTCCCACGTGGTAGTGTGGGTGTGCATAGAATAACACTTTATGCCTTTGAAACTCAACTAGATATCTAAAGTAGTGTTTTTCTCATGTGTAGGATAATTTGTTTTCCATCTTCCCACGCTCAAGACCGAATAAAATGGGACAGATTTTACACCACATCTTCATGATAGGAAAAGCAAGCCTATGTCATGTCCACCTCTTCCTTCAATTGTCGACAATTCTGATTTACATATGGCATAAAACTTCGGTCAATCAATTTCACTCCTTAATAGGTCAAA
>CM035441.1:84356877-84426877 GCA_020310875.1 Ceratopteris richardii | reverse complement strand
CATTCACAAAGCCAAAAGGCAAGGCAGTAGCCAAGGCTCCTTTTAGCCTCAGCCGTATGTGATTAT
The DNA here is from genome assembly GCA_020310875.1 of Ceratopteris richardii. NCBI lineage: Eukaryota > Viridiplantae > Streptophyta > Polypodiopsida > Polypodiales > Pteridaceae > Ceratopteris > Ceratopteris richardii. Next base: position 84,426,811 of record CM035441.1, on the reverse strand, counting down.
TTTACCTTTTCTTTTTGGTCAAAAGATAAACACTTCCCAGAATCAAAAAGAAGAAGCAAAGAGAAAAAGAATAAGAACAAGGAGAATAAACAAACCATTTTGTCGACTTCTTTTAAGCTTTGCAGGATTGTCGATCCAAGCATCTCATAAGCAATTTCCTGATGACACAACAATGCTTTAACAATGAATATCCAGCAAGATATATCATTTCCATTGTAAGAAAAAGCAAAAAATACTAAGAAAGTACCATATTCTGCACTCTTTCAATGGTTTTCTGAAGTGTTCCTTCCTGTCCATGATTGGATAAACGACTCATTAATAGAGCTAAAAATAACACATGCATTTAATAGAAAATAGCACATTTCAACTAAAAGACAAGCCACACTAATTTCTGGACATTATCTAGCCGACCAGAGAGAATAAAAAGACCATTCTGAACTCCAGTAATTGGACATTGCAGTACAATGGACTAGAGAACGGTTTCTATGGGATATACTTCAGGTTTTGCAGTTGCCATGGATTATATGAAAGGGCTTTGCAAAAAAATAGATACACAATGCCAGTGAAAAAAACGAAAATAAGACAGTACTTTGCCAACACCAGAGCTGGTCCACGTATCTGCTTGATGGCTCATCATGAACATCTGGAGTTCAGGAAAACTATCAGAAACTTTTCAAGAAACCCAACAGTTAGAGAAATGTGCATGAATACATCACCTTTCCTTGATACAAATTTGCTAAGCGATCTCGTAAATCACATTCGACTTGCTTCAAAATTTCATGAGGAGATGGAGTGTGAAGAGGTTTGGCATCCTGTGGCGTTTTCAAATGATCGCTTGCCTCGTTTAAGCTTCTGAACTTTTCTAATTGATTCTGTAGAGCACTCCTTGGAGATGCTCCAAGAGCATCATCCCCCAATATCTTCCCTGATTCATCACGCTAAGCAAAACAGCTTGACCTCATATTGCAGTAAAAAACAAATATCAACGAGAGCAGTCCTTGCTCTTCATGTTCCAACAATTTGCCACATAGAAGCTGACCAAAGAGTAAACTGGTAATGTGAAGAGGGATCAAATTTGAAATCAAGGTCAACCTCAGCATATGCGCAGCCCGTATCATCTCTGTAGGTCATGATAGTCCATTATGCAAATTTTGTGTATGTGGATTATGAAGCGATGGGAATAAATAAGCATGTTAGTTGGAGCCTGATATACATGAGGATCGTGTCTATCTGAATCATACTGAATCCAAAAGGCAAAGATCATGAAAATGACAAAGATCTTTGAGCTCTGTAATATATCATATGCATGTATCCAGGCATAATGCGCATGAAATTCACGCTTGTTTCATCTTCACGACACCAATTAAGATGTCTCATCCTGCAGTTCAACAATCAGCACATAATATTAATGTCTTTCTTATATTGTGAACAATATTTTACCTATATTTTGGAGCCACTGGTATAAGTCTTGAAATCTTATTGCCTGCTCCTCAGTATGCAACAATCCTGCCTAATCATGAACCACAAAATAAGAAAGGAGCACATAAAAAGAGCTTTGGTATGCAATATTTGGTTCCCCTGTCTGCATTGAAGAATATGCATTGACCCTATGCCAGTCAAACTTGTACATACCAGTTTCCTTGCATGCTTCATAAGTATGCTGGAACTGCTCATGAATGCAGTATCGCCTTCTGCAATAGTTGCATTTCCAGCATTTGAAGCATCACCCATAGAGAGATCCTGTAACATTTCTGTACGCATGCGAATTAATGCAAGGGATTCCTTGACTCGAGCTCGAAATTCTTCTCGTTTGGTGTGTTCATCTACATCCTCTTGTTCATCAGAGATGATAACTTTCTCTGCAACTTTCTCATTGGCTGCTCTCCGCTCTAATTCTTCACTATCAGCATCAGAGTAAGTTTCTTGTTCTTCCTTTGCCTTGCAATTCGGTACTACTGTGTACATCCAGAAGCTTAAGTCTGTGGTGTCAAGAGCTTTCTCAGAATGGGGACGGCATTCCTTTTCCAGGCTAGCAGCCATGTTTTGATCATTTTTTTTGTTTTCAGACTCCTCATGAGCAAAGCGTCCATCATCGGCATAGTCTCCCTGATTTGAAATATTCTGTTTTCCAGCATTTTTCAACTGTAACTTACTTTGATTTGGTTTCTTCTTTGCTCTATTTGAGTTACAACTTTCTGAAAATGTAGAGCCCGTCAGGTTGGAGAAAAGATGTGACACATCAAAATGATTCTTTTCTTGTTTAAGAGACGCAGCGTTTGACGAGACTTTCTGGGTAGCAGTATGCTTCTTCTTCCCTCCATACGGCAAGTCCTGTCATAGTGTCACGATAAGACACGTGCAGACACTCATAAAAACCAAAAAAAACAGATTAATTCAAGCTCGAGTTGCAGGGATTTCTCCGTAATCAATGATGAACCTTTCATCTTAATAGCTGTAGCAAACGGGTACAAGAAGATGCAAGTGTGCTGGGTTAATGTTCAATTTCATGTCTCCAAAGGCAAATCGTATAGAATCTATTAGTTGATTTTCCTACATACGTGATAACAATCCATTGAAACTAGAACTATTTGGCTTTTATACGTACGTGATAGCAATCCATGTCCTACGTTTTTCAAGTATCAATTCTGAAAAGTATGAATTATAATCCATGTCCTACGGAATAAATATTCAATAACGGGTTCAAGACACGTTCCTGCAAAGTGTGCATCCTCTGAGACAACCACAGATTCCTATTAAGAAAGTTCATTTTTTTCCTGCTCGCATAGGAAGGCTACGCATTCAGACTAGTAGATAAACTATTTCACTTAGCACTACGAGGAGACCCACAAAGGATCTCTTTCTCTCTCTCTTCTCTGTGTGTATGTGTGTGTGTGCGCTCGCATGCGGCATGCACGCCCGAAACTACACCTGTTTTCGAATACCAAGGAAAGAAAGAAAAGGACTAATGGGAACCGCCGGGAATGAGAACTCTTCCGACATCGATGATCACTTAACTAGGAGCTCTCTTGCACACACGCTACGCGGATGTTCATAGGGAGTATAACCTGTCTCTTCACGATGACTCTTCGTCAAATCAAACTACTTCAGGACGAGTATCTGAAACAATTTTTTTATTTTTTATTTTTTTAGCAAAGCAAGAAAAGTTAATGTTAAGACACGCAGTGTACACCAAGTGCAGCAGTGGGCAAGTTTGTAAAATCGGTCAAGTTTTTGGTCCTAAGCCTCCCCTAGAAAATATGAGAATTTGACAGTGCAAGGAGTGGTTCTCGTGTGGTTCAATTGTGTACAAATGTCAATTCGTATCGGTGAATCACCTACTTCTAGTGTTTGAGAAAGAAGAGATGGCCTTTCAAAGCCTGCAAGCCGGCTCCTGGCAAGTAGACCGGTCCACCTTATGTCTTTTTAAGTGGACCCTAGACTTTGTTCCGAACAAGTCAAAGTCTCTTCGTTGCCGGCTCTAGGTGGAGCTTCCCAATCTGCCGTATTTTCTGTATGGATTTCTTCGAGAAATCGTTTCACCGATCAGTCACCCGATGGCCTCAAGAGAGGATGTTGGGGGGTTAATCTACGATGGAACTCAATATTCTTTCAATGCACAATGGCACCCACAAATCTGTGTTGAAACATACTTGAACCAGGTCCTTCCCTCGAAGATCTCCATAAACTGTGGAGATGGTAAGATTTGGGTATAGGAGGTTACTTACAAGAATTTGCCAAATGCATGCTTCCGCTGCGAGCACCAAGGTCATAGGATCAAAGATTTCCCCTTGAAGCAAAGTACCAATAAAGACAAGCTTAAACCATAAAGTTAGCACTCGAAGATCCGCAGCAAGAAACGTTACGATAATTGCTCCTTCGAATAACATGTATTGTAACCTAGAAAAGGAGATCAATGAGGTCGACTTCCCAGGGGATAACAATTTTGATAAAGACCCCGCTAATAATACCCGGGTGCTCTACCAGCAAAGAAGACAACCAGGAAGATTACACCACGAGTAAAGAGGAAGGCTTCACTACTAGCAATGAAGACAATCCAGATAGTGAAAGCTCCTTCCTTGGTCCTACACTTCCGATTTGCATGCCAAGCTTACCGCAACAAAAGTCAAAGCTTAAAGGGAAACAACCGTCGGGCATGCCCTGGAAGAGCCCCCTCAAGAGTAAGATCCTAAGTCAAGAAGCTGGGGGAAAAAAGAAGATCACAAGAAAAAAAAGATCGGGTCCCTCCCCTCAAAGAGGGCAACCATCAATAATGAAACTCACATCGCTAAACGTCACGGGTTTGTCTGACCCCTCAAGAGCGGTGATTCTTGGCCAGTGGTTCAAAGACAATTGCCTCAACCCCGACTTTATCTGCTTACAAGAGATTAAAATCGATGCAGAGGATCTCCAAAAACGGCTCAAATGCATTTCTCCGAACCACCTCTGGTTCTCCACTTCACACCCTAGGGGTGCGGGGGGCACTGCGATTGGTATTAGTCACTCCTGGTCCGGCAGATTGACCTCGACTTATGAAGATCGGAATCATCATTGGATTGCTGCCTCTTTCGGGTTCCCTAGTCAGTTCATTGTGGTCTCAATTTATGCCCCTAATGGTGAAGCGGACCGAATCGATACATGGGCTTCCCTCGACTCCCTCTCACACAATGTTTTGATTTGTGGGGACTTCAACATGGTGGAGTTTCTTGAGGACCAATGGAAAAACAAGGGGAAAACTATTGACCGTCGGGAGAAAGAGATATGGGATAAAATCAAGCTCCATCTCGACCTGGTCGAGGTGAAAGACATGAAGGGGTTCTCTTGGTCAAATCTCCAATTGGGGGACTCTTTGAGGAAAGCAAGACTTGATAGATGTTACATTGACCAAAACACCATCCTCCAGTGGGGTATTCCTTCGATTTCCAAACACATGGACCTGACTATCTCCGACCACTACCTGATTACTCTTTCTTTCAAACCGATTCCCATACTCCTGAAAGCTCCTTGGTTTCATGCTTGTAAGACGTCATTTTCCCTCCCCTCTGTCCACCAAGAAATTTCTGCAATGTTTGCAGAAGCCTTTGCCAACTATAATGAACCGGCGAAGTGTTGGAGAAATGTGATGGAAAGGACCCGACAAATTCTGATCAGGACTCATAAGGTTATAAGAGAGATCCAAAAAAAAAAAGAAGAGAAACGGTGTACCGGAGGCTCTCACGTCTTGAAGAAGAAGTGAACAAAGGTAACTTGCAATGCCAAAAAGGTATTTTGAAAATCAGGGGAAGACTAAGATTCGAGGAGGAGGTTCAAAGGAAAAAACTTCAATATTCTTCAAAGATTGGTGGGCGGGGAAGGCCGAAAAACCATCAAAAGAGATGTGTAACATCTGAAAAAAGAAACAAGCTAGGGAATCTATCCCCTTCTTGGTCGATAATGATGGGATCGAATGTAGCATAGAAGTTGAGAACAGATCTATCATCATTGAGCACTTTACCCATCTTCTCGGGGTCTCGACTCCTCTTTCTCTACACAGGCGTGACTCCATGGCAACCATCTCAAGGGTTGCTCAATCTAGTATCCCACAGAACATGAATTCTCTGTTGGATGCTAACATTTTCGAGAACGAAATTATCGAGGTTATTAATGCTCTTCCCAATGGGAAAAGTCCGGGTCATGATGGCCTCACCAATGAGTTTTTCAAGTCCTTCAAGCATGAGGTGGCCACCCCACTGCGTCTGGTGTGGCAAGAGGCTCTCTCCTTCGGCGCCCTCCCTAAGTGTCTTACTAATGGTTTCATCAAGTTAATTCACAAAAGGGGAGATAAGAACAAAATTGAAACTAGCGGCCGATTACCATGCTCCAAATTGGATACAAGATAATCACCAAAGTTATCGCCAATAGAATCTCTTGTCATTTAAATTCATGGCTTTGTGAGGACCATAAAGGTTTTATCAAAGGTAGATCTATACTTGAAGCAATTGTCGATATTTGGGGAGGCCTTGCGTTTGCTGAGGAGTCTGCACAAGATCTGGTATTCATTAAGATCGACTTCGACAAAGCGTATGACAGATTGGAATGGGACTTTATTCTTCAATCACTGAAAGACCTTGGATGCAGCCAAAAGTTCACGAAGATGGTTTCCACTCTTCTTGGAAACGCTTCAACTATAATAAATATCAATGGTAAGCTCTCTGAGCCCATACATTTAAAAAGATCAATCAGGCAAGGCTGCCCTCTGGCTCCACTACTCTTCGCTATCGCCTCGAACGGCCTCAGTCGCCTATTACAACATCACATGGACTCTGGCAATTTCAAGGGTCTTTCCCTACCTCTAAATCACGGCCAAATAATTGCTAGACTCTTTGCCGATGACATGAATGCCTTTGTACATAACGATATGAACAACATTGAGGTGTTTTGGAGTTGCCTAGACACCTTTTGTGTGGTCTCAGGTTCAAAAATCAACCATGCTAAAACTACTTTCAGAGCAATCCGCAGACCTCCACCCCAATTGTTGTTAGATCAAGGGTGTAAAGTTATCCCTAAAGGTCAAGTCTTCCGTCTCCTCCACATTCCGATGGGCTTTGACATCAAAATGGACCAAGGATGGAACTCGGTGCTTGCCAAGATGGATAGCAAACTAAATCATTGGAAAGGTATGCAAGTCAACTTGGCACGACGTGCTATGGTTGTTAACACATTTATGCTTTCAACGACTATTTACTTCATCTCATGTTGGAGACCTAAGGAGAAAGAGTTGGCCAAAGTGGAAAGAATCTGTAGAAACTTCCTTTGGACTGGGGACCCCAACAGGAGGGGGACTCCCAATATCAAATGGGAAACTTGCATTAGCCTGAAAGACTCAAAGGGCTTGGGTGTTTTGGATATCATTGGGTTGGCTGACAAGCTGGCGGCAAAGTGGCTTATCAAGGCTTGGAGCAATAGTGAGTCCTCTTGGGCTAAATTGATCTTCAGAAACATGGAAGACCTTACCTTAGTTGGCCATCCTGGGTGGAAGGACATAGGGATTCTCACGCTTTTGTTCTCCCCCCACCCGATGTCCCCTAAAGGCTCTAGCCTCGTGTGCTATTTATGGAAGAGTTGGAACAAGGCCAAACAATTCATCAGAATCAGTGATGAGTGGAAGTGGGCGGCTGGGATAAGACAAAATGACTCTATCTGGTTCCCGATCAGTGACATTAGTGGGGTGGAGCCTTGGAACCTCCAAACTGCAAAGCGGTTATGGAACAAGGGGTTCAAACAGTGGAAACAGCTCTGGAAACAAGAGACCAGCCAGTGGATGAGGCTCGAAGACTTAGACCCGAGACATAGAGTTACTCTCGAGGAATGGACTCTTCTTCAAGGCAAGTATTTAGTGTGGGACTACTCAACTACCCGCCTTCTCTACGGACAGGATCTTCCTTGCCTGGAGGGCCTCAATTGGAGCAATGGTAAGAAAATATCTAGAATCCCCAACTTCAAAGAGAACTTAGATGTTCATCACACCCTTAACAAGAGATGGTGCTTTTCTTGGACCAAAGTTCGATGGGAACTAAAGTTCATGTCTATTTGGCACCCCCTAATCGAGATAAAAAAGTCCCTTCTCATGTGGCAGATCTTGCATAAGGGAATCTTGTCTGATGCAAGGGCTAACAAAATCTGTGGTGTGCCGCCATGGTGCAAGCGTTGCTATCGATGCATCGAAGATTTAGCTCACATGTTCTTCGATTGCCCCAAGTCCCGTGTTATCTGGCATCACGTGACATGAGTATTGAGACTCACGAACCAAATCAATTGGCAACAGGCGTTGTTGAGTGAGGCGGTCGACTGCTCATCGAGGCTGTGGAATGCTATTAGGGGTGAGACTCTTTGGAAGATTTGGAGGGAGCTATGTGCTATCAATTTTGGCCAAATTCGTAAGGAATGGTCAATCGAGAAATCATTGTTTCTTCTAGGTAAAAGAATCTCTCGAGATAAGAGATCTCCACCGTTTAGACATCACTGTATTTATCTCCTCGAAAACAACAAGTTGAAACCCAAATGGGTCCCACATGAGGGAGATAATAGATTTATCCGCCTCATTTTTAATGCCCTCTAACTTGCCATACTCCTTCCCTGCATTGTGGGATTTGGGGGTCCCATGGGCACTAGTCCCATTCACTTGTAACTTTTCTTTATTTTAATTAAAATCCGAGAGAATAGGCTAAGGCCGAACTTCCTTTTATTAAAAAAAAAAGTGCAGTGGGTAGGCCCCCGCACCAGAGAAGGAAATACAAATCTATCCGAGAGCGAACATCATGAGAAATCTCTCCATAGAGTATAGAGTATAGGGCTAGCAAGCTTTCTTTCATTTGTGAAAACTAAGCTTACACAACATGGCATAAGTGCTGAAATTTAGAGGGGGAGTGTCGTTAATATTAGTATACAAGTTTTAGCCACTTTTTTCATCTCAGAGATACAAGAGAAGATAAAGTATTTCTCTCGAGAGCTGAACGCCATAGAAGGGGCAACTAATTGCATCAATATTTAACTTTCTTTCCTTGCTGCCAGTATGAGCCATTGGAGAGCAGAGTGCTTAGAGTGCTTACTGGAGAAAGGGAAGACCCATAAGAAGCAGAATCCATACTTCCATTGTTTGGGGCACCAATTTAAGTTCCATCTCCTGTTCAACTTGTCTATAATAGCTTCAATAGAAGTGTGTTGACTTTTGAATTTCTTATACATATCAAGGGTCACATCAGCTAAAAGAACTTGTTTCTAGTTGTGCCTTTATAATATCCCAAATATTAAGGTTATTCCAAGCTTTATAACTTGTGACCTAAAATTGATTGCAATTTCTTTTGATCAAAGAGGCCCAAAAGTTAGAAGAATAAGTAGCTCTCATGATCCATTTAGCTGACATCAAAATAGCCATTTCAGAGGGGCAAAGAACACCTAGGCCGCCCTCCTCCTTCTTCATGCAGCATAAAGACAAGCAACCTTAGGGGTCTTGTTACACATCAGAGCCCCCCCCCCCCCCCACACACATAAATCTTCTAGCAAGAGCCACAACCTGAGACAACTTCTTTTTGCTAGGTTTCCAACAAGAAAAAAAATAAATCACAGAAGGCAAATTATGATGGTTTAAAATAAAAATTTGATAAGACAGACTATGTTGAACACCTTACTCCTAAATTTATTTAGGAGCCAATCCCACCTTTGCTCAAAATTGACTTCAAAACCCATAGGAATACCAAACAGTCTGAAAATGGTGGCTTCTTGAATAATCTCAGAATTATTATTGAGAATGCACTTGGGAGTGTGCTTGTTGTTAGCATAAAAGGCAGTCTTGTGATGGTTAATAATAGAGCCACTAGAAAGGCAAAACGTTTTGTGAATCAATTTAATAACCCCAACATTGATAAAGGTCGAAAGAGCACCTCTTCTTTTAGTTCTTGCTAGATCAAGAGAATGAAAGGAATCAAAAAATCACCAAGAGGTAAGAAAAATTCATTAGAAATACCATCATGTCCAGGAGATTTACAAGGTAACCTCATTGGCAGAGAGGGGCATGTCCAGAATGGAAGCAAGGAACTAAGGAATAGTGTTTTTCCTTATAAGAGAAATATGAGCTCTGGCCCTCTAGATGTCTTCCCACGAGTTGGGAAGCCTAGAGAAAACATTGGTAAAGAAGCTAAGAGCCTCTTGTAAATTATCATTGATATCAATTTCATGCCCTCCCTCAACTCTCCTTGAGCATAGGGATGAAATCTTTAGCCTTTTTTTTTTCTTCATCAAATCAAGCATATGTTTGTTGGGTTTATGAACCTTACTGGCCCAAAATTTCCTTGAAGAGGAAGAGGCACTAGAAGCAAGAAGGTAGTCTTCTAACCTTAATCTATCATGAAGCTCTAGGACCCTCTGACTAGAGAGGTTGCTAACTTTATAACTTTCTATTTCTTTTATAATCATCACCTTTCTTTTAACCCTAATCTCCTTAGCCAATCTTTTGTAGTGGGTAAAAAGATTTTGGACCTCTTTAATGTCTTTCTCCCAAGCAGACATAGAGGACCTAGTATCTTTGAATTGACTCCTAAAAACGTTCTTAGTTTTCTCAATGATACAAGGAATATCAAGAAGGGGCGAAACTCAATGGATCCAACCAACTTTATAATTCGGACAGTTGTTGAGTAACTTGATCAAAAGGGGAACATGATCAGAAAATTCAAGGGAGGAGTTAGTCTCAGCAATGTAATGTCAAAGCCCTTGCACTCTATTAGCATTAAAGTAGCATCGATCTAACCTAGACGAGAGAGGGGAATTACAATTATTGGTCGCCCAAATATGCCTATACTTCAAATCCACAATGTTCAAGTTATTGACCAAATCAATCCAAGCAGCCTTCTCCCTACCATGAATCACATTATCTCTATTACCTCTCCTATCACAAGCATCAATAACCATATTGAAATCCCCCATTATAATGACATCACCATCAAACTTAGAAATCTATTTCCAGCAATTAGTTCTATCAGCGTGGTTATTAGCAACACAAACATTGATTATGGTGACATTAAGAGGCCAATCACATTTTAAACCAATCCATTGATTAGTGGTGCTAACAGAAACTTCTAATATGTTTTTGATTTAGCTGGTTAGAGAAAGTATCATCATTACCTGTATGCATCGAGTCTTCCTCATCAATGACTGACGGTTCAAAAGAGTTGTACTCATAGCTCTCATTGGAAGAGTGCCCATTCTTTTTCCTTGTAACCTTTTTCCAACCTAGGTCTACATGTATACTGGTTAGTCAAAACATTATCTACATTATTAGTTCTAGCATCCTCATGGATCAAAGCTTCTTGAGAATCATTTTTGTCTTCAAGTTTTTTAGTATTGTGAGAACTATGTCCTTTTGGGCACCCTTTGTTAGAATCTTTCATGTTTTTAGCTTCATCCAAAAGGGGGTCAAAAACATTGGTCAACAAAACCTCAGTTTTTCTTCTCGTACGATTTTTGGAATCCCTTTTTAAAATAAATATCATTGCCTTTACTATACTTTGTATGCCAAAATCAACCTTATCATTACTAGAAGAGTCATCATTACTATGACACTCGTTTCCTTGTATTCAAACGGGGACAATCTCAAATAAGGTGCCCCTGTCTAGCAATCAAAGCAATCATTAAGAAGGTTTTTATACACTATCTTTTGTTCCTGCAACTTACACTTACAGCCTTCTGAGTCTTTGATAACCAAGGTGGACTTGATATCATTTGCAAGGTCAATTTCCACCATGATTTGGGGATCCCACTTGGGATTCATACCATTCCTAGTCCTTTGACCTAAAACCTTACCTAATACGTTTCCAAGGCTATTAACCCACGAGTAATATTCAACTGATAAGTTAGGAAACTCCACCCACACGGGGGCTTTGGTCCCCTTGGGTTGAAACTAGGACACCATTTAAAAAATGATATGCGGGTGTTCATAATAAGCCAATGGCCTTTGATAATAATCTACATTGCACTATTCACATCGTAATAAAGAAGGGTAATAATTATTCAACAAGAACTCCACGTGCTTAACATACAATCCTCAACTTTCCCAATTATTTTTAATCCACCATTTAAGGGTATCTTGAGCAAGCATGGGGCCATGACAAGCCCAATGACTACATAATGAAGCGAGTCGTGCCACCTGTTTAACAAGACCCTATCAATAATAAGGGTTTTGTCATCGTAATCTACATAACTGTCATCTAGATCGATGTTGCCCTTCCTTCTTGAGCCTTTTCCCATTATCACTAAATATATTGTTAATTTTAGGGTTTGAAGAGTACCTTTTGCATTGAAGAGCGGTTTGGAAGACATAGCCATATTACAAAAAGTATCCACAAAGGAGGGTTTCGATGATGAGACTCTATCCTTTCAATTGTAGCTAACATGTGAATACCCATTGCATAGCACTTCTTCCAGGGCCATGCCCACCCCTTGTGGGGGAGACACACGGCTGGATTGAAATACATTAGTCCAATGCACTAATGGAAAGTAGCCACAATATAGAACCAAAGCTTCTTGTTTATTTGAGCGCAAGCCAAGCTTAGGGATGCAACACCACAGTTAGGGTTGAAGAGCTCCTCCTCATGAACTCTTGCCTAAAACAATTATTTAATCTCTTGAGGAGTTTGAACTTTGCTCCAAAGGCTCAAGTTTCAACCTCTCGAGCCTCAAGATAAAAGTTTTACTTCTTTTGAAAATGTTGGACTCCATCGTGGCCTTTGGCCTACCGTTTTCAATTATAATTATTTGCATTTAAGTCCTAGGCTGTATTTGTTCATATATCTTTACAAATTAGAAGATCGAACGGGTATATGGGATCATAAATTTTGTCGTGATTTTGTGGGAAAAAGGTCTGCATTCATTCAAGTCTCGCCAAGGAATCGATGCTTAAACTCTATGAATGTATTTGTGACCCATAAATTATGTCTACTTTATGACGGAGTGTGTTGGGTGTGTGAATGTGTATTTCTATTCTCTATTTCCTATTTGTTTCTAGAAAGAAAAATAGTGACAACACAAAGCTTAACTCGTTCATCCACTATATGCACAAGATCCATTGATCTTGTGAGGGATCCGTGACATAGTGGTAAAACACTCGACCATGGACTTTGAGGTCCATGGTTCAGTCTCTTAGTGCGGCCTCACATATTACCTTTGGAAATGGAAATAAAAGAGATTCCTAACATGTGTGTGTTGTTTGTTCCAATCTTTCAAGCATAACTTGAAGAGTAGGTTGATGATCGAACTTCAAAAATGAAAAGATCCATTCTTGGCCCAAAGATCCACTTAATACATAATTGGAAAGTGTCTATGAAGTTTATATTTGGAAAGCTTTTTGTACATGATTTAAAGGGAAAGCATTCTGAATCAAGGGGAACTTCCCATCTTCTCATTGTGCGGATTATCTTTTTGGTTTGCATCATAACGTTTCGATGTTTCTATTTGTGCAGACCTTCAAAAAAAATGAAGAAAACAAAGAATAGAGAGTACAATTTGTTGTATGCAAGTTTCACAAATTAGTGATCTCAACATAGTTTGTGGTTGACCAAAACACTATATATTTTATTACGACATACATCTACAAGAGTCTCTAGCAACCATTTGGCGTTTTACATACACACTAACAGTAACAATCTATAACAAACTCCCACAAAAGTTCAATATGGATGATATGGCTAAGGGAGAAAGATAAAGAATGACAAAGAATATTTGAGTATGAGTATATGACCTATATCTCCCACCATGTACAAGGGATTGTGCAAAACAAGATCAAAGTGACCCCCATCAAGGGACAATAGAGTCTAAAGCTATTATGTGGTAGAGCTTTTGTCAAAGCATCTACTACATTTTCTTGAGTATGAACTTTCTCAAATAAAATGTGTTTGTTGTCCAAGCAATTTTGAATAAAGTGATATGAACAATGGATATATGAATCAACCCAAGCATAGGCACATGTCCTTAGTGCCACCCAGATATCACTATAATCATTTTGACTACATCCCAATACTTCTTGCCAAGATTTGACATATATCTACTCAAAACTCTCACTACAAATACAACGTCTAGCCTGGTGGCTACCATAGCATACGTGACACTACCAACAAAAAACTGATAAGGAAGCCCCGTCATGAATTCCTTCTTCTCATTATTTTTATGACAATCATCCTTACTGAATTTCAAGATGTGGGCAATAGTGTACTCAATGCCTTTCTACCATGGATATTGAACCTATCAAGTACTTTGGTTATGTATTGATGTTGAGACAAGTACGTGAATCTCTTACTCCTATCACAAGTAATGCGCATACCAAGGATATGTTTAGCATCTCCCAAATCTTTCATGTCAAAAGTCTAACTCAACTTTGTCTTCAAGAGAGACAAGTCCTTTGAGGACTTTCCAACAATCAACATAAAGTATCAAGGCTTCCATTTCAACATCTCTTAATGTAGAGACAATGATCCTCATTGCTTATAGAATAGCCTTGGGACTTCCTGGATGCATCAAACTTTTGATACCATTGTCTAAGAGACTATTTAAGTCCATACAAGCCATGAAATAGAATTGAGCTCACTCTTCATGGTATGCTCCCACTTGACATGACTATTTGCCTACATAATATCTTTATAATAGGAAGGCTCACAATGATCTTTCAACATGAAAAAGGGCCAACCAATTGAAGGATGAAAATCATGATCTTTTTGTACATAAAAATGTTGTAGAAGATCAGGTAGATCGGGTTAAAAAAGTCATTCATATACTTGAAGGATAAATCACAAACATGCAAAGTACCACACAAGAGAGTACGAGTCAAGGCCTAAGAATCCAAAGATCATATTCAAGCATTAAACAAAGAATCCAAGGCGGATAAAGATCGACAAATTATAGAAGTGCATTGACAAATGAACAAAGTCACTTGCTATAGGATGCAATCAATAGTAGAACTACATGAATGTCTAGTGGAAGAAGAAGCTAAGTTCATATTCTATGATGTAAGGTAGCTAGCTTCCACATCTCAGAAGGCACACTTCTTGACCAAACCATAGTGTGGAGATTGGTCCAAACAAGTATCTAGCCAGTCTAAGGGGTGAAATTATCTATGTATGACAAGCATCTAGCCAATCTAAGCAGCCAAATTCTAGAAGAACTTATGTATGATCGCATGAAAGAGGAGTGAATCTTAGTTACTACCTGGTTTGTTCCACCGGAGCATGCCAATGTTAGGGCACTATCAGGATCTTGCAGAAATTTTATCAAAAGTTATAAATTTGATTGATCTCTTTCGTAAAGCTAACTACCTCCTTGATAATCTTGTAAAATATTCCTTTTTCTAGTCACTTAACTCCTTGTAGTTGTACTTAGTTAGTACTAGAAATACCCCCATTGATAATTTCTATCTACAAATACCTACTATGATTATCGTGATTAATAAATTTGTAGTACAATAGTGGATGTCTCAAGTGCACCATAAAAAATGGATCTTGTAGAGAGTGCAACAAAGAGAAGAGGGGAGACACTCATAAAGAAGAGGGGGGACACTCAGAACTCATTGTGCATGCCCCCTCTTGCTCTCGTCCTTCCCTCCTTGCACCCCACTCCCCCTTCCCTCTTTAGGCAACAACCCCCCTCCCTCTAGCGGGAGCCCACCCTCCCCCTCCCCCTCCCCCCGAACCAGCTTGCCCTCCCTGAATCATACCCCATTGCCTCAGCTCCCCCCTACACCTCCCTCTTCCTCCTTCTCTTTCTTCCTCCCATAACCTCCCATCCGCCCCCTTGTGGTCTTGGTCTAGTCTTTTTTTTTGCATTTCTTTGTTTGTGAGAAGGGTGTGTGGATGAGACCATCCCACATGCCCCTGCCTTCGTGCTCTTTCCTTCTCTTTGCATGCATTAGACATGAATGGCCACAAAGTCCTCCCCATAGAGGGACTCACATGAAGCCCCCTTGCCCACCTCCACTATGTCACCCATTTGACTCTCCTTTATAGATGAGTGGAGAGCAAGCTTAGCCTCAGAAGTTGAGCACCTCCAAGCTTCTTCAACCATTTGCAAGATCATCAGATTGCACCCCAGTTGTGGCGAACTCAGGAACATTCTTTAGAGTACCTTGTTTGTCGAGGTTGGCAAGTTAGTTAATATTCAGACCTTGGGTCACAACTTTTATCAAGTGCAACTCAAGTCTCTATAGGTAGTTTCTCAGATGATTGCTTTATCCCTGATAGTGATTCGAGCTAGCCGAGCGTACATTTGTCCTTGGAGACATGGCTTCGATCCTTCAACACCTTCTTTGTCATCTTTCATTCCTAGGGAAGCATATGGATTTCTTGTGACATCCTGCTTCCCTAGCCTTTATTGTGAGTATCTTCCTTTCTTACCTCGGATTAGAGGATCTCTTGGCACCTTTTGGAGGTCCCAAAGACTGCATCCTCAATTGTGGCCAAGGCTATGGTCCTTTCATCACTGAGGATCCTCATCTCTAATCCTTCATAGTTATCGTTAGAGATTGAGCTCCTGCTTCTTTTAGGCGAGTGGTTGATTTAGAGGGTCAAGTATTTGGGCCTTCTAAATCAGTGTTTTTCTTGTCATAAGGTTGCTCACCTTACAAAGGTGTGCCTATTGAGGACAAGTGTCAATCTAGGAAGCACTCTAGACAAGAGGCACACTAACCCCCTACACAGGCATCTCATCCTCCTTCCTTCTCCCCAGCTCCACTAGGCTCTTTGCCTCTTCATGACGGTGGGTCTCGAAACCATTTCGATGCCCCGACCGCTATGGCTAGTTGTTGCAAAGGAAAGAAGCACAAAAAAGCAAGCCCCAAAAATTTTCAAATTATGGGCACAAATTTTCTTCTTCAAGTTTCTATGAAATACCTCATAAGCCATGTAAATGCACTAGAGGAGTCCTCTAGATGCATAAATCCCAATTTTTGTACCATAATTCTTGTAACGTAGTAGAAATTTAGCGTTTTCCAAATAAAAGTGCCGGTCTCTTGTGTGAAAGGACCATTTTAGGGCACATATATATATAAGTCACTTGATGACTCTTTGTAAAGACTTTTTACCATTGTGAGGAAGGAAGTTGAAATTTTCGAATGTGCCTTTTCTCTGCTAAGGATCTTCTTCTCCAAGAGCTTGTGTGTGTGATTCATGCTTCAAATGTGTGTCTAGTAGTGTGGTCTACCCCATCCTCTCTTGTTTTCATGACTATATTGTGTGTGTGTGTGAAGCTTGGTGAGCTGTGGAGTTGAAGTAGTGTTTCCCATCATTCACTATTTTGCTCATAACTTGAAGCATGTTTGTCAAGTTCGATTGAAAAAAGTGCCATTAGATGTGTCTCGTTGAGATCTTTGAAAGGAACCCGATATTGACCATATTAAGAGTTCTGAGTTGAGAGAAAAGTCTGAATTTGTGCTTACTGTTGTTGCAAGTATTACGGCATGCATTTTCAAAGGATTGAGGAGTAGGAGAGGTAGATGAACTGAGCTATATGCATCGTAGCATTGTCACTTCACATACCATCATGTGTGCACACATCTTCATACATTTGATATGTCTAATTTCACGGATTGATAATTAAACATGTATTAATCCACCACTATATGCACTTGTGGGGCGATTGAAGTATAGTCTCAGTTGACACAAGTCCCTAAGGCCCTACGACTTAGGTACACATATTTTTGGCACCGTTGCTAGGGAACTAGTCCAATCAAGGTGCCTACGTGATGGGGATAGCCATGGAGTGAACGAGTCGTGTGAGTAGAGGTAATGGCAATTAGTGGCAAGTCACAAAGCAATTTGACACTTGTTGCTTCACACTTTAGGGGTGTGTGTAATGAGTTTATAGGGTTAGGAGTGAGGGAGTGAGAAAGAGTTAGGGTTAGGGAAGAGAGAGAGGTAGAATTAGGGTAGGTAAGTTACACTAGAAAAATCCCAAAAATATTTGTTCTTTTCAATTCAGACTTAGGGCACTTCAAAGGCCTAAAGTACATGAATGAGTTCAGTGAGAAGTCATTTTCTTGGAACACTAGTATCGTGAGCGAGAAACGACTGGTACGGGTGGTGTATCGTGGAGCGTGCACACATTCGTGGGTGATAGGGGGCGAGATTTGGAAGGCTTACTATTGAAGGTGAGGACTTTATTCCATTGATCTCTCAAAACCAAGAAAGCACTCACAAATGTGACATCAAATAGGGGAAGTATCACAGGGTTGAGAAGTGGGTATATGAATGAGAAGGGAGTGACCACAAGCACATAAGAGGGGATAGAAGCCTAAGAAGAGAACCTTGCATTGAGAAGTGCTAAATTTGGACTTTACTAGGCTAAAGTATCACGATCGATTGAGTTTAGGTGTCGTGATACGTCAATTCCTTGTATGGCGATACTCACCAAGTGTCGTGTATTGCCTCCTTGAGTATCACAATACCGATCAAGTATCATGTATTGTCAAGAGGTATTGCATATTGTGTTAGTTCGAGTATTGTGTATCGTGAACATTATAATATCATATTGTGAGGAGAGTTATCGTGTATCATCTGCGTCTAGTATCGTGACCGCTAAGTATTATAGCGTGTGCATAGAAGTATTCTATCGCAGTAAAGGGGTATCATCGCAGTAAGGTATCACGTATCGTTTAACATAAAGTATCGAGTATCATCTTGTGGACAATTATTGCATCGAGCAAAGGGTGGTATCATGTATCACTTCAGCAAGTATTGTGTATCGCCAAGTGCAACAATTTCATATCATAAGCATAGTGGTATCGTGTATCACAAAAAGGTGGTATCACCTCGGGAAGTGTCGTGTATTGCAAAAAGGTGGTATCACCTCGGGAAGTGTGATGTATCACCATAGAGTGGTATCGCGTATCGTGGGCCTAATAATATCGTATCATCCAAGAGAGTATTGTGTATCGTGTGGATGAGGTATCACCCCGAGAGGTATCGTATATTGCAGGAAACCAAAATAGCCTGGAAGAGAAAAGTGAGAGAAAACAAAAAATTGGGAAAAGCCAAGAAAGCCAAAAGAGCTTAGAAAAGACCTAGGAAATAGGTGGTGAATGAACTTGAGATCCAGATGAGTGTTACGCAACCGAAGAAGTGTCATATCTTCTACTGGAAGTGCAGTCCAACCAAGCCATCACTCTATCTACTCTAACACTTCCAATGACTCTGAGGAGAAAATACCCATGGCGTTTGAGGACATGCATAGTTCAATACCTAGGGTAGGCTTTATGTCTACTATAGAAGGAGAATATCGGACCTCCCTACAATATGTGTCCACTAACCTACAAGGAATACCCATCTACCTCGATGTTGGCATCATATGGGAAGAAGCCAAGTATGGGCATGTATGCGGATCTAGCACTAAGGCAACCTATTAAATTTTTTTCAAACCTTACATCATTTTAAAAGTGATTCTCATCACTAGAAACCCTTGTAAATACCGTTTCATCTTTTTGTAGCTCCATTTTGTACAAGCAGAGGAGTCCTCGAGCTTGGGGAGCCTTAGCAGTAGTTGCCTGCCAATTTTCATATTTTTTAGATCTCGTTTGAGCCCTCAAATAAGCCCTAGAACCTAATTTTTAACTAGGCCGGACACTAAGTCTGGACAGGGCCAAAGCTAGTCAAAAAACTATAAATAGAGCTAGAGAGCTCATTTTTGGGGAGCTTCTTGTAGTTTTGAGCTTGTATGAGAACTTGTTGGTAATAGAAGTGATTCCATTGTCCTACTCTCTTTGTTCTTGCTGTGTGTGCGCGTGTGTGTGTATGTGTGTGCATGTTGGTGTGCTTCTCACTCACACATTTGTGCCTTCACTTGCTCGAGGTCTTCATACCATCCTCATGTCTTCCCGGATTGACATTAAAGGAGGTGCTACTCATCACTGAGCTACACCAAATTTTGGCGCCGTTGCCGGGGATTCAAGCTTTGAGGACGAGCGTGTGATGGTAAGACGTAGAGAGGACGCGTTGGAATGGTAAGTAGTAGGTAAATTTCTGATTTTTCTCCATCTCCATCTCCATCTCCATCTCCATCTCCATCTTCATCTCCATCCTCATCTCCTTCTCCACCTTATATTCCCACTTCCAAATCATTTCCCTCATTTGCTTTGTGCGAGTTTGAGAGAGAGCGAGTGTGTGTTCTTGTTTGTGTGTGTTTTTGCATGTTTCTTGCAGGTTTCAGCTTCATCATCATCTCCAGCAAGCTCAGCAGGTACGGATTCTGTCTGCGCAAACTCCGAGGTGTCGAGCTCGAGCTATCGTGACACATCGAAAAGTTGCCCCAATCACGATTCTGAGTGCACCACGACACTGCGCAGCCCTAGAGCTCCTAGGATCACTAGACTGAATAGAAAAATTCACCATATCCCGACCTATCGCGACACCTCGAGGTATCGCGACACTCCCAGGTATCACGACACTCCCAGGTATCGCGACACTCCCAAGTATCGCGACACCTTGACCTATCGCGACACTCCCAGGTATCGCGACACCTCGACCTATCGCGACACTCCCAGGTATCGCGACACCTCGACCTATCGCGACACTCCTAGGTATCGCGACACCTCGACCTATCACGACACTCCCAAGTATCGCGACACTCCCAAGTATCATGACACCTTGACCTATCGCGACACTCCCAAGTATCGCGACACCTCGACCTATCGCGACACCTCGACCCGACCTATCGCGATACATGGGCTTAACGCATAAAATTTTAGAGTGAATTAATTGAGTGAATTGAGGTATATTTGGGCTTAATTTTGGACACATTGGGATAACATTAGAGCCTTAGGAGTGGGCAAAAGACCTAGAAACCAGGGAGGAATTTCCTGAACCCTGAGAGCCTGTTTTGACCCCTAAGTGCCTGAATGGTCATAACTTCACCATACGAACTCCGATTGATGAGATTTTGGTCTCGTTGGAAAGCTTGTTGAGAATCCTACGTGGAGTTTTAGAATATGTATTTTTAAGTTGGCCATTTGGTAGAATTAGGTGGTCATAAGATTTTGGGGGTACAATGAGTTACTCCAAGGGGGGCCTATAATGCTGATGTGTGCCAGTCAATCCATTGTGGTAAAGGAGCTATATTAACTTGAGAACTTTTGCAGGAACATTGTGTGCAAGCAAGGCATTCCAAGGCAAGCTAGCAAGGGTGTGTATCAAGCTTGGGAGAAGGCTTCTTGGGCTTGTGCAGCAGTCTGAGCAACCAGAGGATTGAGGTTGGAATTTCTCTCAACCCTCCTTTGTCAATTCCTAGCCTAGGCTAAGTACGACTTAGGTGTGGTAATTAATTAGGGCAACGTTAGGCACGAATCAAGTCCAAGAGAACTAATCAACTAAGTGCAAGCATTAAGTAAGTCTTAAGTGCAAAAACCCTAAGGGACAAAAGTAAACTCGAATCGATCACTTATCAAGTACGAACTTCACTTAAATATTCCTGACGACGTGATCTTGAACAAGTGCTTAACATATTAATCAACTAAAAAGAACAAAGTGATTGGTACAAATTCACCTGCAACGAGGGTGTACTTGGGACCAAGGGGGTAGATAAACAAGGGATATGAACTTCAGGTCAGGCAGACACTTAGGCCGAGATAGATAAAGCCTCAGATCTTCTGAAGCTAGTGTCAATCACACTGCTAGGTCTTGGGCCCAGCAGTTGAGTGATTACCCATACACTCCCCGATCAGAAACAAGTGATTCTGAGATGTCCTATAACATGGAGAGACCTGTAGGTAGTTCAGGGGTAGCTTATCTAGAAAAGCCAGAAGGACCTTACAAGACTCAATTGGAATACATCAGGACTAATCGTCTAGGTGCTCGCATCTACGAAGACGGCCTGAGAAGATCTGTGGTCCAGATTAAGAACCTCGATCAACCCCATGGACTAGAACACTCGGTAGTCAAGTTTGAGAATGGAGCATACCTAGATAAAGAGGGGACTATATATGTAGTCACCACTCTTCCTGATAGAACAGATGAGTTTGGAAATGTGATTGCGGAGACCGACATGGGTGATATAGAGCAAGGGAATTTAGAGAGAGAGCCAAGAACTCCCCGTGGTAAATCCGTCTTGACCAGAATCATGACTCCAGAGTGGATTCCACAGGATAATAAAAGCATAGATTTGCTTTTAAACCGAGAAATTGATGAGGCTTTTTGGAGGTATAAACATGCCCAGCCTCAGGAAGTAAGTGCTCTC
The DNA here is from genome assembly GCA_020310875.1 of Ceratopteris richardii. Lineage (NCBI taxonomy): Eukaryota > Viridiplantae > Streptophyta > Polypodiopsida > Polypodiales > Pteridaceae > Ceratopteris > Ceratopteris richardii. Next base: position 84,405,079 of record CM035441.1, on the reverse strand, counting down.
ACAATCTATGAGTTTAAAGACCCTGATAGCCCAGGCAAAGTAACCTACCTAGACAATACATCAGAGAGGATCTTCGTGGTCACCGAGCATGGCAGACATGCCTACACATGGAAGGGTGAATTTGTTTTTCCCCAACCACGGTCCAATATGTCCTACAGTCACCAAGGAGTTGGCACCTCCCAGGCTCATGGAGCTCAAGGAGATCGAAGTAGAGATAGACCTGAAGTAAGCTTTGCCAACCCCCAAGGAAGATAAAGAAGGAGAACAAGGACGGATAGAGAAGAAACCGAGAGATTTAGAGACCCAAGGAACCAAAGAAATGCTGATGATTTTCCTTTGCCAAGGCCGAGAGAACACACTAGGACCCTGAGGCCAACTCAACTGGTGAAGACCATGAAGAATTACTTCGATGGCACTGGAGACCCTTATGACCATGTGGCAGAATTTAGGCAAGTCTTGAAAGCTGAACAAGTAGAGGACCTATTCACACAATATAATGCTTTTGGTCTAACCCTTAGGAACACTGCCCTTACGTGGTTTCAACCACTGAACGAGAGGCATTTCAGAAACATAGACCAGCTCCTAGAGGCATTTATCATTGAGTTTTCTAAGAGTGGCATAAGGCACAACACTTCCTCACTAATTCATAGCTTCAAGCAAACACCTCAAGAGACGGTCAGACTAGCAAGAAGACGGTTTAGGCAATACCTAGAGAGGTGCCCGATGCCTGAGTTACCCACACCAGCCAAGCAAGTGGCTTTGTTCTTAGATGGTTTGTTGAGCACCAAGCTTAGGTCATATGTGTATTTGAAGGACCCCAGAACTATAGAAGAATGCGTGCGCATGTGCATAGACATTGAGGATAATCTAGGCGAGGAGTTAGAGCTATCAAAAATCTATAAGGATTCGGATAGCTCTAGTAGTCTCACATCTGGTCAGTCCACATCCATTGAGGAACTTGCAGAGAAGGTAGCTCAAAAACTAGGTGTCTCTAGCAAACAAATTCCAAGATTTGCCCCAGTTAAGCGGTGCTACACTTGTGGAGGTGACCATATGGCAAATGTATGTCCTATTATGGCCCAACCCCAAGTGAATCGTAGTAGCCAGTACTGCACCATAGAGCGAAGGTACACCAACCACACTGCACATGACTGCCCATATAACAAACAAACTGTTAGGCAAAATTACCCTCAGCCATATCCACAACAGGGTAGATACCAGAATCAGTACCCACCACAACAATACAACAAACCACAACAACCTTATCAACCACCTTATCAAGGGCAGCAGAGACCTCAACCAGTCCTAGTGTAGCAACCCCCTGCTCCAACCAATGTGATCCCAGTGAAATATGCATCTGCTGAAGAAAATCCGAACAGAGCCATAGTCCCAGTCACCCCATTGCTATCAGACAGTGATCCAAGTGACCATAGTTTTGACTCCACACATATTGATAGCCCACAGGCTTACTACATGCAGTCACCTGAGCATAACGAGTCATACTATTATGAGGACCCAAGTGAAAATAGTGGGGAGCCTGAGTATGCTAATGTCATGTACACAAACCCCAACTCTGGACCTCAACCTAGGCAGGTACGACCCCCATTTCCTAGAGGACCATGCTTCAGATGTCAGGGAGATCACCTTATACGTGATTGTCCACTGCCTGCCCCTACACAACCCCAACCAGTGACAATTCAGGGTTTCTGTCAAGACTGCGGAAAAGAGCATCTCCTACGAGATTGCCCAAAGAACCCTAATAACATGCCTAAAATCACTCCTATCAATGTCATTGGGTTAGTGGTAGACTCTACGGGAAGTATAAGTTCCACATCCCCAGTGCATGTGGTCACTAGAGCCCAAGCCTTACAGCAAACTCAAGGAGTAGGGCAGGAAAAGAGTTCTGAGGTTAGTGAGACAAAGAGTATAACCAAGAAAAGGACAAGAGCATGGAGAGATAGCCGGGAGAGAATGAAAAGACAATGGTCACAGAAAATGAGCGAACTTGAAGAAAGCTTGAGAGAAACCAAAGCAAAGATAAGTGAACTCGCATCTCAAAACCACTCTCACACCACCCCTCCACCACCTTTCCCTTTACCCGCCAATCCATCTTCTTCCATTCCCCAACCTTTCAATACACCACCCTTAACCCACCCACCACCCAGAGTAGGATCAGTCCTAGCCGATCCCACTCCTGAAGATCTAGACATGATGCTTAAAGCATATCAGGCCAGAATCCAAGAAGGGCCCAATGTAACAGATCATGAGAAATGTTACCCTAGAGCCGATCTAGAGATAGAGCGAACAAAGCTTTGTGCTAAAATGGTTGAATTGGCGCAAGCCATGTTTGAAGCCAGTGGCTTGTTCAATGGCTCTAACCCCATCAGAACACCATTGCACTTTGATGGTCTATTGGATAGATTGGAGAGGTTACTTGCAAAGTCTGGAAAAGGAGCCACCTCCCAGGCTAAGGAGAGGGCAAGTGATAGAATAAGCATTCCTCCCCAGGGAGCTTATGTGCCTAACTCCACTGAACCAGACACCTCTTCTTCTATGAATAGGTATTCACCAGAGTTCCTGAGAGAGATTCAAGAAGAGAAGTGGGCAAAGGAGAGTGAAGTCCCTCCTCCCATTGAACTTGTGGATGACGCACATGATCAGTTCCCACAGGACATCCCTTCTATTTATGAAGAACAAGAAAGTGCCCACTCTCATGAGAGGTTAGACTTTGAGTCTAATTCCTTGCAAGAGTTACCACATTTCACAGGCCCATGGGAAACCAAGTCTACTTGCCTGAGAGCACCCACAGTCATGATAAGAAACGAAGATTCAATCATACCTAGGAATACATAGGTAGTAAAGAACACTAAAGTGCAGTGCAATCTCACTTTAGAAGAGCTACTCAAAGTTAAGACAGAAGTGTGGAAACACGTAGCCAAACAAGTGCCAGACATAGCAAAATCGCATTCCCAGGTAGAATCTCATAGAATAGTGACTGAAATACCATTGGATAAGATAGGAGACATGAGTGAAGGAGAAGAAGGAAATACATATCTCCCAGTTACCCATCAGGGATACACAACCAAGGCAATTTTGGACTCAGGTGCAGGAGTTGCAATTGCTATAACTTCCCTATGGAAGCGTTGGGGCAAGCCAGCACTCCGACCGATGAGAATGAAATTGCAGATGGCCGATGGCCATATTGAGAGGCCCTTGGGATTGCTAGAAGGCATAACTCTCACTACATGTGGTGTTGAGTTCGAACATACTTTTGCTATATGCGACTTTAGCAAAAACCAAGCCTACGAGATGATTTTGGGAAGGCCATTTATGCGGCAATTGCAAGTAGTACAGGACTAGGGAACCAATTCTTTATACTTGCAACACTTAGGTGTTACAACCAAAGTCAATCTCAAGGATTACTCTCATAGAGATGTACCGCCCATTCAATAGAATCCCATCCATAGAGCCAAGGATGACACGGAGTCAGTGCATTCCATAGGATCAGGATCCTCATGGATGCATGAAGACACCCACTTATGGATGTGCAAAGTGGCAGTAGAAGAAGAGAAAAGAGAAAAAGCCAAAGAGGAAGGTGCGAAAGAGACACATAGATCAATTCAAGACCCAGCCTATGCACCTGTAGTATTTCCCGATGAAGAGTTTGAACCTCACGGCTGGGCAGAAATTTTAGCAACAATGGATGTAGCCATCAATGAAGAGCAGTGGACACCCCACTGTGATGAGGATGGCTACGACATTTCAGTCTTCTCAATAGAGCCAATCATGGGAGATGCAGTTTTAGAGGAATGCGAACCTAGCCCTGATACATTTGAGGATGCAAGTGACTCCGACTTAGAGTCAATCATTATGGACCCACCTTTTGCATCAGATGAAGAATACTTCTATGAAGTTGAAGCTTACCCCCAGAGACACGGAGAAATCACGAATGATGTGAGGTTAGCCACACAAGTAGCCACTAAGAGTGGAGGAAAGAAAAGAAAGAAGAAGGAAGTCACTTCGGAGGCAGAAGAATCCTTGTTTGAGGTCCCTGAAAACTTTAAAAAATATGAGATAGATGATAGGAGAGTCATGATAAGAATGCCTAAACGTGAGGCACAAGAAGGAGAGGCCTATGATAGCAAGGAAACTACCAAGAAAATAGTTGTCACCATAGAAGAGGGAGAAGAAAGATGCACCTACATAGGGCATGACCTGATGGAAGAAGAAGAGCAAGAGTTGGTAGCTTTGCTAAGAGAGTACAGAGATGTATTCGCTTGGAGCTACAAGGACCTGAAAGGTGTCGACCCAGACATATGCTCACACACGATTCCCATGACCTCAGATGCCATACCATCTAAGCAGAAGCCCTATACATACAATGATAACTACGCTGCTAAGATCAAGGAGGAGATAGATAGATTGGTAGAAGCTGGGTTTATCTATGAGATTGAGCACACTGAATGGGTATCCCCCATTGTGGTTGTGCCCAAGAAGAATGGAAAATTGCGTGTATGTATTAACCTTAAAAAAGTTAATGCCGCCACAATTAGAGACAATTATCCGCTTCCTATTATTGAGCATCTATTAGAAAGGGTAGCAGGCAAGGAAGTGTACAACTTCCTGGATAGATTCTCTGGCTACAATCAGGTAGCCATTGCACCAGAAGATCAGCATAAGACGGCTTTTGCCACAGAGTGGGGCATATTTGCCTTTCGGGTAATGCCATTCGGGCTTACCAATGCACCTGCTACATTTCAAAGATTAATGTGTCACGTGTTTAAAGAGTTCTTGAGGAAGAATTTGGAAGTCTATGTTGATGATCTTTGCGCTCATTCCAACATTAGACAGACCCATATACCTGAACTCAAACAAATCTTTGATAAATGCAGAGAATATCAAGTCTGCCTGAACCCAGAAAAGTGTGTTTTCATGGTCAGGCAAGGCAAAATTCTAGGACACATAGTGTCTAAGAACGGCATATCCACTGACGAAGAGAAAGTGAGAGCCATCACAGAACTACCTAGGCCAAAGAACGTCAAGGAAGTACAGGCTTTCATGAGGCATTGTGGTTACTACCACCGGTTCATTCACATGCATGCTGTCATTGCAAAGCCCATGTATGGACTTCTGACTAACTTTGAGTGGACTGATGAATGTGAGAATTCCTTCAATGAGCTTAAATGAAGATTATGTTCAGCACCAATCTTGACCACACCAGATTGGAACAAGCCATTCCATGTTCATGTGGATGCCTCCAACTATGCTATTGGATGTGTACTTGCACAACCTACGGGTGAAGGTAATATTGATCTTCCTATTGCCTATGCCAGTAGACAGTTGAATGCTTCTGAATGGAACTATACAACCACCGAACGAGAAGGATTAGGCATGGTGTACGCGGTTAAAAAGTTTAGACACTATTTGCTTGCAAATAAGTTCAAATTTTTTACTGATCACCAAGCTCTACTGTACCTGGTAAACAAGCCATGTAATACAAGCAGATTAGTAAGATGGTTTCTCTTACTAATGGAATATGACTTTGAGGTAGTAGTGAGGAAAGGCAGGACTCATTTGAGAGCAAACCATCTCTCTAGGCTCACATCTGGAGAGGCCCCACAAGGAGTGTCAGATGACTTACCTGATGCTTACTTGTTTAATTTGGAAGTTGTACCTCAGTGGGCTAAGCCATTAGTGCCATTATTGACATATGGGCCTAACCACCCAATAATAAGTACACAAGATAGGGAGATAGTAAAAGCCCAGAAGTATCATATCATGGCAGGAAGTGTGTACAAACATACAGATCACGGGGTATTAGCCTGTGTTGATATATTTAGGTAGTGATGTGTGTGAACACTCTAGGACTTCCGGGGCACTTTTTTCCCTCTTTAGGAGGTTTTTTTCCCCCGGCTTGTATATACGCCGATTGCCCTAATGGGCTACTTATCTTTGTACATTCTCTAGTAATACATTCAGTCTTGTGTGTTGTGCTCCAAGCTTCTTCTTCTTCCTTGTGCTGTTCGCGTGCTTCCGCAGACGTCTAACTCCAACAATTGGTATCAGAGCAGGTCGTCGCTTCTTCTAGGGCGCCGTCGACACTCCTCCGTTTGCAATCTCAGATTCGCACGAAATTTGGTGAGCATACTCAGGGTGTTTCCGAGATCAAAACAGCTTTGCTGTGTCGTGCCGAAATCGCGATCTAAGCTCGTTTCGGCCTCCGAACGCACTATCGCAGTGCTTGTGCAGGCTATTTCGTCCTTTTGTGCCAAAGGTATATACCAGTTTCTGTTCGCCAGTTTAAGCGTCTCGAAGTCTGCTACAGGTCTAGCAGAACTCGTTTGGGCAGTTCCGTTCAACCTTTTTAGATACAGTCAATTTTCTGCATCAAGGTATTTTAGTCACCGGCCATGGCTGAAAGCAGTGATGTATTCCGTATGTTGGCTGTTGAGGATAAGTTGGATGGTACCAACTACCCATTATGGGCTTATATGATGCGACATGTACTGGTTGCAAAAGGATTGTGGAACATTGTGCAGGGTGTTGAAAGACGTCCTGTTACACCTGTAACGACAGGTACTGCAAATACAGGTGTTGGAGCTGATGAAGATGGTGTCGAAGATGATATTCCGCAGATTCCTGTTCGTGCTACTGTTTCTGTTGCACCTACTGCAGAGCAGATTCGTTGGGATGGCAGAGATGCCCAGGCACATGCATTGATAGCTTTGTCTGTCAAACGTGCCATTATTCCTCATATTCGCTCTCGCAGAACAGCAAAGGATGCTTGGGATACACTTACCACTTTGTACCAGGCTAGGAATGAGGCTCGTGTTGCTTATCTCCGAAAACAGTTGGAGAGTGAGCACATGAATGAAGGTGATTCTATGGACAGTTTTCTTACAAAGATCAAAGACCTGAAGGAACAATTGATTTCTGCTGACGAGGTTATACCAGATAGTTCACTTGTGCAGACCGTTCTGAATGGTCTTCCTGATTCATATCAGAGTTTTGCCTCTACTCTTCGGTTGATGATGAAAGGCAATCCGAATGCCTTGTCATTTGAGGAATTAGTCTCTGTTCTGTTGCAGGAAGATCAGTCCAGGCAGAACAGGTCCATTATGCGTGTTGCAGATCAAGCTTTTCTGGCTAGTCAGAAGGGCAAAGGAAAATGGAGCTCTTCTACTAGTAAGCAGAAATCTGCAAATGCTCCATAATCGAAGAACCAGGATAAAGATGAAAAGAAATCAGAAAAGCAGAAATTGTTCTGCAAGTACTGTAAAGGAAATGATCATATTATAAAGAACTGTCCAAAACTGGTTGCTAAAGAGGCAAAGAAGAAAGAGGCTGGAATGGTTGTTGGAGAGGCCTCTACACCAAAAACAGAGTCTGCAAATCTTGTGCAGGAAGAAGAATGGGCGTTTACTACTGTCTGCAGTTTTGACCCATCTTCTCATGATCAGTGCATGTCTGCAGTAGACTCAGATGTTTGGTACTTTGACAGTGGGGCGACCAAACATATTACCTCGCAGCGCAGTTTCTTCTCTTCACTCGAGCCTGCCCCTACAGGGAATACTGTCACATGCGCCAATAACTCCTCTTATCCTGTTATGGGAGTTGGTAAGATCATTCTGACTACTGCTGATGGTAGTTCTTTCACTTTGTCAGATGCTTTATTTGTGCCAGGGATCAAAAAGAATCTGTTATCAGTTTCTGCATTAGCCAAGATTGGCTTGGTTGTGAAATTTGTTGATGACAGGTGTACAGTCCATGATCTCTCAAATGGCGATGTGATTATTGCTTCTGGCATTTTATGTCGTGGGCTGTATAAGCTCATAGACTATGAAAGATCTGTGAATGATTCGGCATGTGCAGTTCATGATTCTCAGGCTATGTCAGATGCAAAGCTTTGGCATGCACGCTTTGGTCATCTGAATTTTGCTAGTTTGTTACGCCTACAGAAATCTGAAATGGTGTCCTCTTTGCCCAAACTTGAGGCACCTGGAAAACATGTTTGTGAGGGCTGTATTTTGGGCAAAATGCAGCGTTCTTCCTTTCCAAAAGATGGTTCAGTTCGGGCTACGCAGAAATTGCAGCTTGTACATAGTGATGTCTGTGGTCCTATGCAGACACCCTCTTTTGGAAATTACCTTTACTTCGTGACTTTCATTGATGATTTTTCCAGGCATGCATGGGTATATCCACTCAAAGCAAAGTCCGAAGTGTTCATGTGCTTCAAACAGTTTATGGTTTTGGCTGAAAATCTGTCAGCATGTAAAATGGGCACCCTCCGTTCTGATCGAGGGGGGGAATATATGTCTTCAGATTTTAATGCATTTCTGGCTGAACGTGGGATAAAACACCAGTGTACAGTGCCGTATACACCTCAACAGAATGGAGTTGCTGAACGAAAGAACAGGTCACTCATGGAGATGGCGAGGTGCATGGTCAAAAGTCAGGCTTTACCACATAGTTTCTGGCTTGAGGCTGTCATGTGTGCAGCATATGTACTGAACAGGTGTCCCACTAAAGCGTTGCAGTCTATCACTCCATATGAGGCTTGGCATGACCGCAAGCCATCTGTTGCTCATCTGCGTGTTTTTGGTTGTTTGGCATATGCATTAGTGCCTGAACAACATCGCAGAAAATTGGATGATAAGGCAGTAAAATGTATTTTTGTTGGGTACAGTTCTGAAAGTAAAGGCTATCGTCTGTATCATCGACAGACTAAACGCATTCTGGTTAGCCGTGATGTTGTCTTTGTGGAAGATGCTATTCAGCCATTGCTTTCATGTACTAAGGAGACATCTGTTAGCTCCAAAGACATGTATGATACTTTGATGCCTCTTTTTACAGGTGGACAGGCTAGTGCTGGTCCTAATGAGGCAACTTCTCAGCCTTTGCACGTTTCATATGATGATGCAGATCATTCCATTTCTGATGCAGATTTACATGATGCACTTGTTGATGAGAGAGCTGATATTGAGCAGGCAAAAACTATGCCAAAATGGCTGGTGCAGACTTTGCGTGACAGCAAATTAGATGCTCCTTTGTCATATCGTACTCGTTCAGGCTCTCATAGTGCCTCCTTTGCATCAGATTGCTATGCTATGGCTGCATCTAGTCTCTGTGATGAGAATGAGCCTGTTTCTTTTGATGAAGCACAAAATTCAGAAAATTGGATGGCTGCTATGCAATCTGAATATGATGCTATAATGAAGAATGGTACATGGTCTTTATGTGACTTGCCTCCTGGCAAGAAGGCCATTGGCACTAAGTGGGTATACAAGCTGAAGCGTAAACCTGATGGTACAGTTGACAGGTATAAGGCTAGGCTTGTTGCAAAGGGTTATGCACAGGAAAGAGGCATTGATTTTGATGAGACCTTTGCACCTACATGCCGTATGACTACTGTTCGGAGCATTTGTGCACTTGCAGCCCATCATGGTTGGAATGTACATCAGTTGGACATTAAAACAGCATTTCTGAATGGTGACTTGCATGAAGAAGTGTATGTTTTTCAGCCCCGTGGCTTTGTGCAAAAAGGGCATGAAAACCAGGTGTGCAGGTTAAAGAAGGCGTTATATGGTTTAAAGCAAGCACCACGTGCTTGGTATGAGAAAATACATGCCTATCTGATTGCACATGGTTTTGAGAACAGTCCAACTGAAAGCACCTTATATGTTAAGCGTGCTAATGATGTGCTTCTGATCATTGTTGTCTATGTAGACGACATGCTGCTCACTGGTCCTCTTGAGAAGCATATTGCTGATTTCAAGGCTGATTTGCATGCCTCATTTGAGATGTCTGATTTGGGGCATTTGCATCACTATTTGGGCATTCAGTTTATGCAAGTTGATGGTGGAATGGCTTTGTGTCAAACGAAATATATTGACACATTATTGCAGCGTTTTGGCCTTGAAGACTGTAAGCCTATTGCCACTCCTATGGAGACAGGTTTACGATTGAGTCTTCATGATGCTGGAGATGCATTTGATGCTGTTCTCTATCAGCAGGCTGTTGGATGCTTGATTTACTTATGCATTACTCGGCCAGATATTCAGTTTGCTGTCTCACAGATGAGCAGGTTTATGCATTGCCCAGGAGTCACGCATTGGAAAGCGGTTAAGCGCATCTTTCGCTACTTGAGTGGTACTCGGCTACTTGGGTTGTTTTATCCCAAGGGGGGATCACTACCGCCAGATTTGCATGCTTTTTCTGACTCAGATTGGGCTGGTTGCTATGACACTCGTGTGTCCACCAGTGGTTTTTGCTTCATGCTTGGTAGCTCATGTATATCTTGGTTGAGCAAGAAGCAGCCTACTGTGGCCACTTCCAGTTGTGAGGCTGAGTATAGGGCAGCTTTCACAGCGACTGTTGAGTGTGTGTGGCTCAGACGCCTTATGGCTGATTTGGGTATTGGCCAGTCTTCTGCCACCACCATCTTCACTGACAGTCAGAGCGCATTGGCAGTTGCGAGGAACCCTGTGTTTGTTGGAAAACAATGTCCATTTGTCACAGAGAACAGGATGAGTAGCACGTTTTTGTAGTCTTTGTACAAGCAAAGCTAGGTGGCGACGTGGATAGATCAAACGCCTCCTAAGCCATCCACCCGAGTTCAAGTCCCACCAGCGGCAGCGATCGGGCTCAATTCTTTTTTGAAAAGCATATCAATTAAAATCAACGAACGAAGAAAACACAAACGCAAGAGCGAACAACGTGCGACGGCGTTTAGTTTTCAAATCCATAGCGATCGTAATTCGTGGAGATTTATGTGTTTTTAGAAGTGCTTTTCAAAATACACAAAATATTATATAAGAAGTACCTTGGATCACTTCTATTCATCCTTCACCTAGGATCAACACAAGCTTTCTAGAGCTTGGACCTCAGTAGAGGTAGTGCTTCTTCTAGCACATGGGGCAGCCATGGTGCTAACTTGAAGCATGTTGAGGAGCAGCTATGGAGTTCTTCTTGGAGAAGATGAAGGGTGTGCTCACACTCTAGCTCATGGAGAGGAGGTCATCTCTTGTTCATGGCAAGAAGACTTGATTATTAGCAGCTTGATGGTGAGGATCGACCATCTACATGATTTTGAAGATTATCTTCTACAGGAAGATATTAGGTTGAAGATTGTCTTCTACAAGAAGATGTCTGGCTACTTCAAAGACATTGGATGGGACCATCTATATGATTTTGAAGATTATCTTCTACAGGAAGATGTTAGGTTGAAGATTGTCTTCTACAAGAAGATATCTGGCTACTTCAAAGACATTAGATGGAGTTTAACATAAGATTCACATCTTATGTTAAAGTATTCAGGTACATATTCTCTTTATGCACACAGGTACTACTTGAAGTTTATGGAGGCTATGGCGTTCATATCAGGAGGAGTCCTATTCGGCATAGGTACAAGAGAAACAGTACGTATATGCTTTATGCATATTTTATGAGGTGTTTAAGAAGGTGTGTTCACATGAGTTTGAGGATTTCCGTTCACACTGATCCTTCCTCTTTCAGTCACTCATATTCACTCTTCTATAACCTATAAGGTCACACATCTCATGTATATTCAGATTACTGCCCATACATCTGAATATGTTTGTTACATTGTACATTCACTCACTCATCTATTTCTCATCACATAGAGTGGTTGAGAGTTTTGCTCCCACATTGTGCATTGAACATTGGTATATATGATACTATGAGTAAGCGATGGCTTACGTAACATCTTACACATGTCGTCTATTCTTTCTCTATCTTTATCTCATCATTTGTATGATTAAGTTGTGGTATGTTCATGTTTTGTCAATATGGAAGATTGCTTGAATTAATGTTGTGTATGCTGGACCTATGGAACCATGGACCTGTGACATGAGCCTAAGGGCCTACCTCACTTCCAACATTTGGTATCAGAGCACTAAGGTTTTGGTTACAGAACTTTAGATCTTTGGCATCAATGCATTAAGGCTCATTCATGTCCTAGGTTCCCAGAATTCCAGATTCACAACATATGATTGAAAGCATCTTCTAACATTTGACATTTGACATACACACTCAATCTAGATGAGTAGAGATTTGAGAATTAGACACTTCAGTTACATTCATCAGTGTGGAGTACGAAGTTGATGATCTGTTAGCAGCCGAATATTTTTGAAGAGTATGCAAATACTTTACAAAAGTATTGTTTGAAGACCCAGACTTGATGAAGAGAAGACTACTTCAAATTCAAGGAAGAACAATGGTTTAGAGAAGATGAAGGAATCAGATCAACATCAAATCACAGGTATCAGTTTCTACTATCAGATTATCATTTGCAGGTCATATCTTAGAAGAGCAGTTATGAAGAGATTTGAAGAAATTCAAGGAATGCTTTTATACACTTTCATCTTTTGAAAGTTAAAGGCTACATCAGGTATCTAGAGTTTTTTCTAGAGAGTTTTGAGAGATTTCTTTCATGGCAAGAAAGTTCATCTAAGAAGATAAGTGCAGAGATGAGATGAGTTTTTCAGCCAATTTTCTATTGTAAGTTGGTTGGATATCAAGGTACAAATGTATCTAGAGAAGGTAACTCTAGAAGGGCAATTCATCATTCAGACAACGATTGGTGAATTTAGTCGTTTCAGACATTTGAAGCAGAATTTTGATTCAGAGATATGAGGAGATGATAAAACATGTTTCTATATTCACTTCCATTTGTATACCATGTTTGTTTTATCTCTTACTCTTACATTAGAGGAAGAGAAAAGTTCGTTTGAAGAAGTCAAGAGTGCTTGCTACTTCAAGATGAAGAGAACAAAAGGTATGGAAGAGAAGTTTGAAGATGTTGACATCATCAGGTGGAAGAAAGATGCAGAAGAAGAAAGTCCATCATTTCCAAAAGAAAAGTAAGACTTCCTTTTCTCTCATATTTTCCATATACTTTTCCTATTTTATCCTCTACATCCAAAGACAAGTCTACAAGAACATCTTGTTTAAAGAAGAAGCAGTTTCTTGTTTTGCATTACACTTGGTCATGATTTAGTAGATTTGACAAAGAATTGCATCGAGAGAAAGAAAAGCAGCAGATATATGTTTTGACTCATATGTATATGAGTTATGAAGCTTTTAAGCAGGCAGCTTATATGTTCCCTCAAAGAATTCTTGGAATGTCAATACAGAGCTACTTGATATATGACAAGTTGCAGAGAAGTATATTTCTTCTTTATCTAACTCTTGAGGTAAAAGAGTTTTTTGTAGCAGATGTTGAAGACTTGGGTTGAGGTTTTATGTTTGGAAAAGGTTACCTCATATTCAGTACTTTCAGAAAACTTCAGAAAATTCAGACTTGTTGATGTACCAGTCAGTTGAAGAATCTACTTTTTATGATTGTCTAGATTTTTGGATACATGTTTGTATTCCAAAAAGGTGTTCCATCATATCCTATCACTTGATTGAAAAGTGGAGTTAGCCAAAAGAAAATCAAGCAGGTACTATCACATTTCACCCGGGTAAAATATGAAAGTTATGAAGTATCAACTTGCAGCTTTTGGAGTTCTCAAAGTGAGAAGTATGTCCACTTATGTTTCAAGTAAGAATTGCAGATTCTTGGAAAGGATTTGTTTGAAGAAAAGTTTTACAACTTTTTGAGAAGCATGGACACTTGGAGACATTCAGGAAGTAAATCAAACATTCAGTCATGAAGTTTTGATGACAGCAGATTCTACACAGGAGAGATCATTGATCTTGAATAGATCTTGTATGATCTTAAACATTTATGAGTCAGTTGTCTATCCTTTGTTTGGTAAGGTTCTTAACATTGGAAGAAGTAAGTCAAAGATTCAGATTCTATCAGATTTGTGTTGCAGAGAGGAAGAAGATACTTGTTATGTTACAGAAGATTATGGATCCTAAACTTTTGTTTCAGATACAAGTATTGATCACTAAAGATCAGATTTATTGAATAAGGAAGACGTTCCACATTTCATAAAGTCTGATATATTTGAAGAATACTGGATACTAGTGTTAAATCATCCAGGGGGGTGATGAAACATGAAGACTTGTTTTCAACCATATATGAAAGAATGCAGATTCATACCTACAGGTATTCCTATTTCAGGTATTCCTATATTTCCTTTGTCAGTTTCTCTTTATGTTCCAGCTTTGAAAGAAGAAGGAAGAAGAAGAATGTTTGGAGAAAGTTCCTATTCAGGAGAAGGTTCCAGCGTTCTATTTGAAGAGAAGCTTGATATTTCAGAAAGGTATATTTCAGACGTGCGCACATATATGTTTATACCAAGTTCTGAAGGAAAGAGGTATGAAGGATTTAAAGGATGAAGACACAATGACATCATAGATTTTTGACTCATATTTCAGTTGATTGCAATTGAATTGAGTTGATTTGACTTGAGTACAGTCAGAGATGAACCAGCAGTGTTCATAATACACTAAGTTGTGAGTTGATAGTCACAGGTTCCAGGATTCAGTTCCTGATTTTGTTTAGTGTATTTACATGACGCAACAAGAAGTACGTTGAGAAACCTTTTTGGAAGGTAAATGCAAATATATGGATCCTAGTGTATGTTTTTAGGTTTTTGAAGACAAGAGATAGCAGGTTCAGGAGACAGTTCATGCTATATTTGTTGTCAAGCAGTGATTGCTTGATGTGTACACTATTGGATATCTAGTTTGCATATTTTCTCAAGTATTATGGTTCATATTCAGCAAGTTCAGGTTTTTTGAAGGAAAGTCAAATTCAGGTTTGAAGGTCAGTGCGGGAGTACAAGCTTGAAGCTTGTGGTAATTTGCAGATTATAAAGTTTGCAGATTCAGTTCAGATTGTACCAATATGACATTGCAGGGGGGATTGTTGGAAAACAATGTCCATTTGTCACAGAGAACAGGATGAGTAGCACGTTTTTGTAGTCTTTGTACAAGCAAAGCTAGGTGGCGACGTGGATAGATCAAACGCCTCCTAAGCCATCCACCCGAGTTCAAGTCCCACCAGCGGCAACGATCGGGCTCAATTCTTTTTTGAAAAGCATATCAATTAAAATCAACGAACGAAGAAAACACAAACGCAAGAGCGAACAACGTGCGACGGCGTTTAGTTTTCATCGTTCGTTGATTTTAATTGATATGCTTTTCAAAAAAGAATTGAGCCCGATCGCTGCCGCTGGTGGGACTTGAACTCGGGTGGATGGCTTAGGAGGCGTTTGATCTATCCACGTCGCCACCTAGCTTTGCTTGTACAAAGACTACAAAAACGTGCTACTCATCTTGTTCTCTGTGACAAATGGACATTGTTTTCCAACAGTGTTCCATGCTCGCACTAAGCACATTGAGGTGCATTATCACTATGTCAGGGAGAGGTTCTCTGCTGGGGAGATCAGCTTAGCATATGTGCCCACGCAGGAGAACATTGCAGACCTTTTCACGAAGGCTCTGCCTAGGGAGAAGTTTGAAGCTTTCCGCAAAGCTTTGGGCTTACTTCCTTTTGTGGAGTGATTTCCACATAGCTTGGCACTTCCTTATACATGAGTGCCAGCTCCTTGTTCACCGCATCACTCCCAGGGGGGATTTGTTGATATATTTAGGTAGTGATGTGTGTGAACACTCTAGGACTTCCGGGGCACTTTTTTTCCTCTTTAGGAGGTTTTTTTCCCCCGGCTTGTATATACGCCGATTGCCCTAATGGGCTACTTATCTTTGTACATTCTCTAGTAATACATTCAGTCTTGTGTGTTGTGCTCCAAGCTTCTTCTTCTTCCTTGTGCTGTTCGCGTGCTTCCGCAGACGTCTAACTCCAACAGCCTGTTGTGTGGAAGAGGACGAGTACGCGAAGTGGTTGCAATTAGCACATGTAGGTGCATTAGAGCAACACTACTCAAAACAACGAACCCTACAAACATTGAGGAGACTTGGAGTATACTGGCCAACTATGGAAGCAGATGTTCATAGGATGTGCAAGGAATGCCCAATTTGCCGCACTAAGCCACCAGTGGAACATGCCACCCTTTATCGCGTGTCTCTAGTGCCAGATTGGAGCGAGCCATTAGTGGCCTTTCTGAGGACAAAAACATTCCCTCAAGAAATGACTCTGGTTAGACAAAGGAGCTTAGAACAAGAGGTGCTAGACTATGCTCTCATTGGAGATAATCTATACAGACGAGGAAAAGATGGGTATCTTAGATTGTGTGTCCACGAGAGCGAATATCTGAAGATATTAGAGATTGATCACCAAGGTGTAGCAGGAGGACACTTTGGTCCAGATCGGGTGTTCAAAGCAATTTTGTTTGCAGGTCTTTGGTGGCCAACTCTTCACATGGACGCACATACCTATGTGAAGAGGTGTGAGGTTTGTCAACGAACTCAGTATCCCATACGCAAGGATGAGATGCCATTGAAACCTATGATGGGTGGACGTGCATTCTCTAAGTGGGGAATAGACTTTGTTGGTCCTATTAATCCCCCAGCTAAGGGTTCACATGCTGAGTACATCATTGTGGCCAAAGACTATCTGACCAAGTGGGTAGAAGTGAAAGCCACTACGAAGAATGATGCTCAAACAACAGCAAAGTTCTTATTTGAAAATGTGTTCACTAGATACAGATTGCCAATAGAATTAGTAAGTGATAGAGGCACACACTTCTTGAATGAATTCATAGAAAACCTTCTCCAAGAATTCTTGGTAGTACGTAAGAAGTCTGCCCCTTATCACCCACAAGCTAATGGCCAGGCCGAGAGCACAAATAAGATCTTATGCAATGTGCTGACTAAATTGGTGAATAACAAACGCTCTGATTGGGACAAACAGCTACACCACACTGTTTGGGCATATCGAGTTGCCTATAAAATGGTACTCCAAGCCACGCCCTTTCAGATGGTATTTGGCCAGAATGCAGTGCTACCATTGAATTTTTTTATACCTACCTTGAAAGTAGCACAAGAGCATGACTGGACTGGCCATGAACTATCCTCTAGAATCGATCTTGAACGTTTAGGTGAGACACCATTGAGAGCTACAGCAGGAATCTATGCAGCCAAGAAGAGGCAAAAGGCGTATTTTGATACACATGTGAAGGATAAAGGCTTGAAGGCAGGAGACCTAGTCCTAGTCTACACATTGAAGCAACATGCACGAAAATTGGAGAAAAGAGGCTATGGACCTATGATAATCAATAGGATCTCCACAAGTGGAGCAGTACAACTAGCCACTCTAGAAGGTGACATACTACCAAGTTACATAAGCGGATGCAGAGTCAAGCTATATCAAGAACCACTAACCGAAGAAATGCTTAATCGACTCACTACTGCAAAAAAACGTAAAGAAGAGGAAAAGCGAATTCGAGAAGAAGCACAGGCCGAAGCTTTAGAACGCATTCGACGAATGAAACTATGAAGACAAGGTAGAGATCAGGCCATGACTGACAATCTTGAAGCTCATGGTTATCACATTGCCATGTGTGAGGCTTCAGGTAAGCGGACCCATACGATAGTTGATCGACGACCCTTTGTGACCCTAGAAGTAGGACAAGGAAACAATACAAGGAGCGTGAGAGCTTTAATTGATTCAAGAGCCGCCACTAGCGCAGTTCACCTTTCTTACTGCCAACAATTGCAATTGGAGGTAAAACCCCTAGAAGCATATCTGATAGGATTAGGAGGTGTCGAAACCCCTTGCATGGGAGAGGTGGAGCTTCCACTCTACATTCAAGAGGTCCTCATGCCAGCAAAAGTGCTAGTATGTGAAGACGAGGATCTTACCGAACCTCTTGTCTTGGGCCAAGACTGGATCTATGATCACGCAGTCAACCTCAACCTAAGAAGTGGACTTCTTCAGGCTTGGGCAGGCCAAAGCTATCTTACGATTGAATTGGAAAATCAAGCACTCAACCCATTAGGAAAGGCACCAACTCCTGGTCTCTCCAGGAATCCACATGAAGATAACGATGATGTTCTTGTCCAGAGTTCTATGGTGCAGAGGATTGTCAATCTTACCGAAGGTACAGGAGTCAATGAGGAATTCCCAGTTGTTACAAAGAAGATTCTAAACAAGCAGACCAAACATCACACGACACGAAGGAGGCCGCTGATCAAGAGGCAAGAGCGCCAACCAGTGCAACAAGGAGTAACTCGTGGCGCGAAGCAGATCTGGATACACAAGGATGGAAAACCCACGGCTCTAGTAACAGGTTCTCGAGGAGGCACAACACAAGCCACACCAGCAAGGATACAAGTGAAGGAGTACCCTAGGCAACCTCCTAGGCATACCACGTCTATTTGGGTCCCTAAGCGGTCAATGAAGGCTAGCCCCAATGCTAGACAGATATGGGTGCCCAAGGCCTATTTACCAGCCCAAATAGCTCCAACTCCAATCACGGGCATAATTCAACACTCACAAGTCCTCTTGAAAAACAACTCAGGAACTCTACCTAAACCCCACACTAACACACACTCAGTCAAACCTAGGACTGTTTGGAAATGGGTACCCAAAAGGTCCCAAATCCAGCACAATCTCGCTCATAAATCTTTACCTGTCTTTAGCTCTAAGAACTACGAATCCCCGATTAAAGTTTGGCGAACTAAACCCTGTATCAAACCCCTGACCCAATTTTGTAAATCCATCCACTCTGATATATGTCCATTCTGAGTCCAAAGTATGCATCTAGGATGAAACTAACCTCTAATCATCACTCACATTTATCACAAACACTTCACCTCTAACCACTAACCATCTGGATTGTCATGTTCGTATTGTGGAGGGAACACCACTACATCCTGTTTCCTATGCAACACTAATGTGCCTTTCTTCTTCTAACAGATAAGCATCAGAAGTGTCATGGCAGCAGTAGCAGGAACAAGCTCCCAGGCGGGCACTAGTACTCAAAGCAATTGGGATAGCATGCATGTGGAAGCTCCACTGACAGCAATGCTTGAAGAGCTTTTGAATGTGAGAAGAATTCCCATCTTAGATCCACCAAGTGGCCTAACAGAAAGAGTTAAGGGGCATTCTCACTGGTTCAATGAGATGCCAGGAGATTTGGGAGACGCGGACCACATCTGGGAGTCCAAGTTGGAATTCGGTGGAGTTTGGTGGACATTTCAATTCTTCTCAAGAGAATTTGAAACCTTACAGAATGCAGCTCCTCTTCAAGATATTTGGCTGAAAGCGGGGTTGCAAGATTATTTTAGTGCAGCTTTGCCTAGACCTGATTTTCTGAGGTGTTACTACTTGATTGCCACACTGAAGGCGACAGGAGATAAAGATCATTCAGGCACATTCCTGGTGCCCTCTCTATCAAACCAGGAGGAAATGAAGAAGTTTGAGTTGAATATTACTTTAATCAGGGAAGCCCTTTAGATGTATGGAACCCATGTACCTTCCGATCGAGATCCTTTGATACCGGAGTCCATGAAGAACAATAAAATCAAGAAGTTGAAAGAAATGTGTGCTCTCACCCCCAACATCGCCATACCATTACGGATGTGCCTTCAACACTTCGCCTTTCCGGCGCAAGACCGGTTCACCCAGCCTCATAAGAAGATCTGGTATGGGTTATACCTAGCAGAGACCGGGAGCTTACCTATGAAAATGCCAGTATGGATCCTTGATCAGTTATATGAAGCAGACAAGCGAGGAGTGAGGAAGCCTACTTTGAATGGTTGCTGCGCCATTACAAGAATCATCTACAGATGCCTTGCTTATGATGTGCCAATTGCACGAGCCCTCAAGTACTCACAATTGGAATTCTTCCAGGGGCGGAAATCAGGGGTCCAACCCACTAAAAGAATGCGTGGATCACTTTCACAGGTTCTAATTCCTCGTGAAGTAACCACAGAAGCCTCCAGTAGAGAAGAAGGACAAGTAGCCCCTTTCACAATCCATCTTCAAGGACCCCAATCAGGAAGCATGGTACAACCCACTCCATCAGCCCCCCCACTACCCACAGATGCGGAGTTTGCATCCATGGCTCCACTGCCAGAAGACCCATCTTTTGACTTTGAAAGCTTCTTGTAGACAGATCACTTATCTAAGAGTGAGTTCTTCTCAGAGACGGACGGCCCCGACTCATCATCCCAGAGAGGACGGACACAAAGTGCGGCTAGAAGGGTGCATTGGGAAGATGAGACACAACATCCTCACGCTGAAAGCACACAGAATCAGGAAGAAGCACAAGGGAAGGAATTAGAGGAGAGTGAGGAGGAAGCTCCTGCCTACACGACACAACTTAAACAACTATACAAAACGATCAAGCAAGTGCAGAAGAGGCATAAGATATCAAAAGAGGCCAATAGAGCACTGGTAAACCAGATGCTGCAAGCAGAAAATGTAGACCCTCAATTTGTAGAATCATTGAACCTTTTAGCAGATACCTGTGGGATAGTGGAAGCCATGAGGACCATGGTATATTGTAATACCCCACAATATGACCAACGAAGGATTGATACACGACCGTGAAGGGGCAAAATGATTCAAATGGAAGTCTCTACCGCACTTCCTACCACCACTCAAGAAGATGTTCACATGGCCAGCCCATCCAACAGTGATGAGCCAGATGTACATATCCAGGTACCATCTCCACCATCACCTCCCCTCCAGCCCTCAGAACCCCTCACCACTAGCCATTATGAACAACCAATATTAGCCATTAGTGAAATTATAACACACACCACCATTTCTCCATCCGCCCCTTTACCTCCACCCACCAGTTCCAGCCAACTTTTTGAACCCCATATAGGTAACCCTTCATATTTCCCTGCCCTCGAACAGCCACTTGCCACTACCCAAACCTTAACTCACCCATTTCCATTCACCAATACTATTCCTCTTTCCCAACCCCGAACCATTGAACCCCTCTTGACCTCCGCAGAGCCTACACAAGCCACCCTACCTCCATTCTTGGCAAACCTGGTGGAGCAAATTGAGAATTACAGGAGAAAGTCCCATTCCCACCCCACCTCCCCCACATTCACGACAACCACTAACACACCACCCACCATCCCTGTGTTCACTATTCACACTTCACACACTATCACATCCGATCCCATGGACATTTCACCACCCACAGGAGCACCCACCACCACGTCTGTTCCAACATCATCACATTTCACTTCACTCATAGGCACTTCATCCACTTCTCCCTCCCCCATTTCCCGACCCTTTGCATTTCCCACCTCTACCCCTGCATCCACATCATTTAGTCATGCACTAAACACCATGTTCGAAGCGGCCACACAACTTAAGCAAGAGTATAGATTACTGGAAGAGAATAACACAGCACTGTGCAATCTCTCGTCTCAACTCCAGGCACGTGTCAATGCCTTGGAGCTAAGTAATACAACACTACAACAGGAAGTGACCACCCTCCAACAATTCCATGTGGAGCTCGAAGCCAAACGTACAGAGACGACTAGGGCAACGGAAGAACAACTCAGAGATCAGCTAGCCCGTAATGCTAGATTACAACGAAATATGGCTCTACTTCGACGCCACCTAGCGGCTGCACAAGAAGAAAATAGGAGATTACAACAACAAAATCAAGACAACCTAGAAGCCGCCATAGAAAATACTCCAGGGGCATCCATCGACCCTCTTAACTTCCGGGCCATCCCTTCAAAAAGCATACAACAAATATTGGAAACCTATGCCAACCTCTTAGAAGCACATGATCAGCTGGCCGACCAAGTAAAGGAATTACAAAGATCCCAAGTGCCTACACCACACCCACCAAAACCTACAGCGATGGTTGATGCTGCTACTTCACCAGAACCTGAACCTTCAACGGCCAATGAGGTACTGGAGCTACGACAACAGATTGCAGAATTAAAGATTAAGTTGCTACAATATGAACGACCCCCCTCTCCACCTGAGCAACCAACAGAGGAGGAGGCCATAGCTATCCCAGTGGAGGCAACATTTGATAATATGTATGAGCCTCAACCTTTTCCAGGAGGCACAATCACTGACGAAGGACAAGAAACATACGAGGAACCCCCTCCGGCATGGATGAAACAGGTAGAAGAGATGGGGGTGACTCACGAAGAGAGTATCTCAACCCAGATGGTGGCTATGAAGACTATCGAGGAGACCATACTTCAGTCGGAATATTTTAAGCACTTGGCTACCAGGCGACCGATAACTAGCTTAGAATTACAATATAAACCATACTTTGTACTGTTGGGAGACTACAACGCCGAGATCAAACGTAAAACCAACAAGTACCCTACTTTCGCTACCCAATTTGAACCTGAGGACATTCCAGAGGACGCCCACAAAGGGAACATATACCAACCCACCTGGAGGCAAAAGTTACTGGAGACCTATCCGGAGATGCTACGAACATGGGATCACGTGCCCATGCACTTGAAGTATAACAATTGCTACGGGCCAGTGCAACGGAGAAGATCATGGAAGGCATTTGCCATAAAGGTTAAGAACAACGCCAATTGCAAAGAATGGCTCAATTACCCTGCCATTGCACCCCCAACAGGCACACCAATAGTTCAATACATGATAGCTACCATCTGGCATTGGATGCCACGCCTACACCCTATGCCAGATGTCGCCGCGCAGATGATGCTCAAAATTTTGGACATGATGCAAGTGGTGTTAAAGACTTTCCAAAATGTACGTAATATCCAGCCTCCAATTCCGGGCTTCATCAATGGTAACTATGATCTACTTTATGATATGAGCACGACCCCTAGTATCCGTGTGGCTTACGCGTGGCATGCACGAATAAGATATCTCCCTGCGTGTTACAAACAAACTTTTGATGACATGTTCACCACGGGGTTCTGGGAAGCACACTCAGAAGTATTCGCGCCCCGCCCAACTCATCTGCTCCAGTTACTCGCTTGCGAACAAACAATGCATTCAGAACTCTACACCACGCCACAACCTGATATGCCTGGCGCAGTTAATTGGGATGCCCTGCAGAGAGTTGGTCAGGGGACTACGCATCAAATAACAGGAATTGGCAACCGACCTACTACAGCAATACATTGATCAAACCGTGGAGCAGAGGTCTGTCAGAGGCGACAGACACTAGGGGGGAGAGTGTTGGCATCATATGGGAAGAAGCCAAGTATGGGCATGTATGCGGATCTAGCACTAAGGCAACCTATTAAAATTTTTCCAAACCTTACATCATTTTAAAAGTGATTCTCATCACTAGAAACCCTTGTAAATACCGTTTCATCTTTTTGTAGCTCCATTTTGTACAAGACGAGGAGTCCTCGAGCTTGGGGAGCCTTAGCAGTAGTTGCCTGCCAATTTTCATATTTTTTAGATCTCGTTTGAGCCCTCAAATAAGCCCTGGAACCTAATTTTTAACTAGGCCGGACACTAGGTGTGGACATGGCCAAAGCTAGTAAAAAAACTATAAATAGAGCTAGAGAGCTCATTTTTGGGGAGCTTCTTGTAGTTTTGAGCTTGTATGAGAACTTTTTGGTAATATAAGTGATTCCATTGTCCTACTCTCTTTGTTCTTGCTGTGTGTGCGCGTGTGTGTATGTGTGTGCATGTTGGTGTGCTTCTCACTCACACATTTGTGCCTTCACTTGCTCGAGGTCTTCATACCATCCTCATGTCTTCCCGGATTGACATTAAAGGAGGTGCTACTCATCACTGAGCTACACTCGACGGCCTAAATAGGCCGGTAGCAAGAATGATAAAGTCTATAGAATTAGAAATAATTCTTAGACCAGCTATCAAGTCCGAAGGTGGTGTTTACATGGACAAGATGGGCCATATCTATGTAGTAATCGAAAACCCTGATCAAATTAATGATAGAAGAGAGCTAGAGGGACAAGGAACTCCTGGGAGAACCAACAATGGAGACATTGTGACTACCCTCATGGGAAAGTCGGCGGTGACTCAAGTACTAATAGGGGAGCTAATACCTCAGGATGACTATTTGATGGATGTGTACTTGGTACATGGATCAAACTTATTCCTACAAACCAATTCACCCACATAAGGAGAAGGCATCAATCCAGTAACTATATATGAGCGGAGGGATCCAGAAGATTCGGCTAGAGTTACTTACCTAGACTAGAATCAAAGGAGGTATTGGCCGGTAGATGAAGTGGATAAGTCATGACTAATGTATATGGGGGTTGACTGTATTCCCTCCTTAAGAGCAGGCAACTACCTCACAAAACCCATTCGGAACCCATCATGGTATAGAAAACATGACATCAAGCCAAACTAGCTAACATAGTGTTCCCATCATACATGTCTAGTTTGCTATGCCAAGAGTGAACCCCAATAGCCAAATTAACCAAGGTATGGGAAATATGAATAGGCCAACCTTTAGGGAAAAGACCACTTCAAGTTGTAGGTTCGGGAATGCACCCAATAAGACTAGCAGTTCTTATTATAATCCGACCCCCAGAGCCAGGAAGGAGATTGAGACCAATCCAAGTGGCAAAGTGTATGTGGAATCATTACGACGCAACAAGAGAGCCTTATGACCACATTGCTGAATTCAAGCAAGTATTGCGGGTAGAGCAAGTGGATGAGTTTCTCGTGCAATATGAATCCTTTGGGCTAACACTCACAAGAACGGCCTTGACTTGGTTCCAACCCTTGGATCCAAATTGCTTTGGCAATATTGAACAGTTCTTCCAAGAATTCATTGGGGAATTCACTAAGTGGGGGATTAAGCACAATTCGTCATCCTTAATCCACAGTTTCAAATAGACCCCTAATGAGATGGTGAAAAATGAAGCTCGAAGATTTAATCAATATGTTGTCTGATGTCCTGTGATGGAAAGACTTTCCCAGCAAAAAATGATGTCCTTATTTTTAGATGGACTAACTAATGGAACATTGAGAACCTTAGTATACATAAAATGATTGCAAACACTGAGTGAGTTTCTCCAAGAGTGCATAGATTTGGAAGACAGTTTACTGGACGACCTCAAATCCACACAAAATCCTACTAAATCGGAGGACATGAGAGCAATGTGACTTCTAGTACGAGTAATGTTGAGGAGTTGGCAGAGTTAGTAGCTAAGAAATTGTGAGTACAAGGACAGAGGAACTATCAGAACCCCCCTTGAGGGTGCCAATGTTAAGAGGATGTACACTTTGCAGCGGAGATAATCCATCTCATGTCTGTGCAAGAGGAGGTTTAGGTTTTTCACAACCTTATCCCTACAATAGACAACCAATTCAAGGACCTACTATGTATTGTCACATTGAGCCAAAGTACACCAATTAGAACACCGAGAACTGCCCATTTAATAGGCATCCAAGACCAATTGTACAACCACAGTATAGACTATATGGATATCCTCCTAGGGAACAAGGCAGAGAGCTCCAAGATATAACCTTTACCCAGGACCACAAGGAGCACCTAGACCATATGAACAGGGAGGATATGGCCAACCACAACTCATACTAGGACAACAACCACCCCACCCATAGAATGTAGTACTAGTAAAGTACACCCAGTCGAAGGAAAACCTAGAAAGAGCCATAGTTCTAGCAATACCATTGATCAGCTCAAAAACTGCTAATCAAGGGTTTGATCAGACCCAAGGAGAGTATTATGTGTATGATGCAATCCTAATAGAATATGACCAGACTTATGATCAACAATAGTATGGATATGAGGGATATGAAGATTGCCATGGACCTGAGTATGCCAATCTCATGTACATGACACCTAAGGTCCCAACTCCAATTAGACTACCCACTAGACCACTTGCCCCAACAGGACCATGCTATAGGTGTGGAGGAGATCACTTTATAAAGGAATGCACTTTGCCATACAACCCACCCCTAGGTATGGGAAGGCTACTGTAATGATTGTGGTAAAGAACATTTGTTTCGAGACTGCCCTAAGAACCCCAACAAGGTTCCAACCAACACTTAGATCAATGTCATTGAAGTAATTGAATCATCGGAAAGTGACAAGGAGTACACAGTACCACTAAAGGCTATTACTCGAGCCCAAACCAAGGGGAATGCGGTAAAGGAAATATTATGCGAGTCTGAGGTGGATAAAAAATTAGGTCCTAAAGCTCAAGTAGTCGAGGATTTAGAAGACCCAGAGGAAATTGAAAAAACAATGAAGACACAAAGGTGGAAGGATAGAAGGGAAAAACTAAAGAATAAATGGATGAAGAAGAAGAGTAAATGGTAAACGAAAGGAAGGAGTATCAAGAACGAGAGGCGCAAAGGACTTCACATCAAACGATCAAAGAATCTAAGCCAATAGAGGTAGGATCAATTTTAGCAAACCCCATGCCAGAAGACTTGAACATGTGGTCACGGGACCAGTGTAGAGCAACATGAAAAACACTATCCAAGAGGAGAGTTGGAGAAGGAAAGACTAGAAATGTGTAGGAAACTAATAGAAATAGCTCAAACCACACTTGAACATACCATCCCAACCCTCCTTGAGATGAGAATACCAGAAAAAAAATTCAAGGAATGTGTGGATACGAACAATCTAAAACCAATAAAGGAACAACAAGAGGAAGAAAACAAGGAAGACATTCGGAGTAACAAGGAAGAACATGTCTCAAGGATTCTAGAATTAGAGGCAAATTGGCCACATGACCTATGGGCCAGGATTCAAGAGGAAAGGTGGAAAAAGAATGAGAACTCTCTATCACCCTTTGAAGAACTAGACGCTTGGGAAAATCAACCTGCAACGAAATTGGAAGAGGTGTATGAGGAAGTGTCCATCTTGGATCAAAATCGGGAAGAAGCGAATAGCATATCCATAGTACCTAACTATATGGGGAGTACAAGAGAAAAACGAAAGTGTTCCATGCTCCCACTATCAAAGGCAAAGAGGAAGGATCACGGAATGAGACGTCACATATCAGAACTCAAGAAGACAAAAATACAATGTTTATTAATGATAGAAGAATTATTATGAGCGAAACCCTAACTGTGGAAACAATCAGCCAAACAGATGAAGATAGAAGTGGAAGAATATGTCAAAGAGAGTAAAGAAGTAGAGGCCCCGCCAACCATCCAGATCCCAATATATAAAATTGGTGAATTAGTGAGGGAGATGAGGGAAATATGTGTCTAACCATCACTTTTGTTGGATACATGACTAAAGCAATCTTAGACACATGAGCGGGTGTAGGCATAGCCACTAAAGAGATTTGGGAAAAATGGGGAAAGCTAGCCCTACGACCCACACGAATGAAACTCCAGCTAGCAGATGGTCATGTTGCGAGACCACTAGGAATCCTAGAAAAGATTATGTTGACCACGTGTGGAGTAGAATTGGAGCACACTTTAGCCATATGCTAGTTCAAAAAAGCTAGGAATTATGAAATGATTTTGGGAAGACCATTCATGAGACAATTAAGATCTCTACAAGATTGGGGAAGAGATGCATTGTATCTACAACACCAGAGTATAGCTACAAAGATAAATTTACATACTTTTGCTTATAGAGATGTACCCCCATTACAATGGAATTCAGTCCATAGAGAGGAAGACGATCTATCCATTCATAGCTCATGGTCTAGTGACCAATCGTGGATGAAGGAACATGTCCAGTTATGGATGTGTAAGGAAGAAAAAAGAGAGGAGAAGAGAATGGAATTATGGCCAATAGGACACAAGAATTATAGACCCATAGATGACCCAACATACATGCCTCAAATATTTCCTGGTGAAGCATTTGTACCATCGAGATGGATGGAAATATTAGCCGCCCTAGATGTGTGTGTAAATGAGGAAGTGCTGACCATGAACGAGTGTCTAGATGAAGAAGGTTATGATGTGAATCGTTACATGGTAATCCTCCAAGAAATGGAAGATGGTGAATTGTTGGAAAAGAAATGGAGTGAGGTTTATGAGAGTATCAAAATGGAGCTAGAATTTGATTCAGAGGAACAATACTTAGAAGAGATTAAGCCTGACAAAGAGGTAGAGGTACCAAGAGTATTCACCATAGAGAAGTACCAAGAGAAACAAGATGATGAGGAAGTTCAAGTACGAAAAAGAGGAACCAACAAATCTTTTTGAGGTTCCAGAACACTTCAAATGATATGAAATAGAAGAACAAAAAATAGCAATTCAAATGCCAAAAAGAGAGGCCCAGGAAGGAGAAGTATATGATAATAAGGAGCAAACCAAGAAAGTGATAGTAACTAGGGAAGAGGAAGAGGAGAGATGTACCTACATTGGGAAGGATGTATCACTAGAGGAGGAGCAAGAATTGATAGAATTAATCAGAGAATATAGAGATCTATTTGCATGAACATACAAAGACCTCAAGGGAGTGGATCCTTCTATTTGCTCCCATAGAATTCCAATGACCCCTGAGGCAAAACCCTCAAAACAAAGACCATACACATACAATGATGTCTATTATGCTAAAATTAAGGGGGAAATTAATTAACTGTTAGCTGTAAGATTCATCTACAAGATCGAGCATACAAAGTGGGTGTCACCCTTGGTCGTAGTACCCAAGAAGAATGGCAAACTTAGGGTGTGTGTCAATTTGAAAAAGGTTAATGCAACTACGATTTGTGATAATTATCCATTACCCATATCTGACCACCTCTTGGAAAGAGTTGCATGCAAGGAGGTCTACAACTTCCTTGATGGATTCTCAGGCTATAATCAAGTAGCCATTGCGATAAAGGATCAACATAAAACAACATTTGCTACTGAAA
Source organism: Ceratopteris richardii (assembly GCA_020310875.1). Classification (NCBI taxonomy): domain Eukaryota; kingdom Viridiplantae; phylum Streptophyta; class Polypodiopsida; order Polypodiales; family Pteridaceae; genus Ceratopteris; species Ceratopteris richardii. The sequence goes on along the minus strand of CM035441.1, from coordinate 84,376,441 downwards.
GGGAGTATATGCTTTTTGAGTAATGCCATTTGGGCTCACAAATGCTCTTGCAACTTTTCAAATATTGATGTGTAATGTGTTCAAAGAATTCTTGAGAAAAAGCATGGAAGTTTACATAGATGACTTATGTACATATTCCTCTAGAAGAACTGAACACATTCCCGAGCTACAGAAGATATTCGAGAAATGCAGACAATATAGAGTGTGCCTAAATCCGGAGAAATGTGTCTTTATGGTAAGGCAAGGAAAGATTTTGGAACATATTGTATCCAAGAATGGTATCTCAATTGATGAGGATAAAATAAAGGTAATCTTGGACTTGCCTAGACCAAGAAACACAAAGGAAGTACAGACTTTTATGAGACATTGTGGATATTACCATCGGTTCATCCACATGTATGCCATAATTGCAAAACCGTTGTAAAATCAATGAGGACCACAAATGTAACTAGATTCCTCAAGTGCATGTGCAATCTCCTCCACTCCTTTCATATCTTCCACTAGAGTCTACTAGTGGCTGAAGTGTTATCAACCACTGCTTTAACACCTTCCACTAGAGTCCACTAGTGGTTGGTGTACTCGCCTCTAGAGTTAAGTCTCCCTCGACTCAAGTTAACTCCCGTTTAACTTGAGTTAGAAGGCTCTAGAGCTCTTTGGGCAAAAATCTCTCCCCATGCTCCCCATGGGGGTTGAACCCAAGACCTCCTCCTTCATAACCTTGAGAATAAACCACTAAGCTAAGTAGATCACTTGTTTAAGAGTGCACATGGGCTTATGCTTAAGTCTAGTTTCAAGATCTTTGGCCATACACATGAGTGACCAAACAGTGTCCGATTTCAGATATGTCTTAACTAGTCGGACCCTTAGATCATACAATTACTTTATTACATTCTTCCCCCTTGGGAAAGATTTTTGTCCTTGAAAATAAAGCTATATATAATAACCATAGGCAACCCCCAAGCCTCATGTTCTTAAACTAGAAGAACATGGTCATGTTCTAAAACTAGAAGAACATGTCTCATCTCTGTGGCGGGATCCTTGCCCAAATGATTCAAAACACTGTCTGGCTTTGGACTTTGATAAACTGGTAAAAGTACAAAGTAGTGAATGAATAATAAGGGTGGATCTAAAAACATCCCTAGTCACTTCATTGTATCTCGATGTGTGATCTAGGCACAAACATATGAAATGGATGGATTAGAATTACTAGTCCATTTCTGAGCATGACTAATGCATGGACTTTAGTAACTAGGATAGGATCTGTATCCGAATCAAGACTTTGAGAACTCTTGATTCACTTGAATTTGATTTGGAAGACTTGAAGTTTGGTTGATCCAAACATCTGACTTGGATGTTTGTACAATAGTTAACTCCCAAGCAAGAGTGTAGCTCAGTGATGAGTAGCACCTCCTTTAATGTCAATCTGGGAAGACATGAGGATGGTATGAAGACCTCAAGCAAGTGGAGGCACAAGTGCGTGAGTGAGAAGCACACCAACATGCACACACATACACACACACGCGCACACACAGTAAGACAAAGAGTGAATAGCGATGGAGTTTTTAGATTACTTTCAAAATGCTCTTACAAGTCCGTTTCAATTACAATCTACCCCCCAAAAACTGAGCTCTCTAGCTCCTTTTATAGTTTTTGACTAGCTTTGGCCCTGTCCAGACCTAGTGTCCAGCCTAGTTAAAAATTAGGTTCCAGGGCTTATTTGAGGGCTCAAACGAGATCTAAAAAATACGAAAATTGGCAGGTAGATACTTCTAAAGCTCTTCAAGCTCAAGGACTCCTTGGCTTGCACAAAATAGAGCTACAAAAAGATGAAATGGTATTTACAATGGTGTTTAGTGATGAGAATCACTTTTAATTGGTGTAGAGGTTTTGAAACAATAAGGTTGCCTTAGTGCTAAATCTGCGTGAATGCTCATACGTACTTTGTTCCTGAAGAAAATTATTGGCCTATTTGCCAGATCTTCGTTGACTCCCTTGTCTGCTGCTAACACCCCCCCCTCTCTCGCGTCTGTCGTCCCTGACAGACCCTTGTTGAGTGGGTTTTTGGATGTAGTACTCGACGACATCCTGCGCTAAGTGGTGTTCAACAATTCTCAACCCTTTGGCCAAATCTGTCAGAAGAGCATCCCAGTCTACCGGCCCGGGAACCTCTGGATGTGGTATACGTAGCTTTTCGGAATGTAGAGCTTGTTCCACTGCAAACAACTGCAAGAGATGGGATGGTCTGGGAATGAATATCTCGGAGTGATATTCCCAGAATCCCGTGACAAACATCTCTTCAAACGTTTGTTTGAAGCAGGCCGGTAGATATTTGATGCGAGCGTGCCATGCATACACAACATGAATCGATGGGGTTGTACTCATGTCATATACAAGGTCCTGATTACCTTCATTAAATCCTAGTGCTGAGAGATGCGGTTCCTTGACATTCTTGAAGGTTCTGAAGGTGACCAGCATAAGTTCGAAAATCTTCAGGCACATCTGAGTCATGACATCAGGCACATTCTTGAAACGGACCCCCCAATGTCGAATCGTCGAAATCATATATGCAATAGTAGGTGGGCCCTTCGGGGGTGCGAAGTACACATAATTGAGCCACTTCTCACATCCCTTAATTGTTAGCACTGTTTGTGTGTACTCCGGCCATGATCTCCTTCGAAATACAGGGCAATAACATGGGTTATATTTGATGTACAGCGGCATGTTGTTCCATGTTCTTACCATTTCCGGGTACGTTTCAAGTAGCCGAATTCTCCACATTGGTTGTCGAATATGTCCCTGCTTGGCACTTTCTGGGATGTCGTCAGGTGCAAATTGGGTGGCAGAGGTGGGTTCCCTTGAGGTGTGGTGCTTGATCTCTGCGTTGTAATCTGCCATTAGCACACAAAATGGAACATACAGGTCGTCCGATGGGCTGATCCACCTATGGTGTGAGAGATTCTGAAAATACTCAGACTTTATTACCACTTCCTCTAATTTTGACATCAATGCGATTTGGACTGCCACCCTGTCATCATGCGTCGTGGCTACTTTCTCTAATTTTTGCATCCATTCAGGTGCCTCAATTTCAATTGTGTCCATGCCCTGTTCTGTTTGCTTACCTCCGGGTGTTGGCATCGGGACATAGGGATCCTCAAATGTTTCTTCTACTTCAATTGGCACAAGATCTTCAGGCTCTGGTTCTGCCAAGGGGGAGGGTTGGCGTTCATATACAAGCACTTTCTTTTCCAATTCTGCAATTTGTGCTTTGAGTGCTGCTACTTCGTCAGCTGTGTCAGCTGTGGTCGGGGCTTCCTTGGGTGGTGCTGGTTGAGCTGCCAATTGCCTTCGGAGTTCATCTCTTTCCTTTTCTAAGGCTGCATGGGCTTCGAGGAGATCCGCATGGGTTTCCAAAATGATTTGCATATTATCCGAGGGAATAGCCTTAAATCTCTCCGGGTCAATGTCCTGTGGGGAACCTTCCATGGCTAACTCCAAGTTCTCTTCATTTTGTGTCTGAAGCCTTCTATTTTCTTCTAGGGCTGCAGACATATGCTTCCGTAGTAGAGCCATGTTTCGGCGGAGTTTGAGGTTCTCTGTAATTTGAGAATGTAGCAGCTCGTCCATGTGTCGTCGCTCTTCATCATCTGCTTGGGGTGGGTTGGCTACTAATTGTGCATATTGTTCCTGTAGGGTCATGTGTTGCTGTTGTAGTAGCTGCTTCTGCTCTTCAAGATCCTTGCACCGTGCTTGGAGATCTTCGTGGCTTCGGAAAAGCCTTGTATGTTGGTTGTCAAGGTGTTGGTAATGCTGCTGAAGTTGGGACATGCATTGATACATACTATTAAATACATTATTAATGGGGATGGATGCAGGGAGGGTGTTAGGTGCAGCGGGGAAGGGAAAGGGAAAGGGGAGTGTGAATGCAGTGCTGGGAAATGGTGAAGTGGGTGGTGGGGGAATGGGAGATTGTGGTGGTATGGGGGGAGGGAGAGGTGCGGTGGAAGGTGATATGTCCATAAGATCTGTGGTGGAAGCAGTAGTGGGAGTGATTGTGAATAGTGGAACGGTGGGTGCAGTGATTGTGGTGAATGTGTATAGTGGTGTGTGTAGTTGTGGATGTGAACTGCCCGACAGTGTGGATGGGGGAATGGGGATGTCAGTAGATGCCGTTAGGGTTACAGTGGTAATGGAGGTGTATACACGGGAGGTGTCGAGAGGGTGTGTGGGTTGATGGACCGTTTGTGCTTCAGTCATGTGGATGGGTTCGGAGGCGGTAACGGTGGTAGTTACATTAGTGATGGGAGGTGAATGTGGTGGAGAGGGAGGAGAAGGTGGTAAGGGAGGTGATGGAGGTGCACTTGATGTATGGGCTTCCTCGGTGTCGTGAACGGTGTGTGCAGTGCCCGTGGTTGTAGGGGTGCCTTGTGGCCCGGATCCTAATACATTCATTTGTTTTCCCGTTCGTGGGGGGCGTCTTCCATATCTTTTCTCTGTCCTTCGTGATTGCACTAGTGCAGTATGCACCGTTTCAGGTACTCCCAAAGCATCTGATATCATTTCCAGGGTGGCACGGTATTGCTCGTCCACGCCTTCCTCCTCTAGAATCTGGTTCATGAGGGCTTTACCTGCAGCTAATGACAGTCTGTGTTGCTGTTGGACTCGGTTCATCGTATCGTAGAGCTTCTTTAATGCGTTAGTATAGGCGGGGGCGCCTTCCAGTACTTGTAGGGCTTCTTGATCATACTCTTGTTCTTCTGCTTCTGATTGTCTACCCTGTGCCTCCTCATGAGCTTCTTCTTCATCGTCCACATTGACTACGTCCGGTTGGCTGGGCTGGGTTTGGTCTGGGGCAGTTTGCTGTCCACCGGCTTGCTCTTCTTCAACTTCCGCATTTACAGCATCTATGATTCTTGCAACTTCTTCGTCCGTTAGATCCTCCAGAGTGAATCCATGCGGGAATTCCAGATCAGTCGGTACTGGTGGAAACACAAGATTAGGGCCATCTGTGCTATGCCTGGGCAACCTGATAGTAAATGGTTGCACTCGTCGGGGAAGTCTTGGGGTTGTCTCAGGCGTCAGGGTTGCGCCGCGAGCTTGTGCACAAGGCATCTGGACGGCGCCTCGCATCTTCTTTGAGGGAGGCCCTACGGCCGACAATCTGCGTTGAAATTCCTGTGCTCTGGACCAGATCAGAGCCCTCTGCACAGGTACATCATATGCGAGACATCTGTATACAATTCTTGTGAGTGCACAGCATCCATACAACACAGACTTTTGCTTCTTGTACCATCTCTGATGAGCCATATGAATCTGGTCGATAATCCAGTGGGGCATATTGATGGACAAATCAAAAGCATCCGCCAGGTAGAGGCTAAACCAAATCTTCTTCGGAGGCATTGTGAACCTGTCTTGTGCGGGGAACGCGAAATGTTGCATGACCATTCGTAAATGAATGGCAATTGTGGGAGTCATTGCCACCATATCCTTCAGTTTTGTCAGATTCCTGTTCTTCATGTTATCGGGGACCATGGTCTCCTTTTCCGTAGGAATGTGCATTCCGTGCATATCAAGAGCTTCTCTTACTAGGTTAATAGTCAAGCGGAAGCGCTTCAGCTCATTGCCCCTTGTGAGTGATGGGAGCACAAAGGAGCTGTATCCTTTCTTGTCTTTGCTGGGGGTGAGGGTACTAATTAGATATGAGCATCTTAGGAAATCTGGCTTTGGTAGTTGGAACTTGAAGTAGTCATAAAGCCCAGCCTTCTTCCATATCGGCTTCAGCCCTTCATTGTTCTGTAGCTTTTCAAACTCCCTGGTAAAGAAATGGTATCTGCCCCAACGTCCATTGAATTCTATCTCGGACTCCCACATGTATGTGCCTTCACCCAGAGGTCCAGCAACGTCACTGAACCAGTGTGAGGTTTTTCCCACCGGCATGGTATGACCCTGTGGAGGATTCTGAATTGGTATGGCATGTAAGGCCCGTAATGCCGCTGGTCTTTCCTTTAATTCCTCCTCGACCGGAAGGCTTTCGATGTCCACCACTTGGGGGCTGGTGCCGGCCTGGGAGCTAGTTCCAACCGTGTCTGCCATTTTACCTCTTGCTACCTGTCTCTGTGAGAATATACAACCATGTGTTAATATTGTACAGGACAGGGGAGGACCGTTGTTCCCATCACAATATTAACATGAGGGTCGGGGGTGAATAATGGGTTAGTAAGTGTTCGGTGCACGTGAGTGTAGTTAATGCTTGGGTAGTCCTAGGAGACTACTGAAGTTAGTAAGTGGGGATGAATTTACAAGTGGGGTCGGGGGGTTTATTACAGGTCTTAGGCTGCCAAATGCAGTGGATGGGCTTTGTTTTCGGTTTCGTAGAGACTCTAGAGAGCTTTATCGGCATCTGGGTTTGAAAATGAGGCCTTTTCGGGACCCCTTTACAATTGATTATACGCGAGCTCATGGGCCTTGGTGAGTTCCTGCGTGATGAGAATGAGTGAATACTGGCCGTACGAGTCGATGGGTTAAGCTGTATAGACTGTGGCCTTGGCGTCGCTACTTGCGCTCGCAAGCAAGCCTTAGGCACCCAAATTTCTCTTGATTGTGGGCTAGCCTTCATCGACTTCTTGGGCACCCAAATAGATTTCACGTTTGCAGGAGAATTTCTGCAAGACTTCTTATTAATGTCGTGTTGTTGGTTATTAATAAGAAACTTAGCCCGTGTAGTAGACGGTGGTGTAACCGGTTGTTCGCCCTTCCGCACCCACACATGGTTTACTTTCTGGGACATTCTGCTGCGCAGGTACTTTTGATCTCGGACATAGGTAGTACTCTGCTTCTTCTGCCTTTGATCCACCTTGGGTTGCTGTCTCCTTCTGGCCTTTGGAAAAGAAGGGAGTTCCGTTGCATCCCTGACTCCTTTTTTGCGAATATCATTCCTCTGCAACACATGGTTTTGGACAAGAACAACATGGTCATCTTCATGTGTATTCCTGGAAGGACCAGGAGTCTGTGCCTTTCCTAGTTCCTTGAGTGCTCCATTATCTAACTCTACTGTAATTCGACTATGATTGACCCAAACCTGAAGAAGTCCACTTCTTAAGTTTAAGTTGACTGCTTGGTCATAGATCCAATCTTGACCCAAGACAAGAGGTTCAGTGAGATCATCGTCTTGACACACCAGTACTTTAACAGTCATTTCCTCATCATGAATGTAGAGGGGAAGTTCCACCTCGCCCATGCAAGGGGTTTCCACGCCTCCCAATCCTATGAGATATGCTTCCACAGGATGGACAGTTAACTGCAACTCTTGACAGTAAGACAGTTTAACAGCACTAGTGGCTGCACCTGAGTCAATCAAGGCTCTTACAGTCCTTGCACTCTTTCCTTGTCCTATATCTACGGTTATGAAAGGACGTCGATCGGTTATCCTATGAGAGCTAACACTTGAAACTTCACACATAGCTACGTCATATCCTTGATCTGCATATGCCTCTTGCCTAGGGTGCTCTCTACCTTGTCTTCTTAATTTCATTCTCCGGATGCGCTCTAGGGCTTCTGCTTGAGCTTCTTCTCGAATTCGCTTTTCTTCCTCTTTGCGTTTCTTAGCAGTATCGAGTCGACTTAGCATCTCCTCCGTGAGAGGTTCCTGATACAACTTAACTCTGCATCCGCTAATATAGTTTGGGAGAACATCACCCTCTAAAGTGGCTAGTTGTACTGCTCCACTCGTGGAGATCCTATTTATGATCATAGGTCCGTAGCCTCTCTTTTCTAGCTTCTTTGCATGTTGTTTCAATGTGTAGACTAGAACTAAGTCTCCTGCCTTCAAGCCTTTATCCTTCACATGGGCATCAAAGTAGGCCTTCTGTCTCTTCTTAGCTGCATAGATTCCTGCAGCTGCTCTCAATCTTGTTTCTCCTAATCGTTCAAGGTCAAAGATCCTAGAGGAGAGCTCATGACCTGTCCATTCGTGCTCTTGAGCTACTTTCAACGTAGGAATCAGGAAGTCCAAGGGTAGCACAGCGTTTTGGCCAAATACCATCTGAAATGGGGTGGCTTGGAGTACCGTTTTGTAGGCGACTCGGTATGCCCAAACAGCATGGTGTAGCTGTTTGTCCCAATCAGAGCGTTTAGTGTTCACTAATTTCGTCAGTACATTGCATAAGATCTTATTAGTGCTCTCAGCTTGTCCATTAGCTTGAGGGTGATAAGGGGCAGACTTCTTGTGTATTACCAAGAATTCTTGGAGTAGGTTTTCAATCACTTCATTCAAGAAATGAGTGCCTCTATCACTTACAAGCTCTATAGGTAGTCCGTATCTCGTGAATACATTCTCAAACAAGAATTTGGCAGTTGTTTGAGCATCGTTCTTTGTCGTAGCCTTTACCTCTACCCACTTGGTGAGATAATCTGTTGCGACAATGATGTATTCCGCATGAGAACCTTTAGCTGGGGGATTAATAGGTCCTACAAAATCTATACCCCACTTAGAGAATGCACGTCCACCCATCATAGGTTTCAGTGGCATCTCATCTTTACGTATAGGATATTGGGTTCTCTGACAGACATCACATCGTTTCACATAGGTATGTGCATCCATGTGAAGGGTTGGCCACCAGAAGCCCGCAAATAGTATCGCCTTGATCACCCGATCTGGTCCAAAGTGTCCTCCTGCTACACCTTGGTGAGCAGTGTCCAAGATCTTGAGATACTCACTCTCATGGACACATAATCTCAGGTAACCATCCTTACCGCGCTTGTATAGATTATCACCAATGAGTGAGTAATCCTGGGCTTCTTGTTCTAAACTCCTTTTCCTAGCCAGAGTCATGTCTGGAGGGAATGTTTTCGTCTTCAGGAAGGATACTAGAGGTTCACTCCAATCTGGCACAATGGATACTTGATAAAGAGTGGCGTGTTCCACAGGTGGCTTAGTGCAACAGATTGGGCATTCTTTGCACAACTTTTGGACATCCGCTTCCATAGTTGGCCAATGTACTCCGAGTCTCTTTAGGGTCTGTAAAGTTCGTTGCTTTGGATGGTGTTGCTCTAGTGCACCTACGTGTGCTAATTGCAACCATTTAGCGTACTCATCCTCTTCTACGCAACAAGCCAAGATCCCTTGATCTGTGTGCTTGTACATGCTTCCTGCCATGATGTGGTACTTTTGGGCTTTCACGACCTCTTTATTCCGTGTGTTTACTACTGGATGGTTAGGCCCGTATGTCAATACTGGTACCAATGGCTTAGCCCACTGCGGCACCACTTCTAAATTGAACAAGTAAGCGTCAGGAAGATCATCTGATACTCCCTGTGGGGCTTCTACCGACGTGAGCCTAGAGAGATGATCTGCTCTTAAATGAGTCCTGCCTTTCCTTACCACAACCTCAAAGTCATATTCCATGAGCAAGAGAAACCACCGCACTAATCTTCCTGTATTGCATGGTTTGTTTACGAGGTATAGCAAAGCCTGATGATCAGTAAAAAATTTAAACTTATTTGCAAGCAAATAGTGTCTAAATTTCTTGACTGCATATACCATGCCTAAGCCTTCTCTCTCCGTAGTGGTGTAATTTCGTTCAGCTGCATTCAACTGTCTACTGGCATAGGCAATTGGAAGATCCATATTACCTTCACCAGTAGGTTGTGCGAGTACACATCCAATAGCATAATTGGATGCATCCACGTGAACATGGAATGGCTTATTCCAATCAGGTGTGGTCAAGATTGGTGCTGAACATAATCTTCGTTTAAGCTCCTGGAAGGAGTTCTCACATTCATCAGTCCACTCAAAGTTAGTCAGAAGTCCGTACATGGGCTTTGCAATGACGGCATACATGTGAATGAACCGGCGGTAGTAACCACAATGCCCCATGAAAGCTTGTACTTCCTTGACATTCCTTGGCCTAGGTAGCTCTGCTATGGCTCTCACTTTCTCCTCGTCAGTAGATATGCCATTCTTTGACACAATGTGTCCTAGAATCTTGCCCTGCCTGACCATAAAAACGCATTTTTCTGGGTTCAGGCAGACCTGATATTCTCTACATTTGTCAAAGATTTGTCTGAGTTCGGGGATATGGGTTTGTCTAATGTTGGAATGAGCACAAAGATCATCAACGTAGACTTCTAAACTCTTCCTCAGGAACTCCTTAAACACATGGCACATCAGCCTTTGGAAGGTCGCTGGTGCATTGGTAAGCCCTTGAGTGCTCAGGAGGTGTGTTCCCAATCTTGCACTCACTCTTGCTTAGAACGTCTTTCAATGCTCTCAATAGATCTGTAAGAGTTCCAAAGTTAGCTCAAATATTTAAATTCCAAAGACAATACCAATGATTTTCATTCCTGTAGCACACACACAAACTTGCATAGTGATTTTCAAGAGAACAATCCTAAGGACCCCTGACTTTGATCCCCCTGGGTATGGTCAACTTCAAAATACCCTATCTGAAAATCAATGCATTATTTTTATCAAAAACAGTTGAGGGCGTGTAGTATAAGCCACGAGCTTTCCAACAAGCCCTAGAACTCAAAAAATTGATTTCGTATGAAGAAGTTACAACCGTTCAGGGTTTAGGGTATTACAACAAGATTCAATCTGGCCGACAGATCCTAGGACTTTCTCCCAATCACAAGGGTAGGAACCTCCCAAAAATGCTAATAGATTGACTAGTTTGCCCCAAAATTACCCCAAATTTTGAACAAAAACAAACCCTAATTTTTGGCCGAAAAGCCTGTCAATCGCGATCGACAGGTCTGTCAATCGCGATTGACAGAGGTGTCCGTCGGGGCTGTCAATCGCGATCGACAGTGTCAATCGCGATCGACAGAGTCGATCGTGGCTGTCAATCGCGATCGACGGTATCAATCGCGATCGACACGTTTTCCGGTTTTTTCGCCGAAATTTCAGTCAATCGGGGGCCTATCAGTCGCGATGGACACGTGGCTACGCGCAAAAGTCAATCAATCGTTGAATTTCAGTCGGTTGCGATTGACGGTGTCAATCGCGATTGACTGAGGTGTCGGTCGTGGCTGTCGATCGCGATCGACGGTATCAATCGCGATTGACAGGGTCCTACGTGGCAGTCAGTCGATCGTGGAGGTCTGTCGATCGCGATTGACAGGGTCTGTCGGTCGCGATTGACAGGGTCTGTCGGTCGCGATTGACAGAGGCTGTCGGTCGCGATTGACAGAAAACCTCGGAATTTTTCTACTGTTTTTAATGTTTTAGGATGTGCTCTTTGTGCTTGTTCTAGTGGTGCACTCAGTTTTGTAAAATACCAAAAAATTCTGTCAGTCGCGATCGACAGAAGCCTGCGACCGCAAGACAGTTGCGTCGAGTTTCGTACCTGCGCGGGAAGCTGGGGATGATGATACAGCAAGATCCTGCAATGAAACTCAAGAAACATGCAAATTCCGCACACACAATATCGCTCTCTCGCTCTCTCTCACAAGTGAAATGAGGGAAGTGAGGTGGGGAAGGTGATATGATCAAAAAACAGAAATTTTTGCGATGATGGAGATGGAGGTGGGAGATGGTGATGATGATGATGGAAATGAAGATGGAGAAGAAAGTAAAAGAAAATCGATGAGAGTGAAGAAAATACCTACAACTCCAACGCGTCAACTCTACGTCTTACCATCACACGCTCGTCCTCAAAGCTCGATCCCCGGCAACGGCGCCAAAATTTGGTGTAGCTCAGTGATGAGTAGCACCTCCTTTAATGTCAATCCGGGAAGACATGAGGATGGTATGAAGACCTCAAGCAAGTGGAGGCACAAGTGCGTGAGTGAGAAGCACACCAACATGCACACACATACACACACACGCGCACACACAGTAAGACAAAGAGTGAATAGCGATGGAGTTTTTAGATTACTTTCAAAATGCTCTTACAAGTCCGTTTCAATTACAATCTACCCCCCAAAAACTGAGCTCTCTAGCTCCTTTTATAGTTTTTGACTAGCTTTGGCCCTGTCCAGACCTAGTGTCCGGCCTAGTTAAAAATTAGGTTCCAGGGCTTATTTGAGGGCTCAAACGAGATCTAAAAAATACGAAAATTGGCAGGTAGATACTTCTAAAGCTCTTCAAGCTCAAGGACTCCTTGGCTTGCACAAAATAGAGCTACAAAAAGATGAAATGGTATTTACAATGGTGTTTAGTGATGAGAATCACTTTTAATTGGTGTAGAGGTTTTGAAACAATAAGGTTGCCTTAGTGCTAAATCTGCGTGAATGCTCATACGTACTTTGTTCCTGAAGAAAATTATTGGCCTATTTGCCAGATCTTCGTTGACTCCCTTGTCTGCTGCTCAAGAGTTACTTGATTTCTTCACCTCACTTGAGGACTACTCGATCTTAATAGGCTTGAAAATCCCATGTAAACTGTAGGAGAAAGTTTTGCCATTTACTCTGGGTCAACTGTACTATAACTTGACCAAGTCAAATTCAAAATGAAAATCATCCAACTTAGGACACTTTTCTCAAAGACTTTAGCTAAAAGCTCTTGGGAATCATCAATCTGATGAGCAATTCCTAACTTCAATGTTCTAGGGTGTACTGAACTCTAGAAATTCATAAGAGTTATGCTAATAACTGGAAGCAAACTCAAATGAATAAGTCGAGATTGGACTTGCTATCTTTTAAAGATTGAATAAGTTCTTGTACAAAATATCTATCCAGGATGTTTAATTTAGTTATCCAGTTCCAATTGGCTAACCCTAGATGGACCCAAGACTTTAACTCAAGACTTTTATTTCTTAATAATCTATTTCAACAAGATATTGAAGCATTTCTTTTGTCTATCTTTAAAAGAAATAAACTTGATTCTCAAAAATATTCAGAGTAATCCTAAACATCATCCAACCACAATATATTAGTGTGATATCCAACATCAGTGTGTTGACCCACTGAAGTTCGAGTGATGAGTTTTTACTTAAACAATGCTTCACTTGAGACTAAGTTTATGCCTATATTCAATCTTTATGACTCCTTACTAGAAATGCAATTCTTGTGCATTTGTGTTGAGTCAAAGGATTGAATTTACCAAGTTACACTTGGAGCTTGGTGATTAACTTAGTCAGTTTATTCCTTAGTTGAAAGGTTCAGTTCAAAGTCAAAGTCTTACTCGTTCAGAAATTTATCAAATATTTCCGAATCATCAACACTTTAGCTTGAAGTGTTTCAAGAAGAACTTGGAAGCTACGTACTTCATATCTTCTTATGTACTTGATCTTGAAGTATCTTGAGATCGTACTTTTATCCTCCTTGAATTAAAACTTATCCTTGGAAGTTTTAATTTCCTTGAAGACTAGATCTAACTTCAAAATCCGTTTTGAGACTAAAAGATAATTATCATCGCACGGTCCGATGTCTCATATCATCTTTCCTACATCAATCTGAGCATAAAATCTGGTGTCCCATACCACCCTATTTTATATTCACATTAATGTGTGTGTGATATTTATCCTAAAATCTAAACATATCTTGATAGAGTACCTTTTTACTTCAACTATTTGAATTTTGAGGCATTACCTCTAACTTGATATTCTAGGTTTTGATTCCTTGACATGATCGTTTCACGATCTTATGCCTTTACCTTGGAAACTGGAAAACCTCTTGATAGAATATCCCTTCTTTTTTTTGCTAAGGTTTTCAAATGAAAACTATTTAGAATTCCAAGTTCTTGAATTTTTTCCAATTCAAGTCCAATTGGTTATACTTGACCAATTTGTAGCGATGAGAGTTGTTGATTGCTTGTCTTTAGATTCCTTTCTAATTGCAGCTTTAAATAGCTACCCTGGTCACAACTTTATAGGAATCTCTCTACTGCATAAGTCTAAGCATCCTCTCATGCTTTCTGGATTTGTTACAAAATCCTTTTAAGGGTAGGTAAACTTTTATGTTACACCTTCCAGAGACTCAATTACCATTGACACGGTTGCAGACTACATACTTGGAATATCTATTCTGTTCAAACTTGGGACAACTTACTATTTCAATTGCCAATACTTGGGAAAATTTCACAGTAGTTCCAACCGCAATTCTTGGACAACCATGGCCAAGATTAATCAAGTCTTATTGATCAGGCGATAAAATAAAGACAGTCTTTATCATTAAGATCTCTTGAGCTTTTCTAAGCTTTTTGGCTTACCTGCATGATTTTTAAAGATCTTTGCCCTATTCAAGTCCAAGCATGTTCTAATGCTTTTCAGATTCTAAAGCTAAGAATCTTTGATACACCACCATGTGATATCAACCATTGGACTTTAAGTACCACTTCTAGTGGTTTGGGACTACTGGGGAACTACTTGGTGTCAAAGAGTTTGAAGAATTTCATTCTCACTACTTGGGAGAATGTTATTCTTCAAAGACTTGAGATTCCTTCTAGGGAATCAAATAACTTGAGCAAATGATTCATCTTGGAATATTTTTCAATGATGGAAGGATATTGGAAAGAAATTCTTTCAAACAATCTCCAAAAACTTTACTGATTCAGATGTGTTCATTTCCTAAGTATCAAACTAGAGAATAAATTAGGATATAGTTTCTCATTCCATTATGAAAGTTGCCTTGAAATTTCATTTACGTGATATTGATTCCTACTCTTGAGTTTGATACAAGATTCATTATTATTGATCAATCTTTAGATGTTACTAGAGTACTTTAAACATATTTTTCCAATCAAAATTATGTTTAAAGGCCAAGCATATATTGACAATTGATCCAATAGTAATTCTACTATGAACACTGAACTTTGAATTTTTTCACTTGTTTAGGAAAGGTTTATGGATTGGAAATCCATATCTTGGAACTTTGTATTCCTACAAACATTCACAGTTCGATTCAAGTCTTTAGGAACTTATCTTATTTCCTAAAGATTACTTATTTTGGGTTTCCACTTGAAGCTTCAATTATCTTGAATGAAACCAAAAGTTAACTCTCTAAAAGAGTTCTTTCATGTTTCCATGATTACTTAGCAAGTTGCATTGTTACTAAAAATGCAACTATGGAATCTAACATCCTCCTATTGAATGTCAAAGATCATTTGATGTTGAGGTTTAGCCTTTGATTTCCATCACTCCTTGGGATGAAATCAAATGAAAGCTTACAAAAGTTTCATAGTTTTTCTTGGCACTTTACATCCTTACCAGGGATGCCAATGAGGGAATAGAACAACTATCTTGTGAACTTTAAAAGTTCAGCTAGTGTAAATTCCATTTAACTTTATTCTGATTTTGATCACATCTTGGGATAAAATATCAAATAAAGGTTTTCATAAGTGCTCAAGTAACTAAAGAAACTCTTTTCATTCTTCTTGGATATAAGATTTCTTAAATCCAAGCTAACGACTACATCTAGGCTTGTCATTAGGATTCTCTAAGTTTTCCCCTAAACTTAGAGTATCATGGAAATTCGAAAGTAGCTTTATTTTCTTGGCACTCCTTGAGCAAGAAAATTGAACACTTGACTTTCGAAAGGCCTACTTTCCTAATCAAGACTTCTAATTTGTGATACCTAAGTATCACATTTGGGAAAAACAAAGTAGCTACTTGAGTTGCATGTCAACCAAGAGCCTTGCAACTACCTAGTTTGTTATTTTCCCTAGCTATCTAAGTCAAGTTAGAAAAAGTAGGTAATGATTAGGAAAGTACATTTGTTCAACTACTTAGCAAAAGATCAGCAGAAAACCATGCCTCATCATATGCCAACGCATGTTCTTCCATGCAAATGCATGTGAGTGCATTCATGTGTTTGCACGTGTTTTCCTCTTCATGCTCCAAACTTAAAGCAAGTAGTTCTTCAGCTTGACATGTGTGCATCCAATCATCCATGCACAAATAATCTATCTTGTACCTTACAAAAAGTTATAAATATACATGTGCACAAACTTGAGTGCATCCTATTCCTTTTGTAAGAAGAAAATGTGAATTGTGCATGAAGACATCTTTTGAAAGGAGAGATGCACCGATAATCACTTCTTTTTTGGGCATGAACCTCTAGATGCATGCAAGTGCTTGATGCATTTCCAATACTTCTATATCCGTTTATCTTTCATCGAGTTTGTAGCATTTGCAATTATTCTTAAAACATGAAGACTACTACCATTCTTCAAAATTTTTTTAGGTGCAAGCTACATGAAAGCAACGAACAAAGCAAGTATTGAAATGAAAACATCAACTTCGAAAATACTTATCTCACAATTAATCTACACCCTTCCTTTGATCCTTGGGAAGAGACATTCTCCTTCCTTTGGTCCATGAGAGAAACTACATACTCCTCCTTGATCCAAGGTTGCTTCACTTTGTCTTTGGATGGTGCTTGAGAATGAACAAAGAGCTCAATGTAAGCTCTTGAAGTCGAAGTCAAGAGGAAAGTGCAAAATTGGTTTCCCTTTATAACTTGACTTTGATCACCAAGGGACTTCAAATTATGCACTTGGGTTCGATCGGAGATAGCTTCTTGAACAGATCAATACTCTGTGCCTAAAAGGGCTCATATTTGAGTATTGTGCTCGGATTTGACAGGTTATCTCTATGAAATGATGAGATTAAGTTTGACTACCAATTCTTTGTCTAGATAAGATCCCTTACTATAATGGGTATTGCATTCGTTCATGGAAGAGGGGGTCAAAAGTCCGATTCTCATGGCCAACCTCACAATGACAACTTTGTTTGAATGAAAACTACACCCATTATCTTTTTATAGCCCGAGATGATGTTTTACCATCAAAAACAAATAAAATTATGTATGGTGTCTCATGGAAATCCACGATTGCATCGTGGTTACAGCAAGACCTCTTCGAGCAGTGAGTCATGGGTTCAATATTGCTACTCAGTTTCTAATAATTAGATTTTTGCAAAAAATTCACATCTCGTGACAAAGTTGGCCAATGGGCTATGATTGTAACGCTGAAGTTGATCCCCTAGATGTGGTGAGTTTGATCCCTATGTAGCACGTGCAAACCATTTTGGCACCTTCAAATGGGTGGCAGACCCAAGCTACTAAGTAGAACCAATCTTCATAATGACTGGCCAAGTACTTCAAATGATTTGTGTAGCGCATGTGGTTTGATCATATGCTTCAAATTCGGAGATCATAACATCAACTCTGGTTACTTTGCCATGATTCTTTGTTTCAGCTTCTAAGCTCGGTGACAACAGCCTATCGGGAGCATTGTACCGTGAATGACCATTGCCTCTGTGGTTAGTGCAATTATTCCATATTGATATCATGCTTGCTCTGACGAACATAACAGTGATAGCTCAACGGATGTCGCTTGTGGCCCATGCCAAAGGTCAGTGGTTCAATTCGTGAATGGTACCTCCTTGAGTCTATCAGGCATACTATTTGATGTTGAAGGCATACACTTTTGCTACTCGAAAGAATTCACGAGAGTAAAATTGAAGATACAGAGCTACATGCAGAATCGGGTGGAGAGAGATGCGAGAAAATCACGCGTATGAAAATAGATCCTAAATGTCTGACATATGAAGAGTATAATGATGATGAAAGGTCTCATCAAGATGTCCATGAGAGCTCTAGCTCTGATACCAATGCAACAAACTAATGATTACGACCACCATGTGCTAGATATATGACTCTCCTCCTAACCTTATGCATGTATATATAGCTGCTTGAATCAACAAGGACCACAAATGTAACTAGAGTCCACAAGTGCATGTGCAATCTCCTCCACTCCTTTCATATCTTCCATTATAGTCTACTAGTGGCTCGAGTGTTCTCAGCCACTGCTTTAACACCTTCCATTAGAGTCCACTAGTGGTTGGTGTACTCGCCTCTCGAGTTAAGTCTCCCTCGACTCAAGTTAACTCACATTTAACTTGAGTTAGAAGGCTCTAGAGCTCTTTGGGCAAAACTCTCTCCCCATGCTCTGCATGGGGGTTGAACTGAAGAACTCCTCCTTCATAACCTTGAGACGTAACCACTAGGCTAAGTAGATCACTTGTTTAAGAGAGCACATGGACCTATGCTTAAGTCTAGTCTCGAGATCTTTGGCCATACACATGAGTGACCAAACGGTGTTCGATTTCAGATGTGTCTGAACTGGTCGGACCCTTAGATCATAGACTTACTTTATTACACAGTGGAAAGAAACTAATATGCTAAAAGATAATGCATGGGGCCTAAGTTATGATCAGTTCCTTGACCACTAGAAATATTTAATGAAGTAATACATCACCTCTAAGTCTTTAAGGCGTCGACAGGTGCTGGTGGTGGTCAACTACAAAGATGCTATCAATAAGGAACCAGATCTACTACATACACAATGCCAGAGACAAGAAGCAAAGCCTGCTAAGGGACGACAGAGACAAAGAGGGGGAGAGTGTTGTAGATGAAAGAAGCACAGAAAAGCAAGCTGTAAAAAATTTCAAATTATGGGCACAAATTTTCTTCTTCAACTTTCTATGAAATACCTCATAAGCCATGTAAATGCACAAGAGGAGTCTTCTAGATGCATAAATCCCAATTCTTGTAACATAATCCTTGTAACATAGTAGGAGTTTAGCATTTTCCAATAAAAGTGCTAGTCTCTTGTGTGAAATGACCATTTTTAGGGCACATGTATATAATTTACTTGATGACTCTTTGTAAGGACTTTTTGCCATTATGAGGAAGGAAGCTGAAATTGTGAATTTGCCTCTTCTTTGTTGAGTATCCTCTTCTCCAAGAGCTTGTGTGTGTGATTCATGCTTGAATGTGTGTCTAGTAGTGTGGTGTTCCCCATCCTCTCTTGTTTTCATGATTGTAGTGTGTGTGTGAAGCTTGGTGAGCTGTGGCGCTGAAGTAGTGTTTCCCATCATTCAATATCTTGCTCATAACTTGAAGAATGTTTGTCAGATTTGACTAAAAATATGATCATTAGATGCATCTCGTTGAGAGCTTCAAAGTAACTCACTATTGACCATATTCAAAGGTCTGAGTTGAGAGAAAAGTCCAAATTTGTGCTTATTGCTATTGCAAGTATCACGACATGCATTTTCAAAGGATTGATGAGTAGGAGAGGTAGCTGAACTGAGCTATATGCATTGTCGCATTATCACTTCACATACCATCATGTGTGCACACATCTTCATACATTTGGTATGTCTAATTTCACGGATTGATAATTAAACGTGTATTAATCCACCACTATATGCACTTGTGGGACGATTGCGGTATAGTCTCAGTTGACACAAGTCCCTAAGGCTCTACAACTTAGGTACACATGAGTCCTTCTTCATCTACCATGGGTTAATGGTAGAACTACAAGAAATAGGGGGGCGTAGCGACGCCCCCGAATTGAAAAAAAAAACGAGAATCGTCGCTTATGCGACGCTAGCGTTGCATAAGTGACGGTGTTGTTTTTGGATTTTTTACGGGCCTTCGTCGCATAAGCGATGCTAACCTCGCTTATGCGACACTAAAATTGTGTGTCGCAAATAGCATTGCTAACTAGCAATGTTATTTGTGACGTTGGCAAACTGGCTGGCGTCGCATATGCGACATCTTGTGTTCCAGAGCATCGCATAAGCGATGCTCTGGAATGTTAAAAAAAAATTTCGATTTC
>CM035441.1:84299377-84354377 GCA_020310875.1 Ceratopteris richardii | reverse complement strand
ATACATACATACTTACATGCATACACACACATATGCATACATAATGCACATGCATACATACACATACTTAATGCATACACACACATATGCATACATAATGCATACACACACAGACACACACATATGCATACATAATGCACATGCATATACATACATACATGAATACACATACACACATAGACACATACACACACATAGACACATACACACGCATAAACACATACACACTCATAGGCAGCGATTAGAGGAGGGCTCTTCTGTGGCTCCACATGCAGGAAGACATCTATCTTCTCATAGGGATGTTTTTTTTTCATAAACTTTTTTAATGATATTATAACACATATTTTTGTTTATTTTTATCTATCTATTTTTAGGACACCTATACCACCTCCATATCATGATAGCAGAGCAGAGTTGTCTATGAGGACATGCATAGGCACCTTAGGACTAGAGTGCGATATAGAGCCAGAGGGGAACATTGTGTACATAGGGGATGGATTGGAGTTCAAGATAAGAATGCGGGCATTATGCGACTCTTACCTGCACCTTGTCCACTTACCGTGGAAGTAAGTATAAATTTTACATATAAATTGAAATAAATATCTTCTGTTTTATTTACATTATTTTTTTTTAATTTTTGTAGTGAGCATGATGAGAGGGATAAAAAATACGTACTTAGTTCACTTGAGATAGATTTTGGGACAAGATGGTCGCATAAGTGGTGTCTAAAAGAGATGCGAACACTTATGGCTCATCATCGTGATGATGCACGGTATGCACTGCTTTTATGTATATATATGTGGATATGAGTATGTGTGTTTATGTATGTATGTATGTATGTATGTATATGAGAGAGAGAGAGAAAAGAGTGAGACTAGAGGTACAAATACACACATACACACATATACATCATACATGCACATTTACACACATATACACATACATGCACATTTATACATACACACACATACATGCACATTTATACATACACACACATACATGCACATTTTTACACACACATACACATGCATGCAGTTACACACATATAATGAATACACATGGACACATAAACATACTCACATACACATGCATAATCATATGTACACACACATAGACTCATATAATCATATTTACATGCATATATACATATACACATGCATATATACATATACACATGCATATATACACACACACAACACATGCATATGCACATATAGATACACATACATACACAACAAATGCATACACATAAATAAATAAATAAATCCTATTTCAAAAATCCTAATTTGAAAACACTAATTTTGATATTAGGGTTTAAAACCCCTAATTTAAAAACTCTAATTCAACCTTTTAGCCATATGATTGAAGTATATGTACACATTGCATTTATTCCTCCGACGTCCTACTAGAGAGATGTCTCTCCTCCCAACCTTATGCCTCTATATATAGCTACTCGAATCAAAGAGGATCATAATATATATAAAGATATATACACATCATGTAGATACACATACATAAATATAAAATGGAGTAGATATATTATGCATCACACATACATGCCTAAATGAACACATAAATATATATACATGCATACATATTTACATGTACACATTTACACATAGGCACATATACATATATACATGTACACGTCACATATACATGCCTACATGCACACATAAATATATATATACATGCATACATATTTACATGTACATATTTACACATAGGCACATATACATATATACATGTACACAATTATAAACACTTTCATATATTACATGAATACATGAATATTTTACATAAATGCATATGCATACTAACACATGTATACATACATCACACACATGCACACACATACATATACATGAAATACATATATATGCATACTAACATATGTATACATATAATGCACATGAATACACACACATATGCATACATACATGATAAAAATTTGCTCCTCGAAGATAAAGCTATATATAAAATAATTAGGCATACCCCCAAGCTTCATGTTCTAACTTAAAAGAACATGATTTCATCTCTCTAGTAGCATTCATTGTTATTCAAGTTAATAAAAAATCTATTATCTGATATCCATTCAGAAGCTTCAAGTTATTGATCGATAACTAGAGTAGAATTTACTATTTAATCTGCTCATATGTTTTCATTATTGCCATCATTTTGGTAATACATCAAGATAGTCTCATCTTCATTATCCTTAATGATTTCATTTATTTCTTCTATTGTTAAATCTATGTTCTCATGAGTCACATCATCTATTGATGGATTAATATCTATTTCTAGTAATTCCTCTTCCTCATCAGTAGAATCAGCATGTAGAGAATTATCCTCTTCATAAAAAATATTAGTATCATTATCACGTATAATGATTCTAATTTCTCTTTCAGATGTTGATGTATCAGTATCTGATGTTGAATCATCAAGAGGACTTTATTCGATCTCTCTAACAATAAACTGTTCAAAGAATAGGTTGCACATGAATGACTTGCCACCAAGGATGAGCATTTGGGTTTTTATAAAAAATGCTTGTTCAATATGCATAGGAAGAATATATGGTTCTTTAGTAGATCGCATTACATTGGAAGAATCAATTGCCCAAAACCCAGATAATTCCTTTCTTAATGTGGAATTACTACCTTTATACTCGGCTCGAAACCAGTCAACCTTCAAAATGACCTATCAAAATATATAACAACAAAAACCCATTATTAGGTGCTTAAAAAAATAACTAACTCTATCATAAAAAATATAAACTTTTTTCTACCTGTTTGAATGTACAAAATGAAATTTCGTAGATACCAACAATAGTTCCTACGTAGCCAAGTTCGCCATCTATAAGGTTCGTGTCTTTTGAGCTAGCACGTGATAACTGCTTGAAAGAAGCTACAATACTAGAATCCTCTGTTTTACGTAAAGAATCAATGGCTTTGATTCTAATATGCTGTCCAAAAGCCCACATATTAGTGAACATTCGAGCCTGCAAAAGAAATTCAATTAGTAAATAGAAACTAATATACATATATGAAAAAAATAAAATATTACTAAAATAAAATTACCTTTCGTTCACAACCTATCATTAACTCTCTCTGCTCATCTGAGATTTCTTCATTATTTGTGTTGGCACGTTGCAAATGACTATATAGCCAATCCGTGAAAGAAGATATATCTGTAATCTCATTATTATCGAGATTACGTCTATATCTTTTGTTTTTTCGCCTTTTACTTCGGAGATTTTGAATCCTGTTCATACTCGCTAAGGAATGCTTGCATGCATTCGCTATTATATGCTACAAAAGTAGAAACATCATTTTTTTCTTGAAATGTAAATAAGAATGGAACTCTCTTACCTGATAATACCTCATCTGTTATTTTTGAAGAAGACTCATTGGTCCATGCACATGGAGCTTCTTCATGAACTCTTTCAAGGTACTCACCAACGTAATACATGCATCTTCAAGCATCCAACCCTTTGCCATGGATCCTTCTGGTTTTGCTCTTTGTCGCACATAACCTTTTAATATTCTCATAAATCGCTCGACCCAAAACATCCATCGAGTGTTGACAACACCTACAATCTCTATTTTATCTACACGATGGACTAATAAATGAACCTGAATATCAAAAAATGAAGTAGGAAGTTCTTTCTCTATCAAACATAGTAGCTCTTTGCATTCACATTTTTTTTTTGGGATCGAGTTTTTGTCAATCTCTTTGGATGTAATCCACCTATACATATCATAAAAACAATTATAAAGAAGTTAATTCAAAAATAAAAGATATCCAATATTCATACATATTAAATATAAAAGTATCATAATTACCTTATAAGTGATCCAATACGATAGATCATATCTCGTACTCCTTTTGTTGTACATCCATCGATAACCAAAGGTAAAATATGTTTCAAAAAGTTATGCCAGTCATGGATCTTTAACCCAGATAAGCTCTTATCATCCATAGTAAAAATGTTTTGAAAAGATGCTCCATATCCTATCGGAGTCTTAATCAATTGAATTCTATTGTTGATAGTCTGTATCTCTTTTGTTGTAAGTACCCAAGGAGTAGGTGCATAAGTCGTTTCTTGTCGATGTCTATCAAAAATTGGCCATAACTTTGGGCAATATTTTTGAATATATGCATAGGATCAAGAAGATGACATACTTTTAAATCTTTCCAATACTCCAAAGAATACCATATTGATATGTTCTCTGCGAGTGCCAATTTTCCTTTACCTCTCTTCACATACTCATTATCTGAATCATCACTGAAGATTTTTTATTCTAGATCTATCAGAGGACCATCTGTCCATTTTTTATACCAATCCATACGTGTCATAGGTTTTGGACACTGACCTGTATCAAGCTTTCCATTAAAATGTATCGCTTCTCTTTTAGATCTTAATGGATGATCATCAGGCAAGAATCATCGATGTCAAAGATAAATATTTTTGTTGAGATTCTTACTATAGATTGATCTCAACCAATCACCACAATATGGACAAGCTTTATAACCCTTAGTAGCTATTCCTGCATCATGAAAATGATAAAAATATAATTAGATTAAATCATATTTATTTACATGCATATTGAATAAAAAAATTACATCAATACCTGAACAAACACCATATCCTGGAAAATCGTGAATAGTCCAAGCCACAATACCACGAACTGTAATATGTCTTTCATTGATGCTTTTCGATACATCAATGACATTAATACCTCTCCATAACTCTTGGAGATTGTTAATGACATGAGCAAGATATATATTCATACCTTTAACTTGTCTTTTGCCTGGGATTAAAAGTGAAAGCATTAAATGTTCCTTTTGAATGCTAAGATATGGCGGAAGATTGTACTTTATGACTACCACTGGCCATGTTGACCATTTACTGGATTTCATGGAGAATGGATTAACCCCATCTAATGCAACTCCTAACTTTAGATTCTCTGGATTTTGTGCAAATTCAGGCCATGTAGAATCAATATGCTGAAAAGCAACACTATCATGAGGAATTCTAATTATTCCATCAGTACTTTTATGATCATGTCCCCAAGTCAAAAGATTTGATAATTCGTGGCTTTGAAACATATGTCTAATCCGTGGAGCCAATGGAAAATGTCTCAATACCTTTTTTGGGATTTTACCTTCTTCGCCCTTATATCGAGGAGATTGACATTTGGGACATGTCAAAGAGTCTGCATATTCACCTCTATATAAAATACAATCGTTAGGACATGCACGTATACATTGATAATCTATACCAAGATTGTTGATTATCTTCTTCATTTCATCCTGTGAGGTAGGACGAATATTCTGACTTGGTAAAAACTTTTCAGATAATAACCTATAAGTTCATCAAAAAAAGATATATTAAAAAAAGTAAATAAATAAATAAATAAATAAATAAATAAATAAATAAATAAATAAATAAATATATATATATATATATATATATATATATATATATATATATATATATATATATATATATATATATATATATATATATATATATATATATATATATATATATATATACGTAGTTAGTTGACCGGGTTTTCGTTTACAATGCTAAATGTACCAGGTCGCCCATCAGCTATTGGGAGTGCATGCACTTTACCAATGGTATGCTGGTTGTTACGGATGGTCAGAAGACGGACCCTCCGAAAAGCCTATGGACGTTCCATCGGGGTGGGAGAAGTCTCAATATGTATGTGTAACAATTTCCCGATGTACAACAACTGGTTATCCTACTGGCGCATACGTCACCAAACCTCGGGGAGTTATTGTGCGTTTGCGTCTAACGGCTACCGCCCCACTAAAGAGCGAGTATGACTAATCGACGTGGTTGATATGACGACGACAACAGCATGTCGTAAACGGAAATAGCCAATATATATATATATATATATATATATATATATATATATATATATGCATATAATTTCATATATGTGTATGCTTGTGTATGTGTATGTGGATGTGAATATGCATGTGCATGCGTATACATATGTGTATGTGTATATGTATATATGTAAGTATATGTATTTTATAGGTGCATATGTATGTATATATAAGTATGTGTATATGTATGCATATATGCATATGTATGTGTGTATACATGTGTATGTATGTATGTATGTATGTATGTGTATGTATGAATGTGTATATATGTATGTATATGTATGTATATGTATGTATGCATGTGTAGCTGTGTATATTTGATTTTGTTTTTAATTGTTTTTTGTATATTGTGGTTTGCACATTTTCATATCTAGGCCATTGAATCGTCTAGTAGTTTCCCATTTTATAGTCAATCTATTACTTGTCTTGCTAAGCTATTTATAGATATTAAATAGCGGTTACCAAGGAAGGTATTTAGTCATATGTAAAATGGGAGGATTAATTTTTTTTGGGAATATTTTGAAAGATGCATTAATAGTTTTAAAAGATGGGTGGACAAAAAGTGTCCATTCAATTCAAGTTCTTGTTCTTACCTTATCTAAAGTAAGAATAAAAACCTGCATTGAATGGACACTTTTTGTTCGCCCATCCTTTAAAATTATTTTTCCATCCTTCAAAATCTTCAAGATAAATTTGATCCTCCCATTTTACATGTGGCTTAATACCTTCCTTGGTAACTGCTATTTAATATTTGTATAATTAGCAGCACAAGTATTAGGTCGACCAAAATGGGAGAAACATATGTGTCAAGAAGATTCTAAAGGTTGGGTGGACAATTCTAAAGGCTAGATGGACAAAACATCTTCATTCGATATAGGTATGTATAATTTGACCTTACTCTCATAACATGTGTATGTGTGTATATGTGTGTGTATGTTTATATGTGTGTATGCATTCATGTATATTATGTGTATGTTTATATATGCATGTATATATATATATATATATATATATATATATATATATATATATATATATATATATATATATTTATTTATTTATTTATGCACATATATATAAATAGATAGAAAATTGAAAATTATACCTTAATAGTGTCGAAATAGATACATTACTCCATCCAAAACGATTTTGAAGATTGAGAATAAGTAAGCTCGCACTTAGTCATGTCAAACAAATTCCTTCATATACATGCTTTAGACATTCCTCTTGAAGATATTTCTCATTTTTAGAAATATCAATGCTCTCACTGTCATTTTGATACCAATCCTCAATAAAATCTGCCATGCCATCATCTTCATCATTGTCACACAAATCTTGTACTTTATCGTCTTTTGAATATAGATCTTTCAACCTTGCATATTCCACAGGATTACTTTTGCGTAGCCTCCTCATAGAAGCTTCTGATAAATGAGGTCTTATTGGCAATTGTGAATGGTGTGGAGGAATATCATCAACATCATACGTTGGAATCTACACATATAAATAAATTTCATTAGTATTCCATAAATGAAAAAAAGTAAACTTTAAATATAAAATTAAGTATATAAGTTATTAAATATGGATAGAAAATTATTATTCTCTCTAGCTAAAAGGTGCTCTTGGAGGTCTACGCCATGCATGATTCACTAATAGTTCATCACCCGCATGTAATGTAGTAATAGCATTGACAGCTATGTATCTTGATACATCTCTACTCATGTATGGTGGTTCGTACTATTTTCACGCTCCTCAAATGTGCAATTAGTCCTTGAACTATTATGTAACCCTCGACTACTATTTATTAGGCCTGCTATATTTCCATGTGTGTAAGGTCTTCCATCAATATATAATCTTCCATTTTCTGCATGTAAAATCCTTCTACTAGTAAGGGATGTTGCGTTCAAGCATATTCCATAAGTACTCATGCTTTGAACATAACGTGAAAGTCGATGCCAATCTCCACATCCATATATAGGACCACAAAATGACATAAGAGTGACTTCAGAGTTCGAAGGCACATACAAATCCTCTACAATAAAGAGACCACGACCAACATTAGTAATAGTGGATGGAGCAATCATATAGCGATTACCCCAAAAGTTGAAAACCTCTCCATCTAAAGGAAGTGGTCCTCTATTCCATCCTCCATGTCTTCTTCTATCATATGTTTGTACTAAAGAACGATCACAAGCTGGCAATGGATAATCTCCAGCCATTTCAGTCTCTAAACCAGGAGGTAGATGATTTCTAGAAACCTCTACTTGTAATTGATGAATAGCAAGTCCATGACGTGTACAAGGTATATTCACATTATGAGCAAAATTATCATCATCATCATCATCATCGAGCAAGTATTCCTGCATATCAATAGTAATTTGATTTTGTATATGGTTTTTAAATAAAATAATGACATTAATTTATATAAAAAATACATACCCAAGCATTATCACGTTGACCAGGTGATGGTGCACGTTCAAAAGTACCATATATGCTCTTGATAGTAAAATTCATCATAATTCCTATCAGAGGACACATGTGAAGTCGTTGCATGGGTAGGAGGTGGTGGAGTACCCTCTGATTGATCAGAATCTGCACATAATAAGAAACAAAAAAAAAAGTTATGTATCCATCAAATATATTTAAGATTAAATGTTTGATATACTTACAGTATATAGTCGTTGCATGATGAGGAGACGGTGGTGGAGTTCCATCTGATTGATCATAATCTACAAATAATGGTATTTGATATTAATAATCTGATTATTTACATACACAAAAAATTCACATATATATATTTACACATACATACATATTCACATATACACATTTACACGTACACACATATTCACATATACACAAATACACATTATTGTGGGATAAATGCATGTATTTTGTATGAATGAGTGTATATGCATGCATGTGTGTGTACGTATATATGTGGATATGTATATGTGTGTTTATGTTATATGTATCTATATGTGTATATGTATACATATATGTATGCATATATGTTTGCATGTATATGTGTATGTGGGTATGTGTATGTGTATGTGTATGTGTGTGTATATATGTGTATGTACATCCGAGATTCATTTACACTATCATTGAGTGTGTGTGAGTGCTACACCATAGCCCACAACACTCAAACTCATTAGGCTACACTTATGATGCCAATGAGGTTGTACATCATTGTGAATTAATACAAGTCTTTACATTCATCAACTCTGTGCTCTCTGAGTATACTACTTCAAGTCTGTCAACTTCAAAGAGGCATATCTCAGTGCCTACTGCACCAAATCAAGTGATTCAAAGCTTGGTAGATTCAGCGCAAAGCATACTACAAGCATACAAAGTTTGAAGCAACTTGGTTCAGCCAATTTCGAGAAATCGTGGTTGAAGTGCTCACTGGTATTTGTCTGCATACTTCGTAAAAAGTCGGGAGTGTCCATAATTTTGCTAAAGTGATTTCTCCCTGTATAGTTTATCATTTTATCATTTTGAATGATTCCACTTGCAAATGGTAGCTTACTAAGCTAATAGAATACCTCTAGAAGGAATTTCGCCAATTGTAAGTGTACTGGTCATACTGAGTATAACTCTGAGCAGATGTCAATACCAAAATAGCAAGTTTTCTTAGATTTGTGAAGTATCAAGTAGTCTGTTTTGATTTGATCACTACACACATCATTTGCAAAGTACATATATGATCTCTTGGTATCATTTGGAAGCTAAGGGTGTCTACTAATCATATCTGGAGTTACTGAGGGCTGGTGCAAAGCAGGATTAGCAGCACCTACTCAATCTTCTGAAGGATCCATCCATCTTTCCCAACAGTGGTATCAGAGCAAACAAGGTAACATGGGAGATGGTTTTCCTTCATTCATTGACAAATTGGACATGAACAATTATCAAGCTTGGTCTCTGAGGATGAAGACCTATCTACAAGGAAGAAGTCTGTTTGGATTCATCTCAGGAGATGAGGAATTGCCCTCATTCAAAGCAAGGGGTCTACCCACCAAGGAAGAACAAGAAAGACTTAATACATGGTGTGCAAAAGATGCATTGGCAAGGTCTTATCTTCTTAACTCTATATCTGATTTCCTTTTACCTCACATCAAGAATTGTAAGACTTCCCAAGAAACTTGGGAAACCTTGTCATCATACTTTTCATCTAATACAAGGGCCAGGAAGAATCAATTGTGGATTGAATTCACAACCCTTAGGAAGCAACCAAAGCAATCAGTCTCAGAATTTGTGACCAAGATCAAGGATGTGGCAGACCAATTAGCAAGCATAGGAGAGGAGATTGAAGAGGAACAAATAGTAAGGCAAATAACCAATGGACTAAAGGTAGATGATAAGTGGGAAAGCTTCACCACTGCAATGGATCTCTACATGGATATGCATACTCCAGATCTCACAACTCTGATGGGCCAACTATTCACACATGAAGCAAAGTTCACAAAGGTTGGAGATACATCTAAAGGTAACACTCCTTCTGCCCTATATACTGATAAAAAGATTAAAGACAAAGGTAAAGGTAAAAAGCAAGAGGATGAAGGTTCTACCTCCCAAGTCAACTATGCAGGGAGAGGTAGATCTTCAAGAGGCAGGGGCAGAGGAGGTAAGCAAGGTAGGGGGAGACCCTACAATTCATCACCATGCAATATTTGTGGATTGTCTAACCACACCACAGATGAGTGCTACAGAAACTACAAAAATCAGAGAGGAAGAGGCTATCAAAGAGGTGGATACTCTCAAGGCAGAGAAAGGTTCAACCAACACCAAGGCTACAATGGCTACAACAATAACTACAACAACAATTACAACAACAACCATAATGGTAACTACCAAGGAGGATTCAGAAATAGGAAAGTCTACAACAACTACACAGAGGAGCAAGATGACTCCCTATTGATCATGAATATGACTTCCAAGTTAGGTATCAATGATGATCATCTATTTTATATTGATTCAGGGTGTTCTAATCATGTAGCTGGTAATGTGGCACTACTCTCTGATCTTGAGGAACCCAAGGGCAAACATCAAGTACAGACAGGTGATGATACTAAGCATTCTGTAGTAAAGATTGGAAATGTAAAAACTTGTGATGGTAACCAGAACCTATTGAGCAGGGTACTTTATGTACCAACTATTACCAAAAACTTAATGAGTGTTGGTCAGATTGTGGAGAAAGGTTTGCAGGTCAGGTTCAATCAACATGGAGCATATGTGGAGGACCCAAGACATGGATTCAAAAGGATAGCCAAGGGAGAAAGATCAGGTAGATTATTTACCTTTGAATTAGAAGACACAAAGAATATTGCTTTGTATAGCTACAAGGACCAAACACTTTCAGAACTTGAAATGTGGCACAAGAGACTAGGGCACATAGGTGAAAGGACCTTGAAGCAAATGAGCAGAGATCAATGTGTGCTTGGGATACCCAATGTATCCAAGCAACACATGATTTACAAGTGTGGTGCTTGTCAATTTGGTAAGTCTCACAGGTTACCTTATACAAGGAAAGGTTTTATGCATGAAGACTACCTAGACTTGGTGCACACAGATGTTTGGGGACCTAGCAAGGATCCCTCCATTTCAGGATCAAGGTACTATGTGTCTTTCATTGATGATTATAGCAGATGGACTGTGTTATACTTTATGAAGCACAAGGATGAAGTGTTTAATTGTTTCAAAAGATATCTTGCACTAGTTGAAAATCAAACAGGAAGGAACTTGAAGAAGCTAAGGTCAGATGGAGGAGGTGAATACTTCTCAAATGAGCTTGAGGATTTCTTGCAGGAAAGAGGAATCAAAAGGGAGATAACAACAAGGTACTCACCTGAACAAAATGGGGTAGCTGAAAGCAGGAATAGACTTATAGTTGAAACAGCCAGGTCCATGCTTAATGAAAAGAAATTGCCAAATTATCTTTGGGCAGAGAGTGTATCTACTGCCACCTATCTCATAAACAGGTTGCCATCAAAGTCACTTGATGGAATGACACCTTATGAAGCTTGGCATGGTAAGAGACCATCATTGGATCATTGCAAAATCTTTGGTTGTGTAGCATATGTGCATATTCCCTCACAAGTAAGGGGAAAACTAGACCCTAAAGCAGAAAAATGTATTTTCATTGGTTATGACTTGAATAAAAAAGGGTACAGATTCTACAACCCAACAAATAAAGGGTTCAAGGTAAGAAGAGATGTAATCTTTGATGAGAATGACTCATGGTATGAGAATGAATGCAGGAAGGTTAGTCTACCCTATGATTTGGAAGAGGAGTTTCCAAAACTCTCAAAGGAGGAACCAATCCAAAAGGAAGACTCAAGTTCAGAAGATGATGACACAATCAATCTTGAAGAATTCAAGGCATGGAAGTCCAAAGGCAAGTTAAAGATGAAGAAGCTTGAGGACATACCATAATCTTCAATTCAAGCAATGAGGAGATCTCAGAGAGAAAGTAAGAAGCCTATCAGATATGGGTATGATACATCTCTTGTAACTAAGCATTCAATTTATCTTGCAAAGGACTTGTTAAGTGAAGAACCAGGTTCATATGAAGAGGCAATCATCAAACCAGAATGGAAAGGAGCTATGGATGAAGAAATAGAAGCTCTCAAAGAGAGTGACACATGGGACTTGGTACCCAAGAAGGACTCTATGAAGGTGATAGGATCCAGATGGATCTACAAATTAAAGAGGAACTCTGATGGTACAATCAACAGGTACAAAGCTAGGTTGGTAGCCAAGGGTTTTGCACAAACCCAAGGCATTGATTATGAGGAGACATTTTCTCTTGTGGCTAAGATGCCAACAATCAGAGTATTGGTGAGTGTAGCTGCATCCAAGAATTAGAACATGTACCAATTAGATGTCAAGAATGCTTTCTTGAATGGATGGATATCTGAAGAAGTCTACATGTCACAACCACCTGGCTATGAAGATCCCAAGAAGGTAAATTATGTTTGTAAATTGAAGAAGGCTCTATATGGATTGAAGCAGGCACCTAGAGCATGGAACTATAGACTAACAACATATCTCCAAGACCAAGGGTTTACTATGAGCAAGGCAGACACTTCATTGTTTATCAAAAGGAGCAATTCAGAGGTAATCTATCTCTGTGTTTATGTTGATGACATCATCATTACAGGTAATGATGTCCAAGGAATCAGAAGCATAAAAAACCAGATGATGAAGGAGTTCAAGATCAATGATCTTGGATTATTGAAATACTTTCTAGGACTTGAATTGGTTTATACTAATTCAGGTATATATATCACTCAGAAGAAGTATGTGCAGGACATGTTAAAGAAATTTGGCTTGCAGGATGCTAAAGTCTCTAGTACTCCAATGGAAATCAACCTAAAGCTAAGTGCTCATGAAGGGGATGAAGGTCAAGACATTACAGGATATCAAAGTATGGTAGGTAGTTTGAATTATGCTACTTTGACCAGAATTGACATAGCATATGGAGTTAGTGTGCTAAGTCAATTCATGCACAAACCAAGGGTACCTCACCTTGAGGCTGCAAAGAAGATCTTGAAGTATCTAAAGGGAACTCAGAACAATGGTTTGTACTTTCCTTATACATCAGATATTGACATTAAAGTGTATTCAGATGCAGATTGGGCAGGATGCAAGGATGATAGGAGGAGCACATCAGGATACTTATCTTTTGCAGGTGATAAACTATTTCTTGGTCAGCTAAGAAACAACCAACAGTGGCATTGTCATCCACTGAAGCAGAATATAGAGGGCTAGCTAATGCCACTCAAGAAGCTATTTGGTTAAAGCTTTTGTATACAGATCTAGGCCTATACACTAGGCCCCCAATTATCTTTGGAGACAACACAAGCTCTCTTCACCTTGCAGCTAATCCAATATATCATGCTAGAACAAAACACATAGAGGTTCATTACCACTATGTGAGAGAGAAGTTGCTAAGCAAAGACATTCAGTTGACTTATGTGTCTACTAATATGCAATGTGCAGATTTACTCACTAAAGCTTTGGATGGAAACAAATTATGCAGATTCAAATCCATGATTGGATTGCAGGATGTAATTGAAGATTGAAGATGAAGACTTAAGCCAAAGTGTTTGGCTTGAGGGGGAGCTGTTGGTGTGATTTGCAAGCCCACACACTTGGCTTGGATTTGTTCTTGAAGACTCAACATGTGAGAAGAACCATAGGAACTTATGCTTGTAATTTATTACCACTTTACCCATGTAAAAGTCTAAATGACTTGGAATCTTATGGATACACCTACTTGATAGATTCGTGGAATTAGATGGTATGAGTTGAGAGAATATCTCCCTACTTTTAGAGGAGTGATTATAGGAAGTCTTAGATTTGAATTTGAAATTCAAATCAACCTCCAACTCATATAAAAGTGAGAAGAAAACTCGCGGGCAGAAAGAGTACATCCGAGATTCATTTACACTATCATTGAGTGTGTGTGAGTGCTACACCATAGCCCACAACACTCAAACTCATTAGGCTACACTTATGATGCCAATGAGGTTGTACATCATTGTGAATTAATACAAGTCTTTACATTCATCAACTCTGTGTTCTCTGAGTATACTACTTCAAGTCTGTCAACTTCAAAGAGGCATATCTCAGTGCCTACTGCACCAAATCAAGTGATTCAAAGCTTGGTAGATTCAGCGCAAAGCATACTACAAGCATACAAAGTTTTAAGCAACTTGGTTCAGCCAATTTCGAGAAATCGCGGTCGAAGTGCTCATTGGTATTTGTCTGCATACTTCCTAAAAAGTCGGGAGTGTCCATAATTTTGCTAAAGTGATTTCTCCCTGTATAGTTTATCATTTTATCATTTTGAATGATTCCACTTGCAAATGGTAGCTTACTAAGCTAATAGAATACCTCTAGAAGGAATTTTGCCAATTGTAAGTGTACTGGTCATACTGAGTATAACTCTGAGCAGGTGTCAATACCAAAATAGCAAGTTTTCTTAGATTTGTGAAGTATCAAGTAGTCTGTTTTGATTTGATCACTACACACATCATTTGCAAAGTACATATATGATCTCTTGGTATCATTTGGAAGCTAAGGGTGTCTACTAATCATATCTGGAGTTACTGAGGGCTGGTGCAAAGCAGGATTAGCAGCACCTACTCAATCTTCTGAAGGATCCATCCATCTTTCCCAACAGTGCATGCATGTGGATGTGCATATACATGTATTTACGCATTTGTTAATGTGCGTATGTGTATATATATATATATGCAATAATGCATGCATGTAAGTATTTTTATGTGGTTGTAGAAATGTTTGTGCATATGCATGTGTATATGTGTGTATGTCTAAGTGTATGTGCACATGTATCTGTGTGTATATATATGTGTGTGTATGTGCATGTGTATATGTGTATATGTGTGAAAGTGGATCTTCATCATGTATAAGTGTACAATAAGTGTGAGTATGCTATCTAATGAAAATAACACAATTCAAATGATATACAAAGAATAGAAATTGTACTTACAATAGTTAGCCATACTTTTTGCTTGGTTAGCTTCTTGAATAACCTGCAATAAAGAGAGAAAGAAGAGAAAGAGAGAGAGAGAGAGAGAGAGAGGGAGAGAGAGAGAGAGAGAGAATTCAAAGAGAGAAAGATGTAGAAAGAGAGAAACAGAGACAGAGGGAGACAATAAGAGAGAGCTTAGGCAAAACAACAATTTTGCATATACTTGTTTCAGCTCGTAAGCACAACGCAATTGCGAACGTTGGAGAGCTCTTCGATTAGATGTGTGAAAATGCCGATCGAAGAGCCTCCAACGTTTTAATTTTTTTCCGTCAACAACCGTCGTGTAACCGATGGTAACGTGTCGTAAAAACCATTGGAATTGGCATCGCATAAGCGACATTTTTTAGCATCGCTTATGCGACACTTTTTAAAACCGTCACGTTAGCAATGCTCTATGCAAGCCTCGCACACCCCCTCGCACCACACATCGAAAAAAACATCATTTGGCTCGTCGTTTAATTGACAGTGTGCGCTCGACGCTCATTGCGATGCATTTTGCAATTTTATAGTGACAAAATTGTGTCACCTTAACCGTCGCTATGCGCCCGTATTCCTTGTAGTGTAGCCTTGGCAGCGGCAATAAATGGGATGAAAACTGCATCTAGTGTCTCAATAAGATTTTGTTCCCATGGGAAACTATTTTAGTGCACTCCACGAGGATCTTCCTATGGCCCCTGGTGCATAGTTTGACTAGGGTCCCCCTCACTTTTGTTCCCACTCCCTTGATGTCCTTTCCTGGGCCTTCTTCCCCTCTACAACCCCGTTGGGAGCTTAGTGCTACACCTCCCTAATCTGGTTGGTCTCTTGATAGTGACTTCTTGGTGAGTCAGGTGGCCCATGAGGGACAATCTCCCCCATGTCATCCCATCTCAGTGGGCACGTCACCCTTGACTGCTATTTCCCCTTGGCTGGTGAGTTTTAATTACCATTTATGGGGGGGAGCACTTTGGGTATGATTTTTAGAAATTCTTTGGTGCAAAGGAGGACTAGGTCTCTTCCCCTATTCAGGTCCATGTTGTGGCTCTTGCATCCCATAGCCAAATGGCCTTGGAGTCAAAAGTTGCCTTCTCCTTTCCTCTATCTAGGGGCCTTGCAACCTAATTGGTCTCTTGGGGAGGCTTTGTGATTTGTCGATGCTCAGGTTATTGCGTTCTCCCATCACCGCAGGGAGCTTGATCACACTGATCTTTTCATTAGAGCTTGGGATACAACTCAATTTCTCTTCATTCCTGGCCCGCAAGAGAGTCATCTTATTATGTGTGCGATTGTGGACACTCCGCACGGCACCTTGCTATATGTATATACATTGGAGGAGCTCATCCAGGAGCAAGAAAGGGCATCACTGAGTCCACTTGGCTTATTCTTTGCAGGGTTCTCCCTAAGGAATTGGCTTCTTATCGGGGACATTTGAACTCAGATTACTCGTCATCCAAGCTAGCCTCAAAGATGGATCATTTCATTGCTGCAACAATATCTTGGTTCACCCCATCTCCATGAGGGTTCTTTCATGGAATGTTCAAGGATTGGGAGGGCTGAAGTTTTTGCATTATAGAGCTCTCCTTTGTAGGATCTCCACTAGTGCTTGGTCGACATGCCCATTGAATTCTGATGCTCCAAGAACACCATCTTTCCTTGGGCCATATGCAGCAATGTAGGTATTTTTGGGGAGACATGGCTAGGTCTTTTGGTTAGCTGGCTACATGCCCAATGGATCTGAGGGTGGTGTATGTATTTTGGTTGGGGATTCATTGCAATTCATGATCATGGATAGAGGGGAGATTATCTTTGGCAAGGCCATTTGGTTGATCTTATAGCATGGGGTCATTAGATATAGTTTCCTGAATCTTTATGCTTTGAACCATGAGACTACACTTGCCACTTTTGGGTATCAAATTACTAATGTAGTTCCAAGTGCTGATGCTTGGTGTGTTGCAAGTGACTTCAACATGATTGACACACTTGAGGATTGTTAGGGACGTAGCCAGATTTTTGTACATGGATGTGAGCTTGCGACTTGGGAGAGATTATGTTTGACCTTAAGGTTGAATGATGTATGGCACATTGAGGGCTTTTCTAGGGAGAGATGCAGTCACCATTTCTCGCATTGGAATAGACATATTAGGGGGATGAATCTTTTCAGGATCAATCACATGTATATCAGTGTTGTACTGGTTGATTATGGTGGTATGACATGTATTGTGGTAGGTTCCAACTTGTTAGATCATTCCCCTATGGTTGTCATCTATGGAGAGGAAGCTACTAGGGGCTCCCCAATTTTGTACATTCACGCAGATTCTTCTTGATGGGATCTAGGGTGATCAAATCCTGGTGATTTGGTCCAAGCAAATATGGGAAGAGGGCTCTTATGCTCAATCCCTTGCTATTGGTCTTCAACATATTATTCTATATTTGCATGAGGAGAGCACCCAATTGCTAGCTCATCTTTGTGAGATTGGGTGCTCATCTGCGCGAGATTGAGTGCTCATCTCCATGAGATTGAGTGCTGCCTCCATAAAGGTGTCACCTCCCTCTAATGACTCCTGGAGTGCCACCTAGTCCATGAGTGGATTGTCTCACAACTTGCCCAGGCATAGAAGGAGTTGCAAGAGGTCAAGGATAGGTGATCTTCCTTCTCTCACCATAGGTAGACTTCTCATTGGACTCAGATTGGTGATCGTGTTTCCAGTGAGTTCTTCTTGACAGTCCGATCACAATAGGCACGTGATGGGATAAGAAAACTCCATGGATGGATGGATCTATGGCTACAAAGCCTAAGGAGCTGAGAGGGATTTCCACTTAGTTTTACTACACCTTGTTATTTGCAGAGACTCCCTCCAAGGAATGGTAGGAGAACAGATGTTGCATCCTTCAGCATGTACGGATATTTTGTGACTGATGAGATGCAGGATTTGCTCCTTGCCCCATTTACTGAGAGTGAGCTTCTTGATGCATTGCATGGCATCGTTAGGGATATTTGTACTGGTGAGAATGGTCTCTTGCCCACTTTCCTTCTCTACTACTAGGGGGTCCTTGGGGATGGGATAAGACTTGCCTTCTAGGAGGTCATGGAGGGGGGCCACCTTCCCCCATCTCTTGCCAAGGGTTTGATTTTTCTCATCCCCAAGGATGGGGGCATTTGGATGATATCTAGCATTGGCATCTTCTCAGCTCAGCCTAAAAAATTCTTGTTAAGGCTCTGAGCTTGAGATTGCAACCATTGCTTGAGACATTGATTCACCCAATGCAGAAAAATTTTGTCAAGGGTTGTAATATCCTCGACAACATCTCTAATTTCTTGGAGGATGTCTCCCTTGCCAAGAGCGTGATGAGCCTTTTGTAGTTCTTCTTTTGGACTTTGAGAAAGCCTATAGTCAGGTTGACTGGGCTTTTTCTTGAGGACACTATGCTTTGTATGGGCTTCCCTGCTAGATGGATCAAGGGTGTTGCTTCCCTCTACCGCTCCACCCATAGTCAGGTTCTTGCGGCCAAGGGCTAGGGGAAGAGCTTCAACATTTTGATATCGGTCAGGCAGGGCTATCCTCTAGCTTCTACTCTATTTCTCTTCTTCACTAAGGACATGAGTGTTTTTCTGTCTACTTAGGATACTAGGTTACAAGGTATCATACTTCCTGTTAGGAAGGAGGTTCTACTAGATGTTGATTTTTTTAATATTACTTCCATTTATGTGCAAGGATTTGAGGCCAATTTGACTAGGTTTCAGTATGTTTTGGATAGATTTTGTGATGCCTCTAGTGTTAAGATCAATTGGCATAAGTTTTGTGGTTTTCACATTGGCTTAGATGATCTCCCTAAATGGATCCCTTGCACACAGTTTCAGTGGTTCCTCCCAGACATTATGGTTCAATACCTTGGGTATCATATTGGTCTAGAACTTTCGTTTGACCAGTAGATCTCACCTCTCATCATGATCAATGGGAGGAAGTTGCTATGAGGAGCCGCCCTTTTTTTTCTAGACAAGGGTAAGCACCACGTCGAGAAGATCCACCTCCTTAATTGTCAATCCATGGAAGATATAGGATGATATGAAGATCGTGAAGGAGTGATGTGCAAAAAGATAAAGTTGAGAAGCATACTAGTGCACACATGCATACATATACACATGCATGGAAGAGACAATAAGAGCAACGATGGAGGGAAAAACACTACCTTGCATTACTCAATCTCTCTTACAAGTTTGCTCTTCACACTAACTAGCTAACTCAAAAATGAGCTCTCTAGCCCTTTTTATAATTTTTCACTAGCTTTGGCCCTCTCCAGACCTAGCATTTGGCCTAGTTAAAAAAATAGGTTCTAGGGCTTATTTGAGGGCTCAAACGGAGTCTAAAAATTATGAAAATTGGTACTCAAAATTCTACTTAAGCTTCTCAAGTTCGATGACTCCTTGGCTTGTACAAATTTGAGCATCACGTGACAAAATTGTGTGTTTCTATGTTACAAGGATTAGTGATTAGAATTTCTATTGGTGTTCTGGTCAAAGATTGATCATCATAATTGAATATATCTTGAAAAGTTAATGAAGTGGTCCCCTCTGAACTCCATGCACCATTTCTTACATGCTTCCTCTGCATCGATGCTTGTGGCTATTGCAATTGCCAACACCCCCTCCCTCTCACGTCTATCCTCCCCGAAAAATCTTTGTTGCACAGAGCAATCAACATAATTATGTAGTAAATCTTGTAGCAAGGAGTGTTTCATGACGTGTAAGCCTTGTGCTAGATCAGCCTCGAGTTTATCCCAGTGTATGGCTTGAGGCATGTCCTATGGTGGGAATTGGTAGTGAGTGGAATACACCATTTGGTCACAAGAAAAAATTTGGAGCAAATGGGTAGGCCTACTGATGAAGTCTTCTGAGTGGTACTCCTAAAATCCTGTCGTGAACATCTCCTCAAGCATTAATTTATAATAGGATAGAAAGTACTTAATGCAACAATGCCAAGCATAACATACCTTAAGGGATGGTGTCATGCTCATATCATACACCAAATCTGCATTACCATGCTCAAACCCTAAGGTAGACATGTGGGGTGCTCGAACACATCGAAAGATTTTGAATGTTGTCTGCATGAGATTAACAATTTTAATTGTCGTTTGGGTAGCTGTTGGCAGCATGCTAGTCAAGGTGGCTTTACAAGACAAGGAAGCCATCAAAGAGAATCGGAACAGAGGGAGAGTCAAGCAGGCCCAAGCAGGTAGACTAGTCAACAAAGATCTGACAAGTAGGCCTACATAATTTTTCAATTTATAACTCTTTTACAACAGTCATTTTAATCACTACACAACATTGTAAATACCGTTTTTTGATGATTCTTACTCCATTTTGTGCAAGCCGAGGAATCCTCAAGCTTGAGGAGTATTAGATCTAAGTACGTACCAGTTTTCATATTTTTTAGAGCTTTTCTGAGCCTCCAAGGTAGCCTAGGAACCTATTATCTAGCTAGGCCAGACACTAAGTCTGGATAGGACAAAAGCTAGTAAAAAACTATAAAAGGAGCTAGAGAGCTCATTTTTGGAGGTTAACAAATTGGGAATTGAAGTGAACAAAAGAGCTTGTCTTGTTTTTGGCTAATCAAGAATTCCATCGCTCCATATCTTTGTCTTGCCGTGTATGCATGTGTGTGTGTATGTGTGTGCATGCTTGTGTGTTTCTCACTCACTCACTCACTTGTGTACTTCACTTGCTCATGGTCATCATACTCTCCTCATGTCTTCCCAAATTGACAGTTATGAGGTGGATCTCCTCATGTTGGTACTTGCCATTGTGCTAGAGTGACATCGAATTTGGTGTCGTTGCTAGGGATAGACCTTTGATGATGATCTTGTGATGGTAAGATGAAGAGACATGATGTTGGAATCATAGGCTATCTCTTACTTTTTACTTTTCTACCTCCTTCATCATCACCACCACCATCTCTACTCTCCATCTTCTTCCATCATCATCTTCACCATTTTGGTCATATCCCCACATTCCATCTCCATTTTCTCATTTCACTAGTGAGCATGAGAG
Source organism: Ceratopteris richardii (assembly GCA_020310875.1). Taxonomy (NCBI): domain Eukaryota; kingdom Viridiplantae; phylum Streptophyta; class Polypodiopsida; order Polypodiales; family Pteridaceae; genus Ceratopteris; species Ceratopteris richardii. The sequence goes on along the minus strand of CM035441.1, from coordinate 84,332,871 downwards.
AGAGACAGAGAGAACGAACTTGTGTGCATTGTTTTTGCATGTTTCTTGAGTGTTCTTGCACGTACCAACATCCACAATAGTTGCAAAAACTTTATCATAGTAAAACTAAGTGCACCACCACAGAGTATAGGCCTTGCACATTACACATCCACAAGAATTTCAAAGAAACTTGCATTTTTCTGTCCATTGCGATAGCGAGCATCCATCGTGATAGACATTGTCCATCACTATGGACAGTCCATGATGGACTGCCTGTCGATCACAACAAATAGGTCCATCGTGATGAACACCCTTGTCCAACACGATGGACAAAAATATCATGATTGACACATAAACTTAGTGAAAATCCTATCCATCATGATGCATAGCCCACAATTGAAACAAATAGATGCAAGAAAACCAAAAAATATGTCCATTGCAATAGACATTTCCATCGCGATAGATAGGTGTCCATCACGACAGACAGACCACGATGGACTGCGTATCCATTGCAATAGACACATCCATTGTGACAGACATGCATCCATCACGAAAGACATGCATCTATCATGACAAACAACTCTATCCATCACGATTGACAGACTTGTCCATCATGATAGACATACAAATTCAACCAAATTTTAGGGTTTTGAATTTTTAAATTTTTACCTAATTTTGGTCAAAAATTTCAAGTGATTAGAGCATCGTGAAGCCCCCAAGAAAATATTTTCAGAAGTCTTGTTTGCTTGTTTGAACCCTTAGAACCCTGAATTGACATATCTTTTTCATACAAAATCCATGTTTTGAGCTCTAGAGTGCGTTGGAAAGCTCGTTTTGAATCCTATGAGCTGTCAATTGTTTTTCTTAAGAATAATGTGTTGATTTTCAAATAGGATAATTTGAATTTGACCCTCAAGTGGGATGAAGAAACCAAGGGAGCTGTAGAGAATCTTTGTGCAATACAAGGGGGAAAAAAGGGTCTTTAAAAAATGCCTGAATCAAAATTGTCTGTCAATTGAAGTTTAAAAATTGAGCTAAACTTGGAACTTTACAGGACCATTAAGAGCTCTTGGAGAGGCCAAAGCAAGGTGCTAGTGTGTTGCAAGCTTGAGAACGCGAGTCTTGAGCACTCAAGGATGATCAAAGGGATAAGCGACTTGAGGCTGGAGCATTGTCAACCCCCTCAATCAATTCCTAGCTTAGTGGTATTGATTAATTAGAGCTATGTTAGGTATGATACAATTACAAGAACCCTAATTACTCAAGTGCAAGCATAAATACTATAATTTGGTGACAAAATCTAAAGTAAAAGGACATAAATTGAGCGATCAAACTTCAAGAGAGATAAAACTCAAGTAATCCTAACTACGCTATATTGGACAAGACCTTCAACACAAGAGGGAAGTAAAAAGAACAAGTGACTAATATGAAAGGACTTTGCAGCGAGATTGTACTTGGGAAAATTGGGATAACCGCCAAGACTTATGAACCTTAGATCAGGAAGACATCTAGGATGGGATAAATAAAGCATCAATTCTTCATGAAGTGAGTGATAATGATACAACTAGGTTGTGGGCCAAATAATTGAGTGATTACCCATATGTTCTAATTTCAGAGACTAATGAATCAGAGATGTCATATAGTATGGAGAGGCCAATAGGTAGTTGTGGTGTTGCATACCTAGAGAAACCCAAAGGACCATATAAGACTCAATTGGAGTACATCAGGAAGAAGGTCAAGTTTGAAGAAGGCTCATATATTGATAAAGAGGGAACCATGTACCTGGTCAAGAGCTTACCTGATAGAATGGATGAATTTAGAATTGTGATTCTAGAAACAGAGCTTGAGGACCTATAAAAACATACCCTAGGAGGAGAGCCTAGAACTCCTTTTTGCTCTAGCACAATGGTGAGAACCACGTTAAGAAGCTCCACCTCCTTAATGTCAATCCGTGGAAGAGATAGGAGTGATATGAAGATCGTGAATGTGAGATGAAGTGAGAGTGAAGGTGAGAAGCATAGAGATGCACACACACATACACACATGCTACAAAGAGACAAGCAAGACACAATGGAAGGTGAGAAATCAACTCTATTACTCAAGAACACTCTTACAAGCTCAAAATAGCTCTAAGCTCACACTAACCAACCTCAAAAATGAGCTCTCTGGCTCTTTTTATAGTTTCTAGACTAGTTTTGACCGGTTTCACATCTAGTGACCGTCATAGTTAAAAAATAGGTCCTAGATGCTATTTGAAGGGGTAAACGATGTCTAAAAATAACCAAAATTGATACACTCATTCTACCTAAGCTCCTCAAGCTCGAGGACTCCTCGACTTGCACAAAATGGAGCTAGAAATTAAGAAAAGGGTTTTTCTATGTTACATATGTTACAATAGTGATAAAAATCACTGTTGGAGGTTTTTGAAAAGTATTTTTAAAACATAATTCTTTGAAAAAAGATTTGACTGGCTTCCTGCTCCGTCGTTACATGCTTCCGCGTCGTCTGTGCCTCTGGCTGCTTCCAACACCCCCCTCCCTCTCGCTTCTATCGTCCCTGACAGAACCTTGTTGTGAGGTCTGCCGGATATAGTTCTGTAGGAGGTCTTGAGCGAGGGTGTGCTCAGAGATACGAATGCCTCTGGCCAGATCGGCCTCGAGTTTCTCCCAGTCTATTGGTTGCGGTTCTTCTGGTGGCGGGAGATGATAGTGTGTGGAATAGACCATTCGTTCACAGGCAAATAAGTGTAATAAATGTGTAGGCCTGCTTATGAATACCTCTGAATGGTATTCCCAGAAGCCGGTTGTGAACATCTCTTCGAAAGTCTGCTTGTAGCACGCCGGTAGGTACTTTATTCTGCAATGCTAGGCATAACACACCCGTAGAGATGGCGTTGTACTCATATCATATACCAAATCGAAATTGCCATGCTCAAAGCTTCGGGTGTTTACATGAGGTGCCTTGACGCGTCGGAAGACTTTAAAAACCATTTGCATCATGTCAAAGATTTTGACAGTCATGTGCGCCGCTATATCGTCCATATGCTTTAGTCTAGGGAGCCAGTGGCGAATTGTAGCCATCATGTAGCCTACACTTGGTAACTCGATGGGTGGTTTAAAATAGGGGTAATTCAACCAATCATGGCACTGCTTATTGTTTTGTACCTTAATAGCAAAGGCTGTCCAGGAGCGGCGTCGTGGTATTGGTCCCCAACATGGGTTGTACTTCAAATGCAAAGGTGCCTTTACCCATGTACTCATCATTTCTGGATACTTTTGTAGTAAATCTTTGCGCTACTCTGGTTGATAGATCTCTCCTTGCTGCGCCTCTAGTGGCAAATCGTCCTCCTCGAATTGAGTCGCATGCGATGGTTTCTTACCTGTTTCTTTCTTGATGGCTAACTGGTATTCGGCCATTAACATAAAATACGGTTTATACTGTAGCTCATGCCCAGATATGTATCGTCGCGGGGCCAAATGAGCAAAGAATGGAGACTGTAAAATTCTTTCTTCTATCATCGCCATGGCATGTAATTGTGCCTCTACTCTAGCTGAGTGTGTTGTCCCAAGTTCCTCAATTGTCTTCATCCACGCGGGGGTCGGGAGTTCGTAAGTCATCTGGCCTTCGGCCGTGACACGTCCGCCTGGGATGGGTTGTGGCTCGTACGCCTCTTCAAACGTTTCCTCCACCGGGATGGTGACAGTTTCTTCATCAGCTGATAGCTCTGGTGGGGAATCTGGCCTTGGTGGTGCTTCATATACTGCGATCCTTGATTCAAGATTTGATACCTGGGCCCGTAATGCGTTGAGTTCCTCTAAGATGTCAGGAGAGGGGTCCACAGGTGCTGGTATGTCTTGGTGTGCCGGTGCTCGTAACTGGAGTAGTTTATGATCGTCTTTGAGTTTCTGTAACTCCTCGTTCATGCAATCATATTCATCTAACAGTCTTACATGATCCTCTAGCAGCATCTTCATTGATTCTGAGGGAACAACTTTGAACCGACTAGGACTCAAAGGTTGGTCTGGGTGGTCGAGAGCTGCTTCTAAGTTTTCTCGGTTCTGATCCTGTAAGCGCTGGTTTTCTTCCTTTGTTGCTGCTAGGTGTCTTCGTAGTAAGCCCATATTTCTCGTTAATGTTGCGTTGCGAATTGTCTGGGCCCTAAGCAAGTTGTCAAGATCAGCAGTGGCTTCCTTGGTCTTTTCTTCGCTTTCTAGTTCTAATTTATGATATGCCTCTCGTAATTCTTGGTATCGGCTGTTCAGTGAGGCATTCTCAATAGACAATAAATTAAGCTGCGACTGTAAGTCATTGGTTGTCCTCTACAGCTGCTGATAATTATCGCCAAGAGATGTGAACTCATCTCTTACTTGCGTCATACACATGAACATATGTCGAAATGCATTATCTACATTGGGTGATAGTATTAATGGGGTTCTAAATGAAGATGCAGTGGGTGTAGATGCAAAGGGGACGGGGAATGGGGGTGGGAAAGTGGATGCGGTGGTGATTGTGGAAAATTGTGATGTGCCTAAATATGTTTGTGCCGTGAGTGAAGTGAGTGGTGGTGCAGTGGGCGGTGAGATGTCCATGTCATTGGACGTGTCTAGTGCGGTGACTGTGAATAATGGTTTGAGTGTGGGTGCTTGTGACGTTGTAAATACCGGATTTACAAATGTTGATGAGTAGTTTACAGGGGGGTTTTCTTGGACTCCTTGGGGAAAAGGGCGAAACGGAAATACGGTAGGTCGGGGGGGTGAGACAGGGCAAAAGGTTAATGGGGTTAGAAATGGGAAATGGTGTCGTGGAGTTGCGGGGAAAGATGGGAAAGATGGAGGGGAAAAGGTAGTAGATGGAAAGGTGGGTAGCGGAGGGGGGAAACCCGGTTTAGTGGGTGTGGACAAGGTTATAGGAATGGAGGCAATAAAAGCTTCTGCTACTGCGCTGCCGAAAGATGTGGCTGGTCTAGGAGATAGAGGATGAAGGGGAGAGATGGGAGGTGAAGGAGGAGTGGTTGGGGTGACGGGTACTCCGATTACAGTTGTGGTATTTACATTAGTCGTATGGGGTGGGGAGTCGACATGGATGGTTTCTGCTGCCAACGAGCTTTCAGGGACGAGACGTGCCTCCCTGGCCTGTTCTGCAGAGTGTGCTCCTGTTGGGACACGAATGTATTCGCCGGGCTTTGAAAGTAGTCGTACTCTACGGGGGTCAAACTGTGGGAGTGGCTTTCTTTGCAAGTATTTGAGTGCTTCGTTGGAGCCTACTGATTTGACCAACTCTCTAAACCCTTTGATGTATGCGTGTTCGAATCCGCCTGTGACAAGTTCTTGTTCTATTATCGCTTGACTTTCTTCCTCAGTCAGCTTTTTGCGTGCCCAAACTTTTTCCATGGTTCTATACAGCTTCTTAATAGCCAGTGTGTAAGCTGCTGCTTCACAAGTTTCATCTTCATGTGTACTTGTATCACCATGTGTGTCTGTTTGTTGTCCTTGGCCATCTGTCTGTTCATGCTCTTGGGATTCGTGAGTGCCCTGGCTGGCTTCATCATCGCCTTCGTCGTCATCGGTTGCTGTTCTTTCGTCATCAGAGCTAGACACGATCTGTCCTTCTGATTGATCTCGGGGTGTGGTGGGATAGCTGGGCCTTTCATATTCTTGAGAAAACATTTGTCCTTCTAAAAACTAGAACTCATTGGAGAATGCATCGGGCATTTCAAAATCAAAAGTCGTATCTAGTGGTGCTGTATGTTCTGCTTCTAAATGGGGTATTGGAAAAGAGAAAGCTTCCGCACCAATGGTGGTGGGAACTTCTGCTGCCGTGGTGATAGGTTCTGGGGTTGTGGCTGCTTGAGGTGCACTAGTACTGGTGGTGCCCTCCGTTACATCTGGTCTTGATAACCTGATACGAATAGGTTGTACTGTGGGAGTGGCTGCTGTCGGTGACTGCTCTGGAGATGGTTGTGGTGAGGGTGATTCTGGCACCTGAAGGCAGGGGATGGTTCCTCTCATGCACTTTCCAGCTCTACCTTTGCTAGCCTTCCTAGCTTTCTTTGTGGTTCCTTTAAATGCTTTCAGCTCCTCACTTATCAATGCACGTTTGATCGGCAGGTCATATGCCAAGCACATATATATAATCCTTGTAAGTGCACAACACCCATTGATGACCTTCTTTCGCTCCCACCTATGTTGTGCTAAATAGAGCTGATCAATTATCCAGCTAGCTAGGTCAACAGTTTGGGGTCCAGTACATGCTAAGTATAAGCCAAACCAGATTCTTTTGTGGGGCATGGTAAAACGATCCTGAGCTGGGAAAGCAAAGTGTTGCATGCATATCCGTAAGGGCTTGGAGAGCTCAGGGGTTATAGCTGAGCTCAGGGGTTATAGCTGAAATATCCTCCCACTTAGTTACATCACCACGTCTCATCGGCTCTGGGACTAGCCGTTCTCGCTCCGTCGGAGTGTGCGTTCCATGTATTTTGAGAGCTTCGCGAATTAAATCTTTAGACAAATAAAACCTTCTGAATGGAGGGTCATTTACCAAGGATGGTAACATGAATGTGCCGGGTAGATCCTTTTTCTCCGAAGCCGTCAAGGTGGTTACTAAGTAAAAGCATCTGTAAAAATCAGGTTTAGGCAGAGGGTCACTAAAATATTCTGTAAATCCTGCTCGTGCCCAAACGTGCGTTAAATCTTGTGTATTCTGTAGTCCTTCAAATTCTCTTGAAAAGAGCTGGTACTTGGCCCATGTGCGATAATCAAATGCCAAATTGGCCTCAAAGATGAAATCAACATCTGCTAATGGTCCTGCTAGGCCTTGAAACCAGTGAGAATTACGATGAATCTTCTCAGTATACCCTCTAGGGGGATCGTCGATTGGCATGGGTCCTGGAAAGCCTTGAAACTCTGGTGGTTGCATTGTCGGATGAGATTCCGCGAGTAATTCTCCAATATTGGCCATTGGTGCACTGGGGCCAGCTTCTGATGGTCCTTCTTCAGTTTGCATGATGACAGACGAGCTAATGGAAAGATCTGCTACAAAAGATTAGCACATTAGTATGGAAATTAGTTATGATCCCATTAAGGTGAGACCGCAATCCCTTTCCATAGCCGATGTGTAATCCGTGTAGCCAGGTGTTGTGAAGTGATTGATGCTATGATTTTCTGCAAGACTAATGCAGGTCTCTAGACACCTACATGCGTCAGATTTATGCATACATTTCTTGATGAGCTTTTATTATGAGTGACGTGGGGTTATGGTGTGTGAATTTATACACGGTTGAAATGTAAGAGACTTATTACAAGGATGAAGATTAGTTGAGGTGGTAGTGGTGTCAGACAATGGGTTAGGGGAAGTCTTCTGGACACGTTTCGGCATCAATTTCCTAAGAGTTTTTGAGCGGATGGTGTGTTTCTTCTGAGGGACAAAAGATGGTATCGTATGTGGTGTTATTGAAGGGTGAAGAGATTTTGGCGGGGTGTATAATACATGGCTTGAGTGTTGAACTATAATACAGGGTTTGGGTACCCAAATTTGCGTGGGTGTGGGTCTGTTCATGAGGTACTTCTTGGCGATCCAAATTTGTCGAATGGTCAAACTTGTAGAAGACGGTCGAGGGGATGTTGGATATCGATTCTGCTTTTGCCTTAACTTCTTCTTGTCATTATCCGCATTGGTAAAATTCGTCAGTGCTCTCTGTTCTTTTGGCACCCATATTTGTCTTGTGCCACTTGCTTTGTGCTGCTGAAACTGCTTTCCTCTTTGCATCGTCTGATATTGCCGTCGGTCTGGGTTCCTTCGTCGTGGTTGACTCTGTTGTGGTTGAGGTTGAGAGGTCGACTGGACGCTCTGCTTTGGAAAAGAAGGGAGGTCCAACACTTGCGTGACCTGCCCATTAGGAAGTGAGGCATTCTGTACCACAGATCTAGGCCAGTCCGCAGTAAGTGTGGAAGGATGGGCACCGCAGGGTGGTTTGCCCATATGTCCACTGATGCAACCCACCTGACCGCTGATTGTGTCCATCTGCCCTAGCGGTTGGGTGATTGCCCCTTGTAGTTTGCAGGAAGCCCCCAGGAAAATCTCCTGACGTCCTTCTGATTGACAACTGTCTATAGCCAAGCCCGAGTGGGTTGGTGTAGACGTAACGTGACTGATCTGACCAAAGATCTTCCGGTCTTCCGTCGCATGCATTTCATAGGGTCTAGGGTTACAAACCTCAGTCGAAATGCCATTAGGGAAGTCAAGCGGTATCACTCGCTTTTGATCTAAGGTTCCAATCTGTAAGGAGCCTTGTTTAAGATTTAGGTCCACTGAGTGATCGTATAGCCAATCTTGGCCAAGGATTAGGGGCTCTATCAGGTCGTCATCATGGCACACTAGTAACTTCACTGTCAAGGTCACTTTGTTTATGAGGATAGTGTTGGAGAATTCCTCTCCTAATCGCAGCGGAAAGTGTAGAAGACCTTCTCAGGATGAAGACTCTTGCCAATAGCAGAACCTTCAAATAAAAACTGGTACCAACTGAAATATCCAATGAACTTGAAACTTTGGTCACTCAAACTAGACACCTAGAGCTTTCAAATGAGATATCAAACACTCAATTTGGAGTAGATTTGAGTTGTCAACTATTTGATTCAAAACAGACTACCTGTCCACTCAGTTAGGCTGAAAACTGGACTTCACTAAAACCTGAATAACTCAGAGAGCATAAAGAATTTCATAAAACTATTCTAGACAGAGGAAGTACTCAAGATAAGCTTTCCAACGAATGTTTAAACACTAAATTTGGATACATATGTTGAGAGATATGACTCTCACAAGTAGACTACCCAAAAATGGGTGTGCGGCTGGACACACTCTATGAGAGTGAACTGAACGAAATGACTCAAACCAAATGAAGTAGATACAAGGGGGCTTCCACGCCTTCTTGCTCTCACATTGAGTGTCCTCCCTTGCTTCTTTTATAGCCAAGTGACCAAAAACTCTCATGATGAGTTTGAGAGCTCTTCTCCATCATTTCTCCACTACTTTGGACAGCCACTCCTCTGACAATTCAGATTTTGGATTTGATTCTCTTTTGAATGATTCTCTTTTGGCCTCCACTACTTGCTGAAGTAAATGCTTCTATTTTTCATTTTTGTATTTTCCTTCTACTTGAAGAAAATCCTTTTTGCAAAAATATATACGAGCTTACTTCTTTATTTTTAACAGATAGGAAGGTCCACCTCACCCATGCAAGGGGTTTCCATGCCTCCTAGCCCTATGAGGTATGCCTCAATTGGCCGCATTTCTATTCCTGAATTCTTATAGTGGGACCATCTAATCGCACTAGTCGCAGCACCTGAATCAATTAAAGCCCTGAGCTCTTGGCAAGGGTTGTCATGCTCTAGCCTAACTGTAATGAATGGTCTCCTATCCACTATGCTAGGATGAGTGGTTGATTTTACTTGACACATGGCCATGGGGTATCTGGGTGATGTTTCCAGATGGTTATAATGTTCTCTCCCTAGTCATTGTCTTCTTAACTTCATGCGCTTAATGCGTTCTATAGCTTCTGCCTGAGCTTCAACTGGTATTCTATTTTCTTCCTCCTTACGCTTCTTTGCCAACGTGAGTCGTCTAAGCATATCCTCAGTAAGAGGTTCCTGATATAACCTGACTCTATAGCCACTAATGTAATTAGGCATTATATCTCCTTCTAAAGTGGCTAATTGTACTGCTCCACTTGTCGAGAGTCTGTTAATGATCATAGCTCCATAACCGCGCTTTTCTAACTTCCGTGCGTGTTGTTTCAACGTATATACTAGAACTAAATCTCCTTCTTTCAAGCCTTTATCTTTCACATGCGCATCAAAATAGGCTTTTTGTCGTTTCTTTGCCGCATATATTCCTGCTGCTGCTTTCAGCTTGGTTTCTCCTAATCGTTCCAAGTCCATTATTCTCGCTGATAATTCATGGCCGGTCCACTGATGTTCTTGTGCAACCTTAAGGGTCGGTATCAAGAAGTCCAAAGGAAGCACAACATTCTGACCAAAAACCATCTGAAAGGGAGTTGCATTGAGTACGGTCTTGTAGGCCACTCGATATGCCCAAACAACGTGGTGTAACTGTTTGTCCCAATCTGAATGTTTGTTGTTCACGAGTTTCGTCAGTATGTTACAAAGGATCTTATTAGTGCTTTCAGCCTGACCATTGGCCTGAGGATGATATGGTGCGGATTTCTTGTGAATCACCATAAAATCCTGTAACAAATATTCAATGACTTGGTTTAGAAAGTGAGTGCCTCGATCGCTCACTAACTCTATAGGCAATCCATATCTTGTAAAGACATTCTCAAATAAGAATTTTGCAGTTGTGTGTGCATCATTCTTTTTTGTGGCTTTTGCCTCTACCCATTTCGTAAGATAATCTGTGGCAACAATAATGTATTCAACATGTGTACCTTTTGCAAGGGGATTGATGGGTCCTACAAAGTGTATACCCCACTTTGAAAATGCACGTCCGCCCATCATGGGTTTCAATGGCATTTCATCTCTGCGAGTAGGAAATTGAGTTCTTTGGCACACATCACATCTCTTAACATAGGTATGAGCATCCATGTGAAGAGTGAGCCACCATAATCCTGCAAAGAGGATGGCTTTGATTATCCTATCTTGTCCAAAATGACCTCCTGCAACACCTTGGTGTGCAGTCTCTAGTATGCTCAGATAATCGCTTTCATGAACACTCTGTCTTAGGTATCCATCTCGTCCTCGTTTGTATAGATTATCACCAATAAGTGAATAGTCTTGAGCTTCCTGCTCTAGACTGCGTTGTCGTGCTAAGGTCATTCCTTGAGGGAACGTCTTCGTCCTCAAGTACATCACTAAAGGTTCACTCCAGTCTGGTGTGAGAGACACGTGATATGACGTCGCATGTTCTACTGGTGGTCTTTCACAACAAACATGGCATTCTTTACACAACTTGTAGACATCTGCTTCCATCGAAGGCCAATATACTCCTAGTCTATGCAGAGTCTGTAATGTTCGATGTTTCGAATGATGTTGCATTAATGCACCTACATGTGCTAATTGCAACCAATTTGCATGTTCTGATTCATCTACACAACAAGCAAGAATCTTTTGATTATCCTGTTTATATATGCTTCCTGCTACGATTTGGTATCTCTCAGACTTGGTAATCTCTCCTTCTTTGATCTTTATCCTAGGATTCTTGGGTCCATACGTGAGAATAGGGACTATTGGTTTAGCCCATTCTGGTGCTATCTCCAGGTTAAACAAGTATGCATCTGGTAGATCATCCACTACTCCTTGAGGAGCTTCTCCTGAGGTTAATCTTGAAAGGTGGTCAGCTCTAAGATGTGTCTTTCCTTTCCTGACTACTACTTCAAAATCATACTCCATGAGTAATAGAAACCAACGTATTAGTCGTCCTGTGTTACATGGTTTGTTGACTAAGTACAATAGTGCTTGATGATCTGTAAAGAACTTGAACTTGTTTGCCAACAAATAATGTCTGAATTTCTTTACTGCGTAGATCATCCCTAATCCTTCTCGTTCCGTCGTGGTGTAATTTATTTCTGCTGCGTTTAATTGTGTGCTCGCGTAAGCTATGGGGAGATCTATGTTACCTTCATTCGTGGGTTGTGCTAACACACATCCTATGGCGTAATTGGATGCATCCACATGTACATGGAATGGCTTACTCCAATCCGGGGTTGTCAATATAGGTGCTGAGCACAAGCGTCGTTTAAGTTCATTCAATGAATTTTCACATTCATCTGTCCATTCAAAATTGGTTAAAAGAGAGTACAAAGGCTTGGCTATGATTGCATACATGTGTATGAATCTCTTATAATAACCGCAATGGCCCATAAATGCCTGTACCTCTTTGATGTTTGTCGGCCTAGGTAGATCTACAATTACCTTCACTTTTTCCTCATCCGTAGAGATTCCATTTTTTGACACAATGTGTCCTACAATTTTGCCTTGTCTGACCATGAAAACGCATTTTTCTGGGTTCAAACAAACCTGATATTCTCGACATTTATTAAATATTTGTCTTAACTCAGGGATATGTGTCTGTCTTACATTTGAATGTGCACATAAGTCGTCGACATAAACTTCCAAATTCTTGCGTAAGAATTCCTTAAAAACATGACACATGAGTCGCTGGAAAGTGGCAGGTGCATTTGTTAAGCCAAACGGCATCACACGAAATGCAAATATGCCCCATTCAGTGGCAAATGCCGTCTTGTTTGGTCCTCTAGAGCAATGGCTACTTGATTATAGCCTGAAAAACCATCAAGGAAGCTGTAAACTTCCTTGCCCGCAACTCTTTCCAATAAATGTTCCGTGATAGGAAGAGGATAACTGTCCCTAATCGTGGCGGCATTAACTTTTTTAAGGTTAATACACACACGCAATTTTCCATTTTTCTTGGGCACTACCACAATGGGGGATACCCATTCGGTATGCTCAATTTCGTAAATGAATCCTGCTTCTATCAAGCGATCTATCTCCTCTTTAATCTTCGCAGCGTAGTTATCATTGTATGTGTATGGTTTTTGTTTCATCGGTTTTGCATCTGGAGTCATAGGGATTCTATGAGAACATATATCTGGATCTACTCCTTTCAGATCTTTGTAACTCCAAGCGAACACATCTCTATATTCGTGCAATAGGGCCACTAATTCTTCTTCTTCTTCCTTCGTCAAATCATGCCCTATGTATGTACATTTCTCTTCTTCTCCTTCTATGGCAACTATTATTTTCTTGGTTTTCTCTCGGTTATCATATACTTGTCCGTCATTCGCCTTTCTATTAGGCATTCGTACCATGATTCTTCTATCTTCGATTTCATATTTCTTGAAGTTCTCGGGAACCTCAAACAAAGATTCTTCTTTTTCTGACATGGTTTCTTTCTTCTTTCTTTTCTTGCCTTCACTCTTGTTAGTCACTTGAGTGGCTATTCTCACATCATTCATAACTTCTTCCTGTTTCTGAGGGTGGGTTTCTACTTCGAAAAAATATTCTTCCTCTGATGCAAAGGGTGAGTCCATGATAATTGATTCTAAATCGAAATCACTCGCATCCTCAAATGCATCAGTGTTTGGCTCACATTCTTCTAAAATTGCATCGCACATGATTGGCTCTATCGTGAAAACTGAAATGTCATAGCCATCCTCGTCACAGTGGGGTGTCCATTGTTCTTCACTGATGGCTACATCCATGGTTGCTAGGATTTTTGCCCAACCATGGGGTTCAAACTCTTCGTTTGGGAATACTACAGGTGCATATGCTGGGTCTTGAAGGGTTCGTGGATGTTGTTCTACACCTAAGGTCCTGGCTTCTAACCGTTCTTCTTCCTGTTTGGCTACTTTACACATCCATAAATGAGTATCCTCGTGTAACCATGAGGGGTCTGACTCTAATGAGTGCACTGATTCTGTTTCTACTGGTGTCTTATGGATGGTATTCCATTGTATTGGGGGTACGTCTCTATGTGAATAGTCTTTAAGATTGACTTTGGTAGTCACTCCTAAATGTTGCAAGTACAGAGAATTAGTTCCCCAATCCTGTACAATTTGCAACTGACGCATGAATGGTCGTCCCAATATCATCTCATAAGCATGATTTTTACTAAAATCACAAATGGCAAAGGTATGCTCAAATTCTACACCACAAGTGGTGAGAGATATTCCTTCTAGTAAGCCTAATGGTTTTTCTATGTGTCCGTCAGCCATTTGTAGCTTCATCCTGGTGGGTCTTAATGCTGGCTTACCCCAACGTTTCCATAAAGCGGTGGTAGCTATGGCTACTCCGGCTCCTGAATCTAAGATGGCTTTCGTGGTGTAGCCCTGATGGGTTATCGAAAGATAAGTGTTACCTTCCTCTCCTTCGCTTACATCTCCAATCTTTTCTACGGGTATCTCTGGTACCTTATTTTGCGATCCTATTTGTGAGGGAGTAGTAGCAAGCTCGGGGAATTGATTCGCTACGTGCTTCCACAGTTCTGGTTTTACCTTTAGCAATTCCTCTAGAGTGAGATTACACTGTACTTTGGTATTCTTGATCACTTCCGTGTTTCTAGGTATCACTGATTCTTCATTCCTCACTATTATCGTGGGTGCTCTCATACTAATAGACTTTGCTTCCCAAGGTCCTGTGAACTGAGGTGATTCTTGTAAAGAATTAGATTCAAAACCCGTGTATTTACTCAGTTGTTCTTCCTCTACACCATCGTAAATAGAGGGAATATCTTGGGGAAATTGCTCCTGCAAGTCATCTATTTCTTGAATAGGAGGATGAGTTCCTTGTTCTTTTCTCCATTTTTCTTCTTGGATTTCTCTCAAAAATTCATGTGAGTACCTATGTATGGAAGACAGGTTGTCTTGACTTTCTGTATTGGGTACTTGAGACAGGGATGGTGCATTCCTTTCCTGTGTCTCTAGGACACTAGGGTTCCTATGCTGATCCTTTTTCTCTTTGCTTTCTATCAAGTGTTCTAGCCTCTCCATTAGTCCTTGAAAGTGTAGTTCAGGTTTTGCCATGTTATTCCAATTAAGATATCTAGAGGCTTCGAACAAAGCTTGTGCTAACTCTACCATCTTCATGCAAAGTTTAGTCCTCTCAATTTCTAGGTCTGCTCGAGGGTAGTTCTTGCTCATTTCAACTACTTGAGGTCCCTTTTTTAATCTAGCTTGATATGCACAAAACATCATGTCTAGATTTTCTGGTATGGGTTCAGCTAAAACTGATCCTGACTTCTGAGCTGGATTCTCTTGATTTAATTCCTGAGAAGTCAATTCTAGGATTTTGGCTCTCGACTCCTTGAGACTTCCTTCTAACTCAGTTATCTTTTTACTCCATTTTCTCTTAATTCTTTCTCTAGAATCTTTCCAAGATTTCGTCTTTTTACTGCTAGATTCTGCAACTTCACTACTTTCGGTTACTTTCTCTTGATTAAGCTGTTGGTTCTGTAAGAGCGCGTGAGCTCTTGTTATAGCTTAGATAGGCACGTAGGTAGGGTTGGATCCATCTGCGTTGTTTACAATACCTATCACGTTGATCGGTGTCACATTTGAAGCATTAGCAGGGTTCTTAGGACAATCTTTGGTTATGTGCTCTTTGCCACAATCGGCACAAAAGCCTTGGATGTTATAGTACTGTGATTGCCCTGCTATCGGAGGATGTGGACAATCCTTTATGAAATGATCTCCTTGGCACCTAAATCATGGTCCTCTAGGGCCCTCTGTTCTTTGTTGTCTCAATTGGGGCCGTGGATTTGGGTTTGTGTACATCACATTAGCGTATTCGGGCTCCCAACTAGGTTCCATAGGTGGACTATCATAATGATATGTTTCCACATGTTCTGGTGACTCCGTGTAATAAGCGGGTGGACTATCTACATGAGTAGAGTCAAAACTGTTCGAGTTCGGGTCACTCTCTGTGATCAAAGGTGAAGAAGGCACTAAAGCCCTACTTAGGTTCTCTTCTGCAGCAGCGTATTTCACTGAGATGACATTCGCTGGTGGGGGTGGCTGCTGAGCTAAGACGGGTTGAGGTCTCTGTTGAGCCTGTTATGGGTAGTTCGCCTATAGTAATAAGGCTGAGCATTGTATTGGCCTTGATACCTACCTGGTTGTGCGTATGCTTGCGGGTAGTTCTGTCTCACGGTCTGTTTGTTGTATGGGCAGTCCTGAGCCGTATGATTTGTGTATCTTCTCTCAATTGTACAGTATTGGCCACTAGGATTGGCTTGTGGTTGTGGTGCATTGGGACACACATTTGCCAAATGATTTCCACCACAAGTGTAACAATGCTTGTTTGTTAGTACCCTAGGTTTACTAGAAACTCCTAGTTTCTGGGCCACTTTTCTGCTAGGTCCTCTATCGAGTTAGACAATTTTGTGGATGCTAGAGATGAACAGTCTGAGTCCTTATAGACCTTTGAGAGTCCCAACTCGTCTCCTAAGTTGTCCTCAATGTCTATACAAATTCTTACACACTGCTCTAGCGTTCTGGGTTCCTTTAGGTACACATAGGAGCGTAGTTTAGAGCTCAACAAGCCGTCTAGAAACAATGACACTTGTTTGGCCTGTGAGGGTAGCTCTTGCATTGGACATCGTTCAACCTATTGTCTAAACCTACGTCCTGCCAGTCTAACTATTTCCTGAGGGGTTTGTTTGAAACTATGAATCAACGAAGACGTGTCATGTCTAATCCCACTTTTAGAGAATTCAGTGATGAATGACTCTAAAAAGTGATGGATGTCTCTAAATTGCCTCTGTTGCAACGGTTGGAACCAAGTTAAAGCGGTGTTCTTTAACGTTAGCCCAAATGCATTATATTGCGTGAACCTGTCTTCGACTTGTTCTGCTCTTAGTACTTGCTTGAATTCTGCAACATGGTCATAGGGATCTCCTGTCCCATCAAAATAATTTTTCATGGATTTCACTAACTGAGTGGGTCTCAATATTCTTGCGTGTTCACGTGGTCTAGGTAGAGGAAAATCATCTCTACCACGTGGTATTCCATGATCTCTTTGTCTATCCGCTCTATTAGTGTCCGTGGTTGTTCTATCTCTCCCTATGGGATGAGTGAAGCTTACTTCGGGTCTCTCTTTATTTTTCTCTCTTTGATTTCCATGGGCTGAGGATGTTCCTGCCCCTTGTTGGTTTGCGTTTACGTTTGTTCATGATGGAGGGAATACCAATTCACCTCTCCATGTGTATGTGTTTTTAGCGTGGTCAGGCACCACAAAGACTCTTTCTGAAGTCTCATCCAGGTATACAACCTTTCCATGTGCCTTGAACTCGTATATCGTGATGATACCTACCTCACTAAGTAGTTCTGTCTTGTATCTCCAAAAGGCTTCATCAGTTTCTTTATTTACAAACAACTCTATGCTTCTGTTATCCTGAGGGATCCATTCTGGGATTAGTACTCGTGTCAGTACAGATTTCCCTCTAAGTGTTCTAGGCTCTTATAATGGTTCTTTTCCTTGAGATTTAGTTTCCGTCTCTAGCTGAATCACGCCAAACTCGTTGGTATTGTTTGGCTGCGTACTTAAGATGTACATTGTTCCTTCCTTGTCCATGTACGCGTCTCTCTCGAATTTCACCACTGGATGTTCCAATCCAATGGGTTGATCGGGGTTGTGCATTTGCACCACTTGCCTTCGCAAACCATCCTCATAGATGCGAGCACCTAATCGGTTGGTTCGGAGAAACTCTAGTTGCATTCTATAGGGTCCTTTTGGTTTTTCTAAATAGGCTACATTCGACCCTCCTTCTGGTCTTTCTGTGCTAAATGCCATTTCTGAATCGCTAGTATCTGAGCTCTCGTAGGGATAACTAATGTTCAATTGTTGAGCCCACGATCGTGCAATAGTTCTTACACTTGCCTCTGATGATCTAAGGCTTCGTCGGTCTGACTTGCCTATATGTTTGCCCGATCTAAGGTTCATTAATTTTCTTCCTTGCACACTCAGTACATGCTCAGATCTTCAATGATTCTTTGTTATTACTTTCTTGATTCTTTTTAAATTTCTCTAGATTCTTGTCTTAATGTATGCGTCAGGAATTCGACTTTCTGTAGTACTTTCGAGTTCTCGTTCCGTCAGACTTAGGTTCTTTCCCTTAGGTTTTCGTATCACACACCCTTATCTTTAGTCTTAGACTTGATAAATTTAATTCTCTTGAACTCGGTGCGTTCCTATCGTCTTTACTCCACAATGCTAACGTTTATCCTAAGCTAAGAATTGACTGAGGGGGTTGAGTAATCTTCCAATCTCGAGTCAGCTTTTCTGGTTGCTCTGATGCCCAAGAAGCCGCGCTTCCCAAGCTTTATTCCCTTCACTGCCTTGCTTTGGTTGCCTTTGATTGCCCTTGCTAGACCTGGAAAAATTCAATATTAGACCATTCACAGTTGGATGATCAAGCACTTGAGTATATACACCTTTTAAGTCCCTTCCCTTTTGCCCAACTTTTCAATGTTTGCCCCCTGGCTTTCTAGTCCCAAACTAAGTCAACCTCAAAATAGCTTATCTAAAAATAGACGTATCCTTTAAGAAAAAAAATAGTTGAGGTCATGTAGTACTCGTCAAGAGCTTTCTAATGAGCTATTAAGCTCAAAAAACGGACTTCGGATGAAAAAGTTATAACTGTTCGGGCCCTCAGGGGTAGAAACTGACAAACAGGTTTTTCTCCAAATATGAGCTAAGGGGTCTCCTATGAGTATAATCACCCAAAAATTTCCCAAAAATAGCCCCAAAATTGGCCAAAAAATGAAACCCTAAAATTTGCGATGGGGGTGCACAATGGCGATGGCGTGAGACAATCGTGATGGTCTGGGACCGTCGTGATGGCGTGAAGGTGAACAATCGCGATGGTCTGAAGTGCACGGTCGCGATGGTCCAAATGTGAGCAATCGCGATGGTCGGGGTGAGTGAACCGTCGCGATGGATCGATCAGGCGGACAATCGCGATGGCGTTAGTCAACGGTCAACGTGAACAATCACGATGGTCCAAACTGAACCGTCGCGATGGTCACAGATGCGATGGAGTGAACCAATTGCAATGGTCAGGCTGCGATGGCGTGAGCCAATCGCGATGGTCCAAAATTCGAGTTGTCGCGATGGTCTGAGTGTATTGTCGCGATGGTGTGACGTGCGAACCGTCGCGATGGTCTAGCTTGCCATGTGGCAGCGTCGGCGCGATGGCGTGAGCCAATCGCGATGGTGTGGGGTCAACCGAACAGTCGCGATGGTGCGCGAACCGTCGCGATGGTCCAAATGAACCGTCGCGATGGCTTGAGACCGTCGCGATGGTCCGGCCGAGCCGTCGCGATGGCGTGAGCCAATCGCGATGGTGTGACACAATCGCGATGGTCTGAGCCAATCGTGATGGTCCACCAAAATGAGAATTTTGTAGATGCATCTGTGGATTCCTAGAGGCGCAAGTGTGCTCTTCACGCTGGTGTGGTCGCTTACCAAAAATTCTGAGCTTTGCAGACCATCGCGATGGTCTGACACAGTCGAAAATTTCTGACAGAAACTGAAAATTTTACCTTTTCCAAGCTTTCCTGATGCACTGGAGCTCTGTACCTGCAAGAAGACTCAAGAAAAAAAAAGTACACACAAGCACAAAAGCTCTCTCTCACTCTCTCGCATGCACAAATGAGGGGAAATGAGGAGAATGGGTGGATATAGTGAATTTTTTGATTTTTTTGGGGATGAAGATGATGATGCGGTGATGAAGATGGAGTGTAGGGGAGGTGAAAAACACTAAAAACTAAGTAAAAACAACAACAAAAAATTGAAATTTTTACCTTCCAACGCCACTTCTTGCTATACTCTTACCATCACACATTTGTCCTAGACTCGATTCCCGGCAACGGCGCCAAATTTGGTGTTGCTCTAGCACAATGGTGAGAACCACGTTAAGAAGCTCCACCTCCTTAATGTCAATCCACGGAAGAGATAGGAGTGATATGAAGATCGTGAATGTGAGATGAAGTGAGAGTGAAGGTGAGAAGCATAGAGATGCACACACTACACACATGCTACAAAGAGACAAGCAAGACACAATGGAAGGTGAGAAATCAACTCTATTACTCAAGAACACTCTTACAAGCTCAAAATAGCTCTAAGCTCACACTAACCAACCTCAAAAATGAGCTCTCTAGCTCTTTTTATAGTTTCTAGACTAGTTTTGACCGGTTTCACATCTAGTGACCGGCATAGTTAAAAAATAGGTCCTAGATGCTATTTGAAGGGGTAAACGATGTCTAAAAATAACCAAAATTGATATGCTCATTCTACCTAAGCTCCTCAAGCTCGAGGACTCCTCGGCTTGCACAAAATGGAGCTAGAAATTAAGAAAAGGGTTTTTCTATGTTACATATGTTACAATAGTGATAAAAATCACTGTTGGAGGTTTTTGAAAAGTATTTTTAAAACATATTCTTTGAAAAAAGATTCGACTGGCTTCCTGCTCCGTCGTTACATGCTTCCGCGTCGTCTGTGCCTCTGGCTGCTTCCAACATCCTTACTAGAGTGATCACCCCAGAATGGATCCCCCAAGATAATAAAAGCATAGAATTATTCTTGAATAGAGAAAGAGATGAGGCATTCTAGAGGTATAAACCCGACCAGGCTAACGAAATTGGGATAGCAACAATATATGAACTTGAAGATCTTGATACACTAGGAAAGGTGGTATGCTTAGACAACACATTAGAGAGAGTGTTTGTGGTAATGGAACTTGGTAGGCATGCCTACACTTGGAAGGATGAATTTGTTCTTCTGCAACAAAGATCCAATGTCTCTTATGGCCACCAAGGAGCTAGAACATCCCAAGCTCATGGAACTCAGAGAGATAGGAGTAGAGATACATCTGAGGTAAGCTTTGCTAACCCAATGGGAAGAGAAAGAATGGGAATAGAAATGGATAGAATGGAAAATGAGAGGAATAGAGTTACAAGGAATCAAAGAAACGCAGACGAATTCCCTTTGTGAAGGCCTAGAGAAAACCCTAGGATCTTGAGGCCTACACAACTAGTTAAGTCCATGAAGAACTATTTCAATGGTACACGACACCCATACAATCATCTGGTAGAATTTAGGCAAGTCTTGAGAGCTAAGCAAGTTGATGACATGCTCACGCAATACAATGCTTTTGGTCTAACACTCAAGAACACAACTCTTACGTGGTTTCAAACATTACACGAGAGGCAATTCAGAAACATAGAACAATTGCTAGAAGCCTTCATCATGGAGTTTTCTAAGGGTGGCATAAGGCACAACACTTGATCACTGATCCATAACTTTAAACAAACACCTCAAGATACAATGAGATTCACAGGAAGAAGATTTAGGCAATACTTGTAGAGATGCCCGATTCCAGAGCTATCCACATCAGCCAAACAAGTGGCATTGTTCTTACATGGATTGTTGAGTGCTAAATTGAGATCCTACATGTATCTAAAGGAACCAAGAACCATAGAGCAATGCATATGCATGTGCATAGATATTGAGGACAGCCTAAGTGAGGAACTATAACTCTCTAAGATTTACAAAGATTCAGATAGTTCTATGAGCCTCACATCCAAACCCCCTACTTTTATTGATGAATTGGTAGAAAAGGTAGCTCAACAGTTAGGTGTCTCTAGCATGCATCTACCTAGATTTTTCTCACTAAAATAATGTTATATATGTGGAGAAGAGCATATGGCTAATGTGCACCCCATCATGGCTCAACCCCAAGTGAACCCCAACAACCAATACTGCACCATAGAAAGGAGGTATACTAACCACACTACACAAGATTGCCCATATAACAAGCAAGTGGTTAGGCAAAATTATCCACAAACATATCCACAACAAGGGAGATACCAAAATCAGTATCCACCAAAGCAATGTGTTAGCCCCTGTCAACCCTACTAACCATCCTATCAAGCTCAACAAAGATCTCAACCAATGTTAGTTCAACAACGTCCACCTTCAGCCAATGTGATCCTAGTGAAGTATGCAATTGCTAAAGAAAATTTTAATAGAGTCTTAGTGCAAGCATCACCATTGATTTTCAAAAGTGACCCAAATAATCATAGTTTTGATTCAGCTCATATGGTTAGTCCACTGGCCTACTATATGGATTCACCATAACATAACAAGATTTATTCTTACGAAAATCCTAGCGAACCTAGTTGGGAGCCAGAATACGCTAATGTCATGTATGCAAATCCTAACTCTAGGCACCAACCTAGAAAGATGAGACCCCCAACAACTAGAGGACCATGTTATACATGCCAAGGAGATCACTTCATTCGTGATTGCCTTATACCTGCACCTATGCAACCCTCAATCAAATGACAATGCAAGGTTTTTGTCTAGATTGTGGGAAGGAGCATCTCTTATGGGATTGTCCTAAGAACCCTAAGAATGTGATGAAGATCACTCTTATTAATGTTATTGGCTTAGTAGTAGATTCTACAGGAAGTGTGACTTCCACTACCCTAGTGCAAGTGGTCACTAGAGCTCAGGCATTACAACAAAGACAAGGCTTAGGTCAGGAAAAGAATTCTGAGGGTAGTGAGATCGAGAGTCTAACTAAGAAAAGGATAAGCGCTTGGAAGGATAGCCATGAACAAATGAAGAGACAATGGTTGAAGAAGATGAGAAAAATTGAGGAAATCCTAAGAGAAATAAAAGCCAAAATAATCGAACTCGCAACTCAAACGCACTCTCATACACCACCCCCACCGCAATCACCACCACCACCTAATCAACCTCATGTAAACCCATCACCACCTAGGGTAGGATCAATCCTAGCATATCCCACTCCCCAGGACTTAGAAACGATGCTTAGAGCATATCAGGCTAGAATCCAAGAAGGGACAAATTTGACAGAACACAAAAAGTGTTACCCTAGGGTTGACCTAGAGATTGAAAGAATAGAGCTTTGTAAAAAAATGGTAGAATTCGCTCAAACCATGTTTGAGGCCAACTTCCTTTTTAACTGCACAACCTCAGCCAAAACATAGTTACACTTTGATGGATTATTAGAAATATTGAGGATAAGCCTTCCTCCCAAGGATGCTTATGTTCCCAACTCCATCGAGTCGGGAACCTCTATTTCTGTAAATCAATACTCACAAGAATTTCTAAGAGGAATTCAGGAAGAGAAATGGGCAAAAGAAATTGGAAATCCTCCTCCCATTGAAATTATTGATGAGCTACATGATCAATTCCCACAAGATATTCCTTCTATTTACGGAGAACAAGAGGATACCCAGTCTAGTGAACGGTTAGACTTTGAGTCTAATTCTTTATCGGAATTACGTCATTTCATAGGACCTTGGGAAGAAAAGTCCACCAATGTGAGAGCACCCATTATCATGGTAAGAAATGAAGACTCAATCATACCTAGGAATATGGAGATAGTGAAGAACACTAAAGTGCAGTGCAATCTCACTTTAGAGGAGCTACTCAAGGTTAAGCCAGAACTGTGGAAACACGTAGCCTATCAAGTGCCAAAAGTAGCTAAATCTCATTCCCAGGTAGGATCACATAGAACAATGCCAAAAATGCCCTTGGATAAGATGGGAGACATGAGCAAAGGAGAAGAAGGAAACACCTAACTCTCTATCACCCATCAAGGTTACACGACCAAGGTGATTTTGGACTCAGGTGTAGGAGTTGCAATTGCTACCACTTCCCTATGGAAGCATTGGGGTTAACCAACACTCAGGCCAATGAGAATGAAATTGCAAATGGTCGATGGTCACATAGAGAGACCCTTAAGACTACTACAAGGGATAACTCTCACTACTTGTGGTGTAGAGTTTGAGCACACTTTTGCCATATGTGACTTTAGCAAAAACCAAGCCTATGAGATTATTTTGGGAAGACCATTCATGAGACAGTTGCAGGTAGTGCAGGATTGGGGAACAATTTCCTTGTATCTGCAACCCTCAAGTGTTACAACTAAAGTCAATCTCAAGGACTACTTTCATAGAGATGTGCCCCTTATATAGTGGAATCCCATCCATACAACCATAGATGACATGGAGTTAGTGCACTCCATAGGATCAGGATCCTCTTGGATGCATGAAGACACTCACTTATGGATGTTTAAACTTGTTTTAGAAGAAGAGAAAAGAGAAAGCACTAGAGAAGTAGTGCATTAGAAACTTATAGATCAATTAGAGACCTAGCCTATGCACTTGTAGTATTTTCAAACGAATTGTTTGAACCTCATGGTTGGGCAAAAATCCTAGCGACAATGGATGTAGCTATCAACGAAGAACAATGGACACCCCATTGTGATGAAGATGGCTATGACATTTCAGTTTTCACTATAGAATCAATCATGCATGATTTCCTTATTGAAGAATGCGAGTGTAGTATGGACAAAACTAAACAAGCAAGTGACTCGGTTTTAGAATCAATTATTATGGACCCTTTTTATGCATGAGAAGAATAATACTTGTATGTAGTAGAAGCTAACTCTCAAGGATGAGAAGTGCTTATGAATGACATGAGGTTAGCCACACAGGTAACCACCAAGAGTGAAGGCAAGAAAAGAAAGAAGAGAGAACTCCTACCAAAAGAGGAAGAATATTTTGTTTGAGGTCCATAAAAACTTTAAGAAATACGATATTGAGGATAGGAAAGTCATGATCATAATGCCTAAATGAGAAGCACTCACAAGAGTGGCCTATGATAACAAAGAGACAACTAAAAAAATTATTGTGACTATAGAAGAAGGTGAACAACAATGCGCATACATAGGACACGACCTGATTGAGGAACAGGAAAAGAAATTGATTGAATTGTTAATAAAATACAAAGTAAAATAATGCACATCAAACCACTAGTGGTATTGGGAGTAAAATATTATTTGTTGAACCATCATCTTGGAAGTAAAAAAGCATGTGCATCCGTGACCTTTGGATGGCTTAAATCGACGGTGTACTTCAAATGCTTGAAAAGTAAGAGAGAGAGAGGATGTCATATTTTGTGGGAAGTGGGGGCAAGATCTTTTATAGTCTCTGCAAATTTTCTGGCCATTAGATCTAGATGAATCCAACACATGAGCGCGAGTGGGGCTGAGACAAAAATCGGAGCAGACATGGATCGTTGGATTGAGTGATAAATCCGATGGAGATCGTGAGAGGGCACCAATACGAAGTGATGGATGAATCTCAACCATGGGATCTTGCCCAATCCAAAGGCCACAAACTAAGGTGCATTTTCTCCATCTAATTCAAATATGAATGTTAGATTTGAGGGAAGATCCGACAGCTGATAAGCGCTCATGCAGTTTGCCATCATTACTATGATCTTAGCCGCTTGTTCTCACTCCCATCCAAGGGTCCAAGTTTTCTAAACCATTCTCAAAAGAAACCCACGAATTTTAAGTGGTTTTCTCATGTTTGACCACAGAAAAACAAGGGAAGCCCATGCCTAGCCTATGTGATCTAGGCACTAGACTGTGGCCACCACCCTTTTCTCATTGGTCCATCCTTAATCACTCCTTAAGCTAAAAGGCCCATGCAGGGTTCTTTTTTTCCTAATGGGTTAATGCAACCGCCATTAGAGATAGTTATCCGATTCCTATCACTGAGTACCTATTAGAGAGAGTGACAGGCAAGTAAGTATAAAGCTTCATGGATGGGTTCTCTAGCTACAATAAATTGGCCATTGCCCCATAAGACCAACATAAGATGACTTTTGCCATAGAGTGGGGCATATTTGCATTTCACGTAATGCCATTTGGGCTCACCAATGTGTCGACTACCTTCCAACAACTGATGTGTCATGT
The DNA here is from genome assembly GCA_020310875.1 of Ceratopteris richardii. Lineage (NCBI taxonomy): Eukaryota > Viridiplantae > Streptophyta > Polypodiopsida > Polypodiales > Pteridaceae > Ceratopteris > Ceratopteris richardii. Next base: position 84,307,569 of record CM035441.1, on the reverse strand, counting down.
GTTTAAAGAATTCTTCTGCAAAAACTTGGAAGTCTATGTTGATGATCTATGTGCTCATTCCAACATTAGATAAACACATATACCTGAGCTAAGACAAATCTTTGATAAATGTAGAGAATATTAGGTCTACCTAAACCCAGAAAAGTGTGTTTTTATGGTCAAGCAAGGCAAGATTCTAGGACACATAGTGTCAAAGAATGGAATCTCCATGAATGGGGATAAAGTTAGAGCTATTGCAGAGCTACCTAGGCCTAAGAATGTCAATGAAGTACAAGCTTTCATGGGGCAATGCAACTATTATCGACGTTTCATTCATATGTACACAATCATTGCAAAGCCTCTGTACAACCTTTTGACTAACTTCGAGTGGACAGACAAATGTGAAAACTCCTTTAATGAGCTAAAGGACAACTATTGTTAACACCAAGCTTGACTACACCAGATTGGAACAAGCCCTTCCATGTTCATGTGGATGCATCCAGTTACGCTATTGGGTGTGTATTGGCACAACCTACTGGTGAAGGTCATATGGATCTTACAATAGCTTATGCTAGCAGACAATTGAATGTGGCTAAAAAAAAAGTTATACCACTATCGAAAGAGAAGGACCAGGCATGGTATATGTGCTTTAAAAGTTTAGACATTATTTGCTTGCAAATAAGTTTAATTTTTTTACAGATCATGAATCATTACTCTATCTTGTGAACAAACCTTGCAATACTAGCAGATTAATAAGATCGTTCCTCTTACTAATGGAATATGACTTTGAAGTTGTGGTTAGGAAAGGTAGGACTCACCTTAGGGCAGATCACCTTTCTAGACTAACTTCAATAGAGTCCCCTCAAGGAGTGTCAGATGAAATTCCTAATGCTTATTTGTTCAGTTTGGAAGTAGTACTTGACTAGTCCAAAACTATAATGCATATTCTCATCTTTGGACCTAAACATCATGTACTGAAAGTCAAAAATAAAGAAGTATTGAGGTTTTAGAAATATCACATACTGGAAGGCAGTGTGTATAAGCACACTGATCAAAGTATACTGGCTTGTTGTCTAGATGAAGGTGAACATGCAAAATTATTGCAAATAGCACATGTAGGTGCACTATAGCAACATCACTCTAAACATCAAACCCTACAAACTCTGTGAAGATTAGGAGTACATTGGCCAACAATGGAAGCAAATGTCCACAACATGTGCATGAATGTCAAATCCGTAGTATTAAACCAACAATGGAACATGCCACTTTGTATCAAGTGTCTTTGGTACCAAATTGGAGCGAACCTTTAGTAGACTTTTTGAGGACGAAAATATTCCCTCAAGAGATGAAACTGGCTAGATGAAAGAGCTTAGAACAGGAAGCACTAGATTATACACTCATTGGATATAACATATACAAATGTGGAAGAGACAAGTACATAAGATTATGTGTCCATGAGAGTGAATATCTTAAGATCTTAGAAACTGCTAACCAAGGTGTGGCAGGAGGACATTTTGGACTAGACCACATGACCAAGACAATCTTATTTGTAGGTCTTTGGTGGTCAACTGTTGATATGGATGCACATACCTACGTGAAGAGGTTGATATTTGTCAACAAACTCAGTACCCTATACATAAAGATGAAATGCCACGAAAACCCATGATGGGTGGACGTGCATTCTCTAAGTGGGGAATAGACTTTGTTGGTCCTATTAATCCCCCAACTAAGTGTTCACATGTTGAATACATCATTGTGGCCATTGATTATTTGACTAAATGGGTGTACGTGAAGGCAATAAGAAAGATGGATGTGCAAACCACAACCAAGTTCCTATTTGAGAATGTATTTACAAGATATGGTTTGTCAATAGAATTTGTGAGTGATCATGGCACCCACTCTTGAATGAGGTCATTGAATAATCATTACAAGAATTCATGGTGGTTCACAAGAAGTTGGCTCCATATCACCCACAAGCCAATGGCTTGTCAGAAAGCACAAACAAGATACTTTGTACTGTTCTGACTAAATTGGTGAATAGTAAGCATTCTAATTGGGACAAATAGCTACATCATGTTATTTGGGCCTATAGAGTGGCCTATAAAATGGTGCTCTAAGCCACCCCCTTTCAGATGGTCTGGATAGAATGCTATGTTGTCACTAGAATTCTTGATACTGACATTGAAAGTAGTGTAAGAACGCCAATGGACCGGTCATGAGCTTTCATCTAAAGATTTTGATTTAGAGTGACTAGGAGAGACATGATTGAGAGTAGCAGTAGGGAAAGCCTACTTTGATGCTCATGTGAAGGATAAGGATTTGAAAGCAGGAGATTTAGTCTTAGTATACACCTTGAAGCAACATGCATAGAAGTTGGAGAAGCATGGCTATGGACCCATGATTTAGTCCAATTAGCCACTCTAGAAGGCGACATTCGACCTAGTTACATTAGTTACATCAAGAACCCCTCATTGAGGAAATGCTAAATCAACTGAACATTGCAAAGAAGTGTAAGGAAGAGAAAAAACAAGTTTGAGAAGAAGATCAGACAGAAGCCATAGAACACATTCGATGGATGACGATAACGAGACAGGGTAGAGATCAACCTAGAAAAGAAGCTCAAGAGGCACCAAGATATCACATGGCTATGTGCCAAGCTATGAGTGTGACCCCTCAGCGAATTGTTGATAGGCATCCTTTCATGATGTAAGAGCTAGGACAAGGAAACAATATAAGGACTATAAGAGCCTTAATTGATTCATGTTCTTCCACCAGTGCAGTTAAAATTTCTTACTGTCAAGCTTTGCAACTGAATATCAGTCCTATAGAAGCATACCTCATAGGATTGGGAGGTGTGGAAACCCCTTTCATGGGCAAGGTGGAACTTCCCATCTACCTTCAAGATGCGACAATGATAGTGAAAGGGCTAGTATGTCAAGATGAGGACCTCATTGAACCTCTTATTTTAGGTCAAGATTGGTCTAAGTGGACTTCTTGAGTTCTGGGTGAACCAACAACGTATCAAAATTGAACTAGAAAATGGAGCACTCAAGGAATTAAAAGGCACCAACTCTGGGTCCTTCCAGGAGTACACGTGAAGATAAAGATTATGTTCTTGTCCAAAACTTTGTGATGCAGAAGGATGCTGTTCTCAACAAAGGATTTAGGGATTGATGAAACTCCCTTCTTTTTAAAAAATGTTTGAAACAAAGAAAACAACAGAGTACAAAAGTACAGAAAGTAGATGGTCAATGCTCATAGTCAATGCATAGCCTGAAGCAAGATGACTCAAATTGTGAAGCAGTTTGGGTACGTAAGGGTGAGCAACCCCCTACCCCAATGCAAAGACCCCAAGGGCACACCAACCCAACAACTCGATTGAAGGTCGCAACAAAGGAGTATTCTAGGAGTCAACCATGGAGGATTATTTCTATTTGGATACCAAAGCAGTTGATGAAGGCTGATCCGAAGGTGCGATAAATCTAGTTTCCTAAGACTTGCTTTCATGCCCAAGTAGCCACACATAAGCCCCTCGGCTTGAATCACTACTCGCAGACATGCACTTCACACAATTCATGACGAAGATCTAATATCACCACACAAATATATCAAGTCACACCTAGGACTACTTGGAAATGGATACCTAAAAAGTCCCAGATCCAAGTAGCATCACGTGAGACATCTTCAAAAACCATCAATGTCAGACTATGCAACCCCACAAAGGAAGTTTGGAGAGTCAAACTCTATAATAAACCCCATGACCCCACCATGTAAACTATTATGCATAGGAATAGATGCATTGGAGTACAATGCACAACCAAGTAGCCACACATAAGCCCCTCAGCTTGAATCACTACTCGCAGACATGCACTTCACACAATTCATGACGAAGATCTATTATCACCACACAAATATATCAAGTCACACCTAGGACTACTTGGAAATGGATACCTAAAAAGTCCCAGATCCAAGTAGCATCACCTGAGACATCTTCAAATACCATCAATATCAGACTATGCAACCCCACAAAGGAATTTTGGAGAGTCAAACCCTGTAATAAACCCCATGACCCCACCATGTAAACTATTATGCATAGGAATAGATGCATTTGAGTACAGTGCACAATCAAATTATGAATATAGGAAAATTAGTGACTTCCTAAATCTCACTCTCACACACACAACACACCTGTTTCACTAACCTCTAACCTCAAAGAACACCATGTTGGTATTGTAAAGGGAACAAGTAATTATCATGTTTCTTATGCAATACTAATATGATCTTATTCTTCCAGCAGATAATCGATCATCAGCCACCATCAACAATATCATGGCCAAAGTAGCAAGAACTAGTTCTCAGGCAGGCATAAGTCAATAGATTATCGATATGGAAAGCTTACCCATCATGCGCAAGCCAAATGAATGACTGGAGGACTTACAGACCATTCAAATCATCCCCGAGTGGCCACACCATGCCAGTTGGAAAAACCTCCCATTGGTTTAGCGAGGTAGCAGGACCATTACGAGAAGGTTCTTACCTTTGGGAGGTATAAATAGAGTTCAATGGAAAATGGGGGAAGAACCATTTTTTTCATTCGTGAGTTTGAGAAATTATAGTATGCAGAAGAGCTATGCCTAGTGTGGCAAAAAGCGAGATTGGACACATATTTCAATGCTAAACTTCCCAAACCTGATTTCTTATGATGTTACTATCTCATCAACACCCTAACACCCAACAAGAATCCCAAAGCTTCAAGCACATTTGTGCTTCCATATCTAACTTGGGGAAATGAATTGAAGTAGTTTGGGTTAACCAAGAACTTAGTGCATGACACTCTGGACATGAAAGGATGCACATGTATTTATAAAAAATATGACAATTATAATCCATAGTAATATAAACTATTTTACATACCTTCTCTTGAGGAAATGATTCTTGTAGACATAACTATTTGCAAAAATATTGCCATCTCTCAGGTGGTATATAAGCTCTTCTCTTATTTCTTTCTACCATACAATATCTCCTATTATTCCAATCTCAAACAAAAAAGGATCAATATAAAAACAAACTTTAACTTATAAAGATGCATACACACACATACACACATACATACACTCACACATACATACATACATATACATACACATACACATACTCACACATACTCATACACACACATATACATACACACACATACACACACATACACACACATACACACACATACATACACTTGCACATACATACACTAACACATACATACATACACATACATGTACACATACATACAAATACACACACATACACATACACACATACACTTACACACACATACACATACACACACATACACATACATACACACACATACACACATATACACACATATACATATATACATGCATATACACACACACACATCTACATACATACATACATACACACATAAACACACATACACACACATACACATGTATACATATACATACACATATATACACACACATTCACAGAGATGCACACACACATATACATGCATATACATACACACAAAGATGCACACACATACACATACACACAGATGCAAACACATACACATAGATGAACACACACACATACATACATGCATACACACACATACATACATATACAAATACAAACATACACATACACATACACATACACATACACATACATACATAACACACACACATACACATATATACAAAGACATACACATAGATGCATAGACATACATGCACATACATACACACACATATGCACACACATACACATACATATACCCACATGCACACACATACACATATACATACATATACACACATACACATACACAAACATACACACACATACACACACACATACACACACACATACACACACACATACACATACATAGATGCACATACATAGATGCACACACATACACAAATGCACACACGTACACAAATGCACACACCTACACACACATACACACACATACACACACATACACACACATACACACACATACATACACACATGCACACACATACACATATATATACACACATACACACATACACACACATACTCACATGCACACATATACACATACACATGCACACACATACACACACATACATACAAACATACACACATGCACACATACACACACACTTACATACACTTACATACACACACACACATACACACACATACACACACATATACACATGCATACACACACATGCATACACATACACATACATATACACATATACAAATACACACACATATACACATAGACACATACATACACATGCATACATACATACACACTTACACACACATACACATGCATACACACACACACATACACACACACATACACACACACACATACACACACACACATACATACACATACACTTACATGCATACTAAAAAAAGCAATTGGATCAAAATACAATAAAACTTTTATTTTGTAGACATGCATATGGATGTGTATGTGTGCATGTGTAAATGTACCTGTGTGAATGTGTGAATGTGTATTTTTGTGATTGTGTATGTGTATTTATATATCAGAACATGTATATGTGTATATGTAATATGTATGCATGTGTAAATGTGTACATGTGAATGTGTATGTATGTACATAATTGGATTACTAATATCTAATACCATTTTTTTGCTACACAATCAATTTTTTCTTATTCAAAGGGGACTCCACCACCATATCCTAACCATGCAAGGACTAATTACTATAATTATATCAAACTTTTAATTCTAATATTTGACACATACATACATGATTGATATATATATATATATATATATATATATATATATATATATATATATATATATATATATATATATTATTGTTATATTATAATCTGATTCTGATCAATCAAAGGGTACTCCACCACCTCCTAGCCATGCAACAACTTTGCATGTGCCATCATACAGGAATTTTGATGATTTTTAGTATCAAGAGCATATTATATGTTGGTGTAATCTTTTCTATGGCATGTATTCAAGACCAAAATTGGAATGTATTGAACATGAGGTAGATTATGATATTTTTGAGTGTGCACAACCACCTAATAAACATGATAATGCTTGGGTATGTATTGATTTCATAAACTAATATCATTATTTTATTTTAAAATCATATAGAAAATAAATTTATACTAAATATACAGGAATATTTACTCAATGATGATGATGATGATTCTCCTATCAGTAATGATGATATTATTCATACACTTCATGGACATTCCATTTATCAATTACAAGCTGAGGTTTCACGAAATCTTCTACCTCTTGGTTTATTGATTGAAATGACTCGACATTATCCAATACCAACTCTTGATCGTCCTCTAGTACGAAAATATGATAGAAGAAGATAGAGAGGATGAGATAGAGGACCACTTCCTTTAGACAGAGAGTTTTTTAACTTTTGGGGTAATCGCTATATGATTGCTCCCTCCATGATCACTCATGTTGGTTGTGGTCTCTATATTGTAGAGGATTTGTATGTGCCTCTGGACTCTGAAGTCACTCTTATATCATTTTGTGGTCCTATATATAGATGCGGAGATTGGCATTGACTTACATGTTATGTTCAAGCATGAATACATATGGATTATCTCTGAATGCAACTTTTGCTATCAATGGATGTGCAATGAAAGGAGTATAAGATAAGATCTGTTGTGTTGAATAAGTTATAAGGTAATTATCATACTTTTATGTTTGATATATAAGTTTTTTTTTACAAGTTAATTTTTTTTATCATTTAATTTATGATTGATAATAGGTGGATTAGATCAAAAGAGATTGACAAAGACTTGATACCACAAAAGAAATGTGAATGCAAGGAGCTACTATGTCTGATGGAGAAAGAGTTTCCAACATTATTTTTTGATATTCAGGTTCATTTTTCGATCCATCTTGCAGATGAAATAGAGATTACAAGAGTTGTAAGCACTCAATGGATATTTTGGGTTGAGCGATTTATGGGCATATTAAAAAGTTATGTGTGACAAAGAGCAAAACTATAAGGATCTATGGCAAAGGGATGTATGCTTGAGGAGTGCATGTACTATGTTAGTGAATACCTTGAAAGAGGTCATGATGAAGCTCCATGTGCATGAACTAACAAGTCTTCTTCAAAATTGATAGATGAGGTATTATCAGGTAAGGGAGTT
>CM035441.1:84059377-84294377 GCA_020310875.1 Ceratopteris richardii | reverse complement strand
TGGTGTCCTCTTTGCCCAAACTTAAGGAACCCGATAAACATGTATGTGAAGGCTATATTTTGGGCAAAATGCAATGTTCTTCCTTTCCAAAAGATGGTTGAGTTCCGGCTACTCAGAAATTGCAGCTTGTACATAGTGATGTCTGTGGTCCTATGCAGACAACTTCTTTTGTGAACTATCTTTACTTCGTGACTTTCATCGATGATTTTTCTAGGCATGCATGGGCATATCCATTGAAGGCAAAGTCCGAATTATTTATGTGCTTCAAACAATTTCTGGTTTTGACTAAAAATTTATCAGCATGTAAAATGGGCACCCTTCGTTCTAATCGGGGGGGGGGGGGATATATGTCTTCTGACTTTAATGGATTTCTGGCTGAACGTGGGATAAAACATGAGTGTATAGTGTCGTATATACCTCAACAGAATGGAGTTATTGAATGAGAGAACGTGTCACTCATGGAGATGGCAAGGTGTATGGTCAAGAGTCAGGCTATACCACATAGTTTCTGGCTTGAGGTTGTTATGTGTGCAACATATGTGCTGAATAAGTGTCCCACTAAAGCACTACCATCTGTCACTCCATATGAGGCTTGGCATGGTCGCAAGCCATCTGTTGCTCATCTGCCTATTTTTGGTTGTCTCGCATATGCATTAGTGCTTGAACAACATCATAGAAAATTGGATGATAAAGCAGTAAAATGTATTTTTGTTGGGCATAGTTCTGAAAGTAAAGGTTGTCGTCTGTATCATCCGCACACTAAACGCAATCTAGTTAGTCGTGATGTTGTTTTTGTGGAAGATGCTATTCAACCATTGCTTTCATGTACGTGTATCTGCATGATGTGTATGTATCTATGTATGTATTATTGTCCTTGTTGATTCGAGTAGCTATATATAGAGAGGAGCATAAGGTTGGGAGGAGATTCATATCTCGAGTAGGTGGTGGAAACTTTTCTCAAATCTAGCAGGTGGTGGAATCTTTTCACACTTAAATCTAGCAATTGTAATATATATATTTGTATATACATTTCTTATAAATTTTTATACATGTATATGTATGTATGTATGTATGTATCTATATACATGTATATTTGCATAGACACATATATACACATATATACACATATATACACACATATATATATATATACATACACACACACACACACACACACACACACACACACATATATATATATATATATATATATATATATATATATATATATATATATATATGTATGTATATATATATATGTGTGTGTGTGTGTGTGTTGATATATTTAGGTAGTGATGTGTGTGAACACTCTAGGACCACCGGGGCACTTTTTTACCTCTTTAGGAGGTTTTCCCCCCCCCGATTGTATACACGCCTATTGATCTAATGGGCTACTTATCTTTGTACATTCTAGTGGTAATACATTCAACATTGTGTGTTGTGCTCCAAGCTTCTTCTTCTTCCTTGTGCTGTTCGCATGCTTTCGAAGATGCTTCATCTAGGCGTTGTCTACACCTCTTTGGTTGCAATCCCATACTCACATGAAATTCCGTAAGCATACTTAGGGTATCTAAGAGATCAAAGTTTCTGTTGGCCAATATAAGTGTCTCGAAGTCTACTACATGTTTAGCATAGTTCATATGGGCACTTCTATTCAACTTTTTGAGATACAGTCAATTTTTTGCATCAAGGTATTTTAGTCACCGACCATGGTTGAAAGTAGTGATGTATTCCATATGTTGGATGTTGAGGATAAGTTGGATGGTACCAACTACCCATTATGGGCTTATATGATGCATCATGTATTGGTCACAAAAAGACCATGGAATATTATGCAGGGTGTTAAAAGACATCTTGTTACACTTGCGAATACATGTACTGCAAATACAGGTGCTGGAGCTTATGGAGATGGTGTCGAAGATGATGATATTCTGTAGATTCCTATTCGTGTTGTTGTTTTGTTGCACCTACTGTAGAGAAAATTTGTTGGGATGGCAGAGATGTTCAGGCACATGCATTGATAACTTTGTTTGTCAAATGTGCCATTATTCCTCACATTTGCTCTTGTAGAACAACTAAGGATGCTTGGGATACACTTACCACATTGTATCAGGCTGGGAATGAGGCTCGTGTTGCTTACCTCTGAAAACAATTGGAGAGTGAGCACATGAATGAAGGTGATTATATGGACAATTTTCTCACAAAGATCAAGGATTTGAAAGAACAATTGATTTTTGCTGATGAAGTTATACCAGATAACTGACTTGTGTAGATGGTTATGAATGGTCTTCCAAACTCATATTAGAGTTTTGCTTCTACTCTTCGTTTGATGATGAAAGGTGATCCAAATGCCTTGTCATTTGAGGAGTTAGTCTCTGTTTTGTTTGCAAGAAGACCAGTCTAGGCAGAACAGGTCTATTATGTGTGTTGCAGATCAAGCTTTCCTGGCTAGTCAAAAGGGCAAAGGTAAATGGAGCTCTTCTAGTAGTAAGCAGAAATCTGCAAATGCTGCACATTCGAAGAAGGAAGACAAAGATGAGAAGAAATAAAAAAAGCAGAAATTGTTTTGCAAATACTATAAAGCAAATAAGCATGTCATCAAGAGTTGTCCAAAATTGGCAGAAGAAGAATGGGCGTTTACTATTGTTTGCAATTTTGACCCATCTTCTCATGAGGAGTGCATGTCTTAGGTAGAATTAGATGTTTGGTAATTCAATAGTGGGGCGGCCAAACATATTACCTCGTAGTGTAGTTTCTTATCTTCACTCGAGCCTGCCCCTACAGGGAATACTATTACATGCACCAACAACTCCTCCTATCCTGTTATGGGAGTTGGTAAGATCATTTTGACTACTACTGATGGTAATTATTTCACTTTGTCAGATGCTTTGTTTGTGCCAAGCATCAAGAAAAATATGTTATCAATTTTGCATTAGCCAAGATTGGCTTGGTTGTGAAATTTGTTGATGACAGATGTACAAATAATAAATGATCTATCAAATGGCGATATCATTATTGCTTCTGACATTTTATTTCATGGGCTGTATAAGCTCATAGACTATGAAAGATCCATAAATGATTTGGCATGTGCAGTACATGATTCTCACGCCATGTCAGATGCAAAGCTTTGGCATGCATGCTTTGGTCATTTGAATTTTGCTAGTTTGCTATGCGTGCAGAAATCTGAAATGGGGTCCTCTTTGCCCAAACTTAAGGCACCTGATAAACAGGTATGTGAAGGCTATATTTTGGGCAAAATGCAATGTTCTTCCTTCCCAAAAGATGGTACAGTTCTGACTACTCAGAAATTGCAGCTTGTACATAGTGATTTCTGTGGTCCTATGCAGACAACTTCTTTTGTGAACTATCTTTACTTCGTGACTTTCATCGATGATTTTTCTAGGCATGCATGGGTATATCCATTGAAGGCAAAGTCCGAATTAGTTATGTGCTTCAAACAATTTCTGGTTTTGACTAAAAATTTGTCAGCATGTAAAAATGGGCACCCTTCGTTATGATCGGGGGGGGTGGGGGGGATATATATCTTCTGACTTTAATGGATTGGTCGCTGAACGTGGGATAAAACATCAGTGTATAATGTCGTATATACCTCAAGAGAATGGAGTTGCTGAACGAGAGAACATGTCACTCATGGAGATGGCGAGGTGTATGGTCAAGAGTCAGGCTTTACCACATAGTTTCTGGCTTGAGGTTGTTATGTGTGCAACATATGTGCTGAATAGGTGTCCCACTAAAGCGCTACCGTCTATCACTCCATATGAGGCTTGGCATGGTCGCAAGCCATCTGTTGCTCATCTGCCTATTTTTGGTTGTCTTGCATATGCATTAGTGCTTGAACAACATCATAGAAAATTGGATGATAAAGCAGTAAAATGTATTTTTGTTCGGTATAGTTCTGAAAGTAAAGGCTGTCATCTGTATCATCCGCACACTAAACGCAATCTAGTTAGTCGTGATGTTGTTTTTGTGGAAGATGCTATTCAACCATTGCTTTCATGTACTAAGGAGACATTTGTTAGCTCTAAAGACATGTATGATACTTTGGTACCTCTTTTTATAGGTGGATAGTCTATTGCTGGTCCTAATGAGGCAACTTCTCAGCCTTCGCACGTTTCATGTGATGATATAGATCATTCCATTTCTGAGGCAAATTTAAATGATGCACTTGTTGATGAGAGAGCTAATATTGAGCAGGCAAAAACTATGTCAAAATGGCTGGTGCAAACCTTGTGTGATAGCAAATTAGATGCACCTCTGTCATATCGTACTCAGTTAGGCTCTCATAGTGCCTCTTTTGCATCAGATTGCTATGCTATGGCTGCCTCTAGTCTCTACGATGATACTGAATCTATTTCGTTTGATGAAGCATAAAATTCGAAACATTGGATGGCTGCAATGCAATCTGAATATGATGCTATCACGAGAAATGGTACCTGGTCTTTGTGTGACTTGCCTCATGGTAAGAAGGCCATTGGCACTAAGTGGTATACAAGCTGAAGCATACACCTTATGGAACACTTGACAGGTATAAAGCTAGGCTTGTTGCAAAGGGTTATGCGTAGGAAAGAGGCATTGATTTTGATGAAACCTTTGCTCCTACTTGACGAATGACTATTGTTCATAGCGTATGTGCACTTGCAGATCATCATGGTTGGGATGTACATCATTTGGACATTAAGACAAAATTTTTGAATCATGACTTGCATGAGGAAGTGTATGTTTTTCAGTCCTGTGACTTTGTGCAAAAATGGCATGAAAACCAGGTGTGCAAGTTAAAGAAGGTGTTATATGGTTTAAAGCAAGCACCATGTGCTTGGTATGAAAAGATACATGCCTATCTCATTGCACATGGTTTGGAGAACAATCCAACTGAAAGCACCTTATATGTTAAGCATGCTAATGATGTGCTTCTCATCATTGTGGTGTATGTTGATGACATGCTGCTCAGTGGTCCTCATGACACACATATTGCTGATTTTAAGGCTAATTTGCATGCCTCATTGGAGATGTTTGATTTGGGGCATTTACATCACTATTTGAGCATTCAGTTTATACAAGTTGATGGTGGAATGGCTTTGTGTCAAACAAAATATATTGACACATTATTGCAGCATTTTGGCCTTGAAGATTGTAAGCCTATTACCACCCTTATGGAGATAGGTTTACGATTGAGTCTTCATGATGCTGGAGATGCACTTGATGCGGTTCTCTATCAGCAGGTTGTTGGATGCTTGATTTACTTATGCATTACTCTACCACATATTGAGTTTGTTGTCTCATAGATGAACAAGTTTATGCATTGCCTAGGTGTTAAGCATTTTTCTGACACAGATTGGGCTGGTTGCTATGACACGTGTGTCCACCAGTGGCTTTTGCTTCATGCTTGGTAGCTCATGTATATCATGGTTGAGCAAGAAGCAGCCTACTTTGGCCACTTCCAGTTGTGAGGCTGAGTATAGGGCAGATTTCACAGCGACTATTGAGTGTGTGCGGCTTAGATGCCTTATGGCTGATTTGGGTGTTGGTCAATCTTCTGCCACCACCATCTTCACTGACAGTCAGAGCACATTGGCAGTTGCGAGGAACCCTGTGTTCCATGCTCGCACTAAGCACATTGAGGTGCATTATCATTATGTTACGGAGAGGTTCTCTACTAGGGAGATCAGCTTGGCATATGTGCCCATGCAGGAGAACATTGCAGACCTTTTTACGAAGGCTTTGCCTAGGGAGAAGTTTGAAGCTTTCCGCAAAGATTTGGGCTTACTTCCTTTTGTGGATTGATTCCCCATAGCTTGGCACTTCCTTATACATGAGTGATAGCTCCTTGTTCACCGCATCACTCCCAGGGGGCATTTGTTGATATACTTAGGTAATGATGTGTGTGAACACTCTAGGTCTGTTGGAGCACTTTTTTGCTATATACGCCTATTGCTCTAACGGCTACTTATCTTTGTACATTCTAGTGGTAATACATTCAGCATTGTGTGTTGTGCTCCAAGCTTCTTGTTCTTCTTCCTTGTGTTGTTCGCGTGCTTCCACATACGTCTAATGCGTATGTGTAGAGATTTCTCATGCCAATGATTTGTGTTCAATGTAAGTGTTGCATCTGCACTTGAAGATGACGTTATTGAAATCAACATATCCAATGATAAGAGGATGAGTAGAAGCAATGTTTCTTCTCTGAATGATTTTAGTCATTCTCTCAATGATATTCTTGAACCTAGATACACACACACGTAGACACACACACACACACACACACATATATATATGTGTGTGTGTGTGTGTGCACGTATATATGTACACACACACACATACACACACATATATATATATACATATATATATATATATATATATATATATATATATATATATATATATATATATATATATGTATGTATATATATATATATATATATATATATATATATATATATATATATATATATATATATATATATATATATATATATATATATATATATATATATATATATATATATATATATATATATATATGTGTGTGTGTGTGTGTGTGTGTGTGTGTGTATGAAGAGATTTGTCATGCCAATGATTTGTGTTCAATGTAAGTGATGCATTTGCACATGAAGACAAGGTTATTGAAATGAACATATACAATGATAAGAAGATGAGTAGACACAATATTTTTGCTTTGAATGATATTGGTCCTTCTCCGAATGATATTTTTGAACCTACACACACAAAAAACATACATACATAGACACACGCATACACTCATGCATGCACACACATAGAGATACACACACACACGTAGAGATACACACACACACACACGTAGAGATACACACACACACGTAGAGATACACACATATATGCATATGCACATAGACACACATGCATACACTTTTGTACATAGATACACTCACATGCATAGATGCAAACACATAAGAGACACACATACACATTTACACACACACACATACACTCACATACACACATACATACACATGCATACACACACATACACATACACACACATATTCACACACACATATTCACACACATATATATACAAACACACACACACACACACATATACAAACAAATACACTCGCATACATACACACATATACACACACATACACTCACATACATGTATACACACATACACATACACATGCATATAAACATACATAGACATACACACATACACATATGCACATATACACTCACATGCATACATACATACACATAAGAGACACACATACACATATACATACACACATACATAAACACATATCTACATACACACACATATTCACACACACACACATATACATACACACACATATACATACACACACATATACATATACACACATAAATTCACTGACATACATATATACACACAGATACACTCACATGCATTTATATAGACATACACATATACACACACATACACTCACATACACACATACATACACATACACACACATATATAAATACACACACATACACATATACACACACATACACTCACATGCATACATACACACACATGCATATGCATGCATACAAACACACATGCATATGCATGCATACAAACACACATGCATATGCATGCATACAAACACACATGCATATGCATACACACATGCATACACATGCATATACATACATAAACAAATGCATACACACACATACACATATGCACAGACATAGAAACTCACATACACACATATAAATACACATGCAAAGACATACATACACATAAATATATACACACACATACACACACAGAGACACACTATTGGCATAAAAGCTATAAGAAGAGCATACATGCACAAAGAGCAGTCAAGCACAATCCGGAAAAGAGGTCTAATCATTTATTTATAAAATTACTTCCAATTAAGAGTGATTTTCATCACTACACAAACATTGTAAATCCCGTTTTTGGTAGAATAGACTCCATTTTGTTCAAGCTGAGAAATCCTCGATCTTGAGGAGTATTAGAATTAGCTACATACCAATTTTCATAATTTTTAGATTCTGTTTGAGCCCTCAAATAAGCTCTAGAACCTAATTTTTAACTAGGCCGAACACTAGGTCTGGACACGGCCAAAGCTAGTAAAAAAACTATAAAAAGAGCTAGAGAGCTCATTTTTGGGGTTAGATTGTTAGTGATTTGAGCTTGTGTAAGAGACTTTTTGACTAATGCAAAGAACTCCATTGTTCCTCTCCTTGTTCTTGCCTTGTGTGCATGTGTGTGTGTGTGCATGTTTGTGTGCTTCTCACTCACGCACTTGTGCCATCACTTGCTCATAGTCTTCATACTAGTCTTCACGTCTCCACGGATTGACAATTAGGAGGTGGATCTCCTCATGTTGGTACTTGCCATTGTGCTAGAGTGGCACCAAATTTGGCGTCGTTGGTAGGGAGAGAGTTTCAAGGACGAGCATGTGATGGTAAGATTTAGAGTTGCGACATTGGAGTCATAGGTAAAATCTATACTTTTCTTTATTTTCCATAACTTTTTCTTGTTTTTGGCATCACCATCATCATCCTCATCACCTCCCCACTTCCATCTCCACCTTCACCAAAATTTCAGTTTTTGGTCATATTCCCCTCCCCGTCTCATTTCCCTCATTTCACTTGATTTGATTTTCGCGTGTTTTTGAGCATTTCTTGCAAGTTTTGGCTACATCACCATCTCCAGCACCTTCCGCAGGTATGACAAAACTCTGCACAGGTCTTGAGACAACGGCCTCTATCTGTCGTGATAGACAAAGAAGGTTGATATTTTGTGTAGAGCACTCCAAATCATAGAAGTATCTCAAAAATTTGTGTTTTTTTTGTCTATCATGATAGATGGCATCTATCGCAACAGATAGCATCTATCATGATAGACACCATCTAGCGCGACAGACAGCACCCCACGATAGAGATCGTCTATCGTGATAAACACCCGTCTATTGCGACAGACACCCGTGTATCGCGACAAACAGAGTCCCGCGACAAATTGCATCTATCACGACAGACACCATCTATTGCGACAAACCAAAATCATGACAGACGATAGACCCCGTCTATCATGACAGACCACGTGACAGTCATCGTCTATCGCGACAAACACCCATCTATCATGATAGATAGTACCCCAAGATAGACCCCATCTATCGTGATAGACCAAAATCACGAAAGATGACAGACACTCTCTATCGGAACAGATAATGTCTATCACGACAGATAGGCCCAGGACGAACGATAGACCCCCCTCTATCGCGATAGACATCGTCTATCATGACACACAGGTTCCCATGATAGACCATGTCTATCATGACAGACAACTGTCTATCACGACAGATAGGACCCCACGATAGACCCTGTCTATCATGACAGACATCATCTATCATGATAGACACTGTCTATCGCGATAGACACCGTCTATTGCGATAGATAGAATTTTTTGGCAAAAAAAATTAAATTGGTATTTTTTTGAAAATTTGGGCTAAATTTTAGGCATATTGCACAGTCAGTTACCCATACAATTACAAAAGGCCTTAGAAAAATGCACTAGAATCGTGAAAGGTCCCGTTTGCCTATTTTAAACCCCTGAACCTAAACTATCATAAATTTTCATATGAAATCCGTTTTCAGATAGCTTAATTTGAAGTTGACCCTCTGGGGGGTAGGTACAACAAGGGAGCTCTAGAGGAAATTTTCTAGCAATACAGAAGGGGGAAAAAGGGGTCATTAAAAGTGTCTGAAATAAATTTTCTATCAATTGAAGTTAAAAAGTTGAGCTAAACTTGGAACTTTTACAGGATCACTGAGAGCTCTTGGAGAAACCAAAGCAAGTGCAAGTGTGTGCAGGCTTGGGAACACGCTTCCTAGGCAGACAAGTACAACAAAGAGAAGCTACTTGAGGTTGGAAGATCTCTCAACCCCCTCAGTCCATTCCTAGCTTAAGCTAAGTGCGAGTAGTTGTCTTGATTGACTAGGGGTATGATAAGAACCTTCAAGTTCTAAAAACCATTAAATTCTCAAGTGCAAGCTTAGAGTTAATTGCAGTCCAGGGACAACCTAAAAACAAAGAATTTAATCTAATTGGACTAAAAACATCAAGTGCGAAAAACAACTTAAGTACTCCTTACGAGGCATCGTCAAAGACAAGGAAATACATCACAAATAAATTAAAAGAGACAAGTGATTAGAATCAATGGTTGTACAAGGGTCATTGGGTAAACTATTAGGGCATATGAGCCTGAGATAAGGAAGACACCTAGGGAGAGATCATCAAAGTGTGAGATCATCAGAGGCTAGTGTCAACCATACAGCTAGGTCTTGAGCCTAACAATTGAGTGATTACCCCTCTGCTCTAAACTTAGAAACTAGTGACTCTGAGATGTCTTATAACTTGGAAAGACCTGTAGGTAGCTCGGGAGTGGCATACCTAGAAAAACCCGAGGGTCCCTACAAGACTCAATTGGAATATATCAAGACCAACCGCTTAGGCATTCGCATCTATGAGGATGGTCAGAGAAGATCTGTTGTCCAAATTAAAAACCTAGATCAACCCATTGGACTAGAACACCCTGTGGTCAACTTTGAAAAAGGTTCCTACATAGATAAAGAAGGAACAATGTATGTGGTCATCAGCCAACCAGAAAGGATGGATGAATTTGGCAACATAGTCTCAGAGACCGAAATAAGTGAATAGAGCAAGGGAACTTAGGAAAAGAGCCAAAAACCCCTCGAGGCAAGATCAGTTCTGACTAGAATAATCACTCGAGAGTGGGTTCCCCAAGACAATAGGAGCATAGATTTTCTCTTGAATCGAGAGATGGATGAGGCCTTTTGGAGGTATTAACTGGAGCATCCTAATGAAGTGGGAGCACTTACCATCTATGAATTCAAAGATCTTGATAGCTTAGGCAAAAGTGACCTACCTAGATAATGCGTCAGAGAGGATCTTTGTGGTCTCAGAGCATGGAAGACATGCCTACACTTGGATGGGTGAACTTGTTTTTCCCCAACCACGATCCAATGTATCTTATGGCCACCAAGGAGCTGGAATCTCCCAGGCTCATGGAACTCAAAGAGAGAGGAGTAGAGATAGACTGGAGGTGAGTTTTGCTAACCCACTGGGAAGAGAAAGAATGAGAACAAAGATGGATAGGATGGAAAAAGAGAGACATAGGGACCCAACGAATCCAAGAAATGCAGATGAATTCCCTTTGCCAAGGCCTAGAGAACACACTAGGACCTTGAGGCCTACACAATTGGTTAAGTCCATGAAGAAGTGCCTCGATGGCATAGGAGATCCATATGACCATGTAGTAGAGACCCAAGTGATCATAGTTTTGACTCCACTCATATTGATAGCCCACGGACTTACTACATATAGTCACCTGAGCATAATGAGTCATATTATTATGAAGACCTAAGTGAACGTAATTGTTAGCCAGAGTATGCAAATGTCATGTACGCAAACCCAAACTCTATACCTCAACCTAGGTAGATAAGACCCCCATTTCCTAGAGGACCATGCTACCGATGTCAAGGAGACACCTCATTCGTGATTGCCCTATGCATGCACCGATACAACCCCAATCTATGAAAATTCAAGGTTTTTGTCCAGATTGTGGGAAGGAGCACCTGTTACAAGATTGTCCCAAGAACCCCGTCAATATGCCAAAAATTGATCCTATCAATGTTATTGGGTTAGTGGTAGACTCCACGAGAAGTGTGACTTCCGTGATCCCAGTGCAAGTCATCACGAGAGCTCAGGCACTTAAGCAAAACCAAGAATTAGGCTAGGAACAGAACTCTGAGATTAGCGAGTTCGAGAGTCAAAATAAGAAGAGGACAAGAGCTTGGAGGGATAGACGAGAGAGAATGAAAAGGCAATGGGCAAGGAAGATGAGCAAACTTGAGGAAATCCTGAGAGAAACAAAAGCCAATATAATTGAACTCACATCTCAAATGCACTCTCACACAACTCCACTACCACCATTCCCATCACCCTCGGACCCACCACCTTCTAAGTCACCTCACACAATCCCACCACCACCTAGAGTAGGATTAGTCTTAGCAGATCCCACTCCCGAGGACATAGACATGATGCTTAAAGCATCTCAGGCTAGACTACAAGAAGATCCAAACATAACGGATCATGAAAAGTGCTACCCTAGAGCTGACCTATAACTTGAATGAACTAAACTTTGTGCTATGATGGTGGAATTCGCTCAAACCATGTTTGAAGCTAGCCACCTCTTTAACTGCTCTAGTTCAGCTAGAACTCAACTGCATTTTCATGGACTATTAGACATATTGGAGAGACTGATTGCAAAATCTGAAAAGGATACCACCTCTCAAGGTAAGGACAAGGCCAGTGGAAGAATGAACATTCCTCCCAAGGAAGCTTATGTGCCCAATTTCACTGAACCAGACACCACTTATTCTATGAATCAATATTCCCAAGAATTTCTAAGAGAAATTCAAGAAGAGAAATGGGCAAAAGAAAGAGAAAATCCTCCTCCTATTGAACTTCTAGATGACTTACATGACCAATTCCCACAAGACATTCCCTCCATCTATGGAGAACAAGAGGATGCCCCCTCAAGTGAACGGTTAGACTTCGAGTCTAATTCTTTGCAGAAAGTTGTCTCATTTCATGGGCCCATGGGAAGCAAAGTCCACATGTATGAGGGCACCCACGGTTCTGGTAAGAAAGGAAAATTCAGTCATACCTAGGAATATGGAGGTAGTAGAAAACACTAAAGTGCAGTGCCATCTCACTCTAGAGAAGCTACTTAAGTTTAAGCCAGAATTGTGGAAACACATAGCCAACCAAGTGCCAAAAGTAGAGAAACCTCGTTCCCTAGTAGGATCTCAGAGAACAGTGCCAGAAATACCCTTGGACAAGATAGGAGATATGAGCGAAGGAGAATAAGGAAACACCTATCTTCCCATCACTCATCAAGGTTACACAACCAAGGCGATTTTGGGCTCAGGTGGAAGAGTTGCAATTCCTACCACCTCCTTATGGAAGCGTTGGGGCAAGCCAACACTCAGGCCAACAAGAATAAAATTATAAATGGTTGATGGTCACATCGAAAGACCTTTAGGGCTACTAGAAGGTATAACTCTCACTACTTGTGGTGTGGAGTTTGAACATACCTTTGCCATATGTGATGTCAACAAGAATCAAACCTATGAGATGATTCTAGGAAGACCAATCCTAAGACAATTGAAATTAGTACAGGATTGGGGAACCAATTCTTTGTATTTGCAACACTTAGGTGTCACAACCAAAGTCAATCTCAAGGATTACTCTCATAGAGACATGCCCCCTATATAGTGGAATCCCATCCATAGAGCTATAGATGATACAGAGGATCCTCATGGATGCATGAAGACACTCACTTGTGGATGTGCAAGGTGGCAGAAGAAGAAGAGAAAAGAGGAAAAGCTAGAGAGGTACGTGTGAAGGAAACTCATAGATCAATACGAGACCCAGCCTATGCAGTTGTAGTATTTCCAGATGAAGAGTTTGAACCTCATGGTTGGGCAAAAATTCCAGCAAAAATGGATGTAGCCATCAATGAAGAACAATGGACACCCCACTGTGATGAGGATGGCTATGATATTTCAGTCTTCACAATAGAGCCAATCATGTGTGATTCGGTTATTGAAGAATGCGAACCTAGCACTGATGCATTCAACTCCGATCTAGAGTCGATTATTATGGATCCACCTTTTGCATCAAATGAGGAATATTTCGAGGATGCAAGCGACTCCGATCTAGAGTCGATTATTATGGACCCACCTTTTGCATCAAATGAGGAATATTTCTACAAAGTAAAGGCTCACCCTCAAAGACATGAAGAAATTACGAATGAGGTGAGATTAACCACCCAGATAACCACCAAGAGTGAAGACAAGAAAAGAAAAAAAGGAGAAGTCACACCAGCAGAGGAAGAATTGTTGTTTGAGGTCCCTAAAAAATTCAAGAAGTATGAAGTGGAAGATAGGAGAGTCATGATAAGGATGCCTAAATGTGAAGCACAAGCAGGAGAGGCATATGATAACAAAGAGAAAACTAAGAGAATCATTGTGACCATAGAGGAAGGTGAAGAATGATGCACGTATATAGGACATGACCTAAGTGAAGATGAGGAGAAAGATTTGATAGCCTTGCTAAGATCAGATGCCAAACCCTCTAAGCAGAAGCCATACACCTATAATGACAACTATGCTGCCAAGATCAAAGAAGAGATAGATCACTTGGTTGAAGCTGGATTTATCTATGAAATCGAGCACACTAAATGGGTGTCCCCCACTGTAGTAGTGCCCAAAAAGAATGGCAAGTTACTTGTATGCATTAACTTGAAGAAGTTCATTGCAACCACCATTTGGGATAGCTATCCACGTCCTATCACTAAGCATCTATTAGAAAGGGTTCTTTGGTTACAATCAAGTAGCCATTGCACCAGAAGATCAGCATAAGATGACTTTTGCCATAGAGTGGGGCATATTTGCTTTTTAGGTTATGCCATTTGGTCTAACCAATGCACCAGCTACCTTTCATAGGTTGATGTGCCATGTGTTTAAATAGTTATTGAGGAAGAATTTGGAAGTCTATGTTGATGATCTTTGTGCTCATTCCAACATAAGACAAACACGTATCCCTAAATTGAGAGCTATCTTTCACAAATGTAGAGAATATCAAGTCTGGTTGCACGTAGAAAAGTGTGTTTTTATGGTCAGCCAAGTCAAGATTCTAGGAAACATGGTGTCAAAGAATGGCAGATCCATGGACGAGGAGAAAGTTAGGGCTATTGCAGAGCTAGCTAGGCCAAAGAATGTCAAGGAAGTACAAGCGTTCATGGGGCATTGTGGCTATTATTGCTAATTCATTCATATGTATGCAATCATTGCTAAGCCTCGGTACTCCCTCTTGACTAACTTTGAGTGGACTAAAGAATGTGAGCACTCCTTCAATGAGCTCAAGGGAAGATTGTGTTCAGCACCAATCTTGACTACCCTAGATTGGAGCAAGCCATTCCATGTCCATGTGGATGCATCCAATTATATTATTGGGTGTGTACTTGCACAACCAATTGGTGAAGTCAATATGGATCTTCCAATCACTTATGCTAGTAGATAGTTGAATGCAGCTAAATGGAATTATACCACTACTGAACGAGAAGGATTAGGCATGGTATATGCGGTTAAGAAGTTTAGACACTATTTTCTTTCAAGTAAGTTTAAATTTTTTACAAACCATCAAACCTTTATCTAGTGAAGAAACCTTGCAATACATGCCGATTAGTAAGATGGTTCCTCTTACTGATGGAATATGACTTTGAAGTTCTGGTTAGGAAAGGTAGAACTCACCTTAGGGCGGATCACCTTTCTCGATTGACTTCAGGAGAGTCCCCTCAAGGTGTATTAGACAAACTTCCTGATGCCTACTTGTTCAATCTAGACGTAGTGCCTGAATGGGCCAAAACTATAGTGCCTATTCTGACCTTTGGACCTAAACATCCCATAGTGATAACTAAAGATAAGGAAGTGATCAGATCTCAAAAAAATCACCTACTAGCAAACCACATGTATAAGCACACCGATCAAGGCATACTAGCTTGGTGTGTAGAAGATGGAGAGCATGCAAAATGGTTGCAACTCGCACATGTAGGAGCACTGTAGCAACACCATTTGAAACATAGAACCCTACAGACTCTACAAAGGATAGGGGTATACTGGCCAACAATGGAAGCATATGTCCATAAGATCTGTAAGGAATGCCCAATCTGCAGTACTAACCCACTGATGGAACATGCCACTCTATCTCAAGTGTCTTTAGTACTAGATTGGAGTGAACTGTTAGTAGCCAATCTGAGGACGAAAACATTCCCTCAAGAGATGACTTTGGTGAGACAAAGGAGCTAAGAAAAAGAGGCACTAGACTACTCCCTCATTGGAAATAACTTATACAAGCATGGAAGAGACAGATACCTCAGGCTATGTGTCCATGAGAGTGAATATCTCAAGATCTTGGAGACTGCTCACCAAGGTGTAGTAGGAGGACACTTTGAACCAGATAGGGTGATCAAGGCAATACTATTTGCAGGTCTTTGGTGGCCAACTCTTCACATGGATGCACATACCTACGTGAAGAGGTGTGATGTTTGTCAGCAAACCCAATATCCTATACGTAAAGATGAGATGCCATTGAAACCTATGATGGGTGGATGTGCATTCTCTAAGTGGGGAATAGACTTTGCTGGTCCTATTAATCCCCCAGCTAAGGGTTCACATGCTAAATACATCATTGTCGCCACAGACTATCTAACCAAATGGGTAGAAGTAAAAGCTACAATGAAGAACGATGCTCAAACGATTTCTAAGTTCTTATTTGAGAACATGTTCACCAGCTATGGGCTACCAATAGAGCTAGTAAGTGATAGAGGCACACACTTATTAAACGAAGTCATTGAAAACCTTCTCCAAGAATTCTTGGTGATACATAAGAACTCTGCCCCCTATCATCCACATGCTAACGGGCAAGCCGAGAGCACCAATAAGATTCTATGCAATGCACTAACAAAATTGGTTAATAATAAACGCTCTGATTGGGACAAACAGCTACACCATGTTGTTTAGGCATATGGAGTTTCCTATAAAATGGTACTCCAAGCCACACCCTTTCAAATGGTGTTTGGCCAAAATGCAGTGCTACCATTGGACTTCTTGATACCTACATTGAAAGTAGCACAAGAGCATGAATAGACAGGCCATGAGCTCTCCTCTAGAATCTTTGATCTTGAATGACTAGGTGAAACAAGATTGAGAGCACTAATAGGAATTTATGCAGCCAATAAGAGAAAAAATGCATATTTTGATGCACATGTGAAGGATAAGGGCTTGAAAGTAGGAGACCTAGTCTTAATCTGCACTTTGAAGCAACATGCATGTAAATTAGAGAAGAGAGGCTATGGACCAATGATTATCAATAGGATCTCAACAAGTGGAGTAGTCCAACTAGCCACTCTAGAAGGAGACATCCTACCGAGTTACATCAGTGGATGCAGAGTCAAGTTATATCAAGAAACCCTCACAGAAGCAATGTTAAACCGACTCAATACTACAAAGAAATGTAAAGAATAAGAAAAACAAATTTGAGAAGAAGCATAGGTAGAAGCTTTAGAACGCATCCGACGAATGAAATTGAGAAAAAACGGTGTCAGTCTATCTTTGACACTCAAGAAGCTCTAACTTATCATATGGCCATGCGCGAAGCCTCAGGTGAACATTCCCATAGGATAATTGATCGAAGACCCTTTGTGACCCTAGAGGTAGGACAAGGAGAAAGTGCAAGGACCATAAGGGCTTTGATTGACTCAAGAGCAGCCACTAGTGCATCCGACTTTCTTACTGCCACTAATTGCAATTGAAGGTCAATCCTATGGAGGCATATCTCATAGGATTGGGAGGTGTGGAAACCCCTTGCATGGGTGAGACGGAGCTTCCCCTCTACATTCAAGAGGTTCTAATGGCAGTCAAAGTGCTAGTGTGTGAAGACGAGGATCTTACCAAACCTCTTGTCTTGGGCCAAGACTGGATCTATGATCATGTAGTCAACCTCAACCTAAGAAGTGGACTTCTTCAGGCTTGGGTGGGCCAAAACCGCATTAAAATTGAGCTAGAGAATCAAGCACTTAGACCACTAGAAAAGGCACCAAATCCTAGTCCCTCGAGGGGCCCACACGAAGATAACGATGCTATTCTTGTCCAAAGTTCTATGGTGCAGAAGATTGTCACTCTTGAGGAAGGTGCAAAACTCAATGAGGAGTTCCCTTCTTTTACAAAGAGGATCCCAAGAAAGCAAGAAGGACAACACACGACATAGAGAAGGCCGATAATCAAGATGCATGAGCAATGAATAGTGCAATATAAAGTACCTCTTAGCATGAAGCAGATCTGGATACACAAGGGTGAACAACCCTCGACTCTGAAGACAGGATCCCGAAGATACACCAAACAAGCTACACTGTCGAGGATTACAAGGAAGGAGTATCCTAGGCATCAATCTAGACAGACCATTTCTATTTGGGTCCCAAAGCAGTCAATGAAGGCTATCCCAAATGCTAAACAAATATGGGTGCCCAAGACGTGCTTATGAGCTTAAATAGCTTCACCTCCACCCACAAGATTGAATCCACACTCACAGTCACTCTTGGCACAAATCCCAGGGCAAACATCTATACTCCATACCATTACATCTCAAGTCACACCTAAGAATGTCGAGAAATGGTTACCCAAAAAGTCCCAAATCCAACACAATCCAATGCACAAACCTTTACATGTTATCACCACTAAAAGCTACGATCCCACGATCAAAGTTTGGAGACTTAAACCGTGTATCAAACCCCCTGACCTAATTACATCACATTAGATACATGTGGAGTACAATGCACATCCAAAGTATGCATCTAGGAGAATCACTAACCCACTAACCAACATCTACACACATCATGAACACTCCACCCACTAAACCTTAACCACTTTGGGTATCATGTTGGTATTGTGGAGGGAACACCATAACATCATGTTTCTTATGCAATGCTAATATGCTTCTCTTCTTCAAGAAGATAAGCATCAAGAAATACAAGCAATATCATGGCCGAGATAGCAGGCCCCAACTCGCAGGCAGGAGTGATTCTAGCAGGATTGAACACGGAAAATCTACCAATTGAAGTGCCACCAACTGAACAACCTGTAGAACTACGACACCTCCAACAAATACCCATACTGGACCCTCCCACAGGAATAACGGAGAGAGTTCATGCAAACTCTCACTGTTTCAATGGCATGCGAGGGCCCTTAGGAGAGGCTTAAGTATATTTGGGAGTCTAAGTGTGAGTATGACAAGGCATGGGTATGATTTCAATTCTTTTCCAAAGAGTTCGGGACTCTTGAAAACACATGAGAATTTCAAAACATATGGCAATGCGCAGGGCTGACGGAGTACTTTGAGGAACCCTTACCCAAACCAGATTTTCTACGGTGTTACTATTTGGTATCAACATTATAGGCAAATGAGGAAAAGGAAAAACCACGAACCTTCATTCTTCCTTCCTTATTGGGCAACAATGAGTTGAAAAAGTTTGAACTTACCTTGGAACTGGTGAGCTCTACCTTTAACATGCACGATACGCATGTGCCATAGGGAGAAGGATGCTTTGATACCCAACAACATGAAGAATCGAAAATTAAAAAAGTTAAAAGATATGGCGGCACTCACCCCAAATGTGTCCATCCCTCTCCATATGTGTATGCAATATTTTGCAAATGGTGATGGTGATGGCAGTGGGGATGATGTGTGAGCTGTGTTTGAGATGCAATTTCAATTATCTTGGCTTTCATTTCTCTTAAAATTTCCTTAAATTTGTGTTGAAAATCAAGTCTCAATCATGCAAAAGGACTCAACCATGAGTTTTGCAAGTGGACCAATAAAAAAGGAGGACCCAAAGTCGTGGAATCAAGTTAGAAGCTCCACCAAGCTCAATCAAATTCAAATCTAATCAATCAGCCACCAAAAAGTGCACCTACACTGATTGGTGGGTGGTTAGCTAGATTGTAGGAAAAGTAAACTCTATATAAGCACCATCTCGCCTTTGTTTCTTGAAGTGTATGCATTCCATAAGTTTCCCACTTAGTTTGGTGAAGTCATAAACTCCAGCAAGCAGCCCCCTTGCTTGGTTACTTCATTTTCTCATGATTTTGCTCCTCTTTATCTAGACGTATGATTAGGATTTTCCAAATCTGATTGCACCAGATTGCAGAGCATTGTTTGCTCTCTCATTGTATTCATTTTCATTGATTTTATATATTTAGGTAGTGTTGGGTGTGAACACACTAAGAACGTCGAGGCACTTTTTTCCCTATTTAGGAGGTCCCTCCCCCCCCCCCCCCCCTTGTATATATGCCTATAGCCCTAACGAGTTACTTATCTTTGTACATTCTAGTGGTAATACATTCAGTATTGTGTGTTGTGATCCAAGCTTCTTCTTCTTCCTTGTGCTATTCGTGTGCTTTCGTAGACATCTAACTCCAACAATTGGTATCAGAGCAAGTCACTACATCATCTAGGGCATCATCGACACCCCTTTGATGACAGTCTCAGAATCGCACAAAATTTGGTGAGTGTACTCAGGCTTCGGTTTGTGGTGTTGAAATCATGACCTGAGCTCGTTTTGGCCTTCGAAGTCACTATCATAGTGCTTGTGCAGGCTATTTCATCTTTTTCTGCCAAAGATATATACAAGTTTCGGTTCGCTAGTATAAGCGTCTCAAAGTCTACTATATGTTTAGTTGAACTTGTCAGGGTAGTTTTGTTCAACTTTTTCAGATACAATCATTTTTTTGCATCAGGGTATTTTAGTCAATCGCCATGGGTGAAAGCAGTGATGTATTTCGTATGTTGGCTATTGAGGATAAGTTGGACAGTACCAATTAACCATTGTGGACTTATATGATGCGACATGTATTGGTTGCAAAAAGGACAGTGGAACATTGTGCAAGGTGTTGAAAAACGTCCTATTACACCTGCAAATACAAGTATTGAAGCTAATGTAGATGGTGTTAAAGATGTTGATATTCTTTAGATTCCTCTTCATGTTGCGGTTTTTGTTGCACCTATTGTAGAGCAAATTTTTTGGGATGGCAGAGATGCTCAAGCACATTCATTGATAGCCTTGTCTATCAAACATGCCATTATTCCTCACGTTCACTCTTGCAAAATAGCTAAGGATGCTTGGGATACACTTACCACATTGTACCAAGCTAGGAATGAGGCTCGTGTTGCTTACCTCCAAAAACAATTGGAGAATGAACATATGAATGAAGATGATTCTATGGACAATTTTCTAACAAAGATCAAAGACTTGAAGGAACAATTGATTTTTGCTGGTGAAGTTATACTAGATAGCTCACTTGTGCAGACCATTTTGAATGGTCTTCATATCAGAGTTTTGCTTCTACTCTTCGTTTGATGATGAAAGGCAATCCAAATGCCTTTTCATTTGAGGAGTGAGACTTTGTTCTATTACAGGAAGATCAGTCTAGGTAGAACATGTCCATTATGTGTGTTGCAAATCAAACTTTCCTGGCTAGTTAGAAGGGCAAAGGAAAATGGAGCTCATCTACTAGTAAGCAAAATTTGCAAATTCTGCACATTCGAAGAAGGAAGATGAGAAGAAATAAAAAAAGCAGAAATTCTTTTGTAAGTATTGTAAAGGAAACGATCATGTCATAAAGAACTGTCCAAAAATGGTGGCAAAAGAGGCAAAGAAAAAGGAGGTTGGAATGGTTGTTGCAGAGGCCTCTACACAAAAGAAAAACATATTCTACGAATCTTGTGCAGAATGAAGAATGGGTGTTTACTATTGTTTGCAGTTTTGACCCATCTTCTCATTAGCAGTGTATGTCTATAGTAGACTCATATGTTTGGTATTTTGATAATGGGGCAAGGAAAACCCCATCTAAAAACATAAGAAATACCTTCCTGCTTATCAAAATAGATGTATCCACCCCCCACGTCCCAAAATAGAGTACATCATAGATATAATCCCATAGATATTACCTCGCGGTTTGATCGATGTAGTGCTGGAGTATGTCGGTTGCCAATTCTTGTTCTTTGATCCGTAGTCCCCTGATCAGGTCTCTTTGAAGGGCATCCCAATTAACTGCACCAGGCATGTCAGGTTGTGGCGTGGTGTAGAGCTCTGAATGCATTGTTTGTTCGCATGCGAATAATTGTAGCAGATGAGTTGGGCGTGGCACGAACAATTTTGAGTGTGATTCCCAGATTCCCGTGGTGAACATGTCATCAAACGTTTGCTTGTAGCAAGCAAGGAATTATCTTATTCGTGCATGCCATGCATAAGCCACTCGGATACTCAGGGTTGTGCTCATATCATAAAGTAAGTCCTAATTACCATTTATGAAGCCCGGAATTGGCGGCTGGATGTGACGTATGTTGCGGAAGCTCTTTAACACTACTTGCATCATGTCTAGGGTTTTGAGCATCATATGCACGGCGACATCTGGCATGGGGTGAAGGTGTGGCATCCAAATTTAGATAGTAGCCATCATGTATGCTACTGTTGGTGTGCCTATTGGTGGTGCAATTGAGGGGTAATTGAGCCATTGTTTGCAATTTGCATTGTTCTGAACCTTGATGGCAAATGGTTTCCATGATCTTCTTCTTTGCACTGGCCCAAAGCAAGAGTTATATTTCAAATGCATGGGAGCGTGATCCCATGTTCGTAACATTTCCGGATAGGTCTCCAGTAACTTTTGCCTCCAGATGGGTTGGAATATGGCCCCTTTCTTGGCTTCCTCTGGAATATCCTCTAGTTCGAATTGTGTTGCGAAAGTAGGATACTTGTTGGTTTTGCGTTTGATTTCTGCGTTGTAGTCTGTCAGCAGTACAAAGTAGGGCTTATATTGCAACTCGGAATTGGTTATTAGTCTTCTAGAGGCGAGGTGCCTGAAATATTCTGATTGAAGTATGGTGTCTTCAATGGTCTTCATGGCCAGCATCTGCGTGGATATACGCTCCTCATGAGTTGGCCCCATTTCTTCTACTTGTTTCATCCATGCCGAAGGGGGTTCCTCATATGTGTCTTGTCCTTCCTCCGTGACTCTGCCCCCCGGAAGAGGTTGAGGCTCATAGTTATCGTCAAAGGTTTCTTCTACAGGGATGGTTACTGCTTCTTCCTCTAACGATTGATCAGGTCGAGAGGGGGATCATTCATATTGTAACAACTTAATCTTTAATTCTGCCACTTGTTGTCATAGCTCAAGTACCTCGTTGGTCGTGGAAGATTCTGGCTCTGGTGAAGTAGCAGCATTGACCATCTCTTTAAGTTCTGCTGGGTGTGGTGGGGACACTTGGGATCTTTGTAGTCCCTTTACCTAGTCTACCAATTGGTCGTGTGCTTCCAAGAGGGTCACATAATCTTCCAATACCTGCTGAATGTGTTCTGAGGGGATAGCTTGGAATTTGGCAGGATCGATGCGTGCCCCTGGAGTGTTTTCTATGGCTGCTTCTAAATTCTCTTGATTCTGTTGCTGTAGTCTTCTATTCTCTTCTTGAGCAGCGACTAAGTGGCGGCGAAGTAAAGCCATGTTTCTTTGTAGTCTAGCATTACGGGCCAGCTTATCTCTGAGTTGTTCTTCCATAGCCTTACCGTCTCCGTATACTTGGCTTCTAGCTCAGCATTCAATTGTTGGAGGGCGATCACCTCCTGTTGTAATGCTGTATTACTCAGCTCCAAGGCCTTGACACGTGCGTGGAGGTGGGACGACAAAGTGCAAAGCTCTTTATTGTTTTCTTCCAACAATCTGTATTCTTGCTTAAGCTGGGCAACAACTTCAAACATTGTGTCGAGTGCATGACTAAATGAGGTGGATGCAGAAGTGGAGGTGAAAGATGCAAGGGTTCGAGAAATGGGGAAGGAAAAAGTGGATGTTGTGCTGACAGTGGGTGTGTGCGGTGACGTGCCTAAAGTCACAAGTGGTGATGTTGAGACAAAAGTGGTGGTGAGTGGTCCTGTGGAGGGTGAAATGTCCATGGGATCGGACGTGATTTTGTGTGAAGTGTGAATTGTGAATACAGGAATGGTGGGTGGTGTGTTAGCGGTGGCTGTGAATGTGGGGGAGGTGGGGTAGGAATGGGATTTTCTCTTATAATTCTCAATTTGTTGCATCATACTTACAAGGTTTGCCAAGAATGGAGATAGGGTGGTTTGTGTTGGTTCTGAGGGGGTTAAAAGGGTTACCGTGGATAGGGGTTGGGAAAGAGGAAATGTATTAGTGAGGGGAAATGGGTGTGTTAATGTTTGGGTAGGGACATGTGGGTGTCCGAGGGCTGGTAGATAAGAAGGGTGACCGATGATGGTTTGTTGGGTGGCGGGGTGACCTATCTGAGGTTCGGAAAGGTTGGAATTGGTGGATGCAGGTAAAGGGAAGGATGGATAAATGGTGGTGTGTAGTATGGGTTCACTATGGGTGGATACTGGTTGTTTAGGAAGGCTAGTGGTGAGGGTTTCTGAGGGCTGGATGGGAGGTGATGGTGGAGATGGTATCTGTATATTTACATCTGGTTCATCACTATTAGTTGGGCTGGCCATGTGAACATCTTCTTGAGTGGTGGTAGGGAGTGAGGTAGAGACTTCCATTTGGATCATCTTTCCCCTTCGCGGTCACGTATCGATCCTTCGTTGTTCATATTGAGGGGTATTACGATATACCATGGTCCTCATGGCTTCCATGATTCCACAGGTATCTGCCAAAAGATTCAATGATTCTACAAAATGAGGGTCTACATTCTCTGCTTGCAGCATCTGGTTCACCAGTGCTCTATTTGCCTCTTTTGACAACTTATGCCTTTTCTGCACTTGCTTGATCGTTTTGTAGAGTCGTTTGAGTTGTGCAGTGTAGGCAGGGGCTTCCTCCTCACTCTCCTCTGATTCATTCCTTTGCATCTCCTCTTGTTCATGTGTGCCTCCCGCCTGAGTGTGTTGTGCCTCATCTTCCTAATGTACTCTTCGTGCCGCGCTATGTGGTCGTTCTCTTTGGGACGATGATCCTGGACCGTCATTGTCAGAAAAGAATTCACTCTCAGATAAGTGTTCTGTTTGCAAGAAGCTCTCAAAGTCAAAGGATGTATCTTCTGCCAATGTAGCCATGGATGCAAATTCAGCATCCCTGGGTAGTGGAGGGGCTGATGGAGTGGGCTGTACCATGCCCCCTGATTGTGGTCCTTGGAGATGGATCATGAAAGGGGCTACTTGTTCTTCTTCTCTACAAGAGGCTTCTTTGGTGACCTCGCGAGGAATTAGAACCTGTGAAAGTGATTCACACATTCTTTTAGTGGGTTGAACCCCTGATTTCCACCCCTGGAAGAATTGCAACTGTGAGTACTTAAGGGTTCGTGCAATCGGCACATCATAAGCGAGGCATCTGTAGATGATTCTTTAATGGCGCAACAGCCATTCAAAGTAGACTTCCTCACTCCTCGTTTGCCTGCTTCATATAACTGGTCAAGGATCCACACTGGCATTTTAATAGGCAAGCTCCCAGTCTCCGCTAGGTATAACCCATATCAGATCTTCTTATGAGGCTGTGTGAATCAGTCTTGCGCCGGAAATGCAAAATGTTGAAGACACATTCACAATGGTATAGCAATGTTCGGGGTGAGGGCACACATTTCTTTCAACTTCTTGAGTTTATTGTTCTTCATAGACTCCGGTATCAAAGGATCTCGATCGGAGGGTACATGGGTGCCATACATCTGAAGGGCCTCCCTGATTAAAGTGATGTTCAACTCAAACTTTTCATTTCCTCCGGGTTTGATAGAGAGGGCACCAGGAATGTGCCTGAATGATCTTTATCTCATGCCGCCTTCAGAGTTGCAATCAAGTAATAGCACCGAAGGAAATCAGGTTTAGGTAGAGATGCACTAAAATAATCCTGTAACCCCGCTTTCTTCCAAATAGCTTGAAGAGGAGCTACATTTTGCAATGCTTCAAATTCTCGTGAGAAGAATTGAAAGGTCCACCAGACTCCTCCAAATTCCAACTTGGATTCCCAGTTATGATCTGCATCCCCCAAATCTCCTGGCATCTCATTGAACCAATGGGAATGCCCCTTGACTCTTTCTGTTAGGCCACTTGGTGGATCCAAGATGGGGATTCTTCTCACATTCAAAAGCTCTTCAGGCCTTGCTGTCAGTGGAGCCTCCACAGGCATGATATCCCAATTCATTTGAGTACTCGTGCCTGCCTGGGAGCTAGTGCCTGCTGCTGCTACCATGAGACTTCTGATGCTTATCTGCTAGAATAAGAAAGGCACATTAGTGCTGCATAGGAAACAAGATGTAATGGTGTTCCCTCCACAATACTAACATGACAATCCAGATGGTTAGTGGTTAGAGGTGAAGTGTTTGTGATAGATGTGCGTGGTGGTTAGTGTCACCCTAGGTGCATACTTTGGATATGCAATGTACTCAGAATGCACCTACATTAGAGTGGATGGATTTACAAAATTGGGTCAGGAGGTTTGCTACAAGGTTTAAGTCTCCAAACTTTGGTTGAGGATTCGTAGCTCTTAGAGCTAATGACAAGTAAAGATTTATGAACTAGATTGTGTTGGATTTGGGATCTTTTGGGCACCCATTTCCAGACATTCCTAGGGTTGACCAAAGGTGTAACAGTGTGAGGTGTAGGTATCTTCCCTGAGATGTTTGCCAAGAGTACTTGTGAGTGTTGCTTTATGCTAGTGACTGGAGGTGAAGCTATTTGGGCTTGTAGGCAAGCCTTAGGCACCCATTTATGTCTAGCATTAGGGCTAGCCTTCATTGACCGCTTAGCGACCCAAATAGAAATGGTATGTCTAGATTGTTGCCTAGGGAACTCCTTCGTTTTAGTCCTTGATGGTGTGGCTTCCTTGATGCTCTTTTGAGAACCTGCTTCTTCGGCCGTGGTTTTTTCCCCTTTGCGTATCCAGATCTTCTTCATGCCACGAGGTACTTCATATTGCCCACGTTGGTGCACATGCTTCTTGATCATCTGTCTCCTTAGTGTCGTGTGTTGCTCAGCCTGCCTTTCTCGAATCTTCTTTGGAACAAATGGGAACTCTTCATTGACTTCTGTTCCTTCGTCAAGAGTGACAAGCTTCTGCACCATAGAACTTGGGACAATAATAGCATAGTTATCGTCAAGTGGGTTCCTGGAGGGACCAAGAGTTGGTGCCTTTTCTAATGGCCTGAGTGCTAGATATTCTAATTCAATCGTGAGGCGGCTTTGGCCTACTCAAGCCTGAAGAATTCCACTTCTTAGGTTGAGGCTGACTCCTTGATTATAGATCCAGTCTTGGCCCAAGACAAGAGGTTCGGTAAGATCCTCATCTTCACATACTAGCACTTTTGCTGACATTAGGACCTCTTGAATGGAGAGGGGAAGCTCCACCTCTCCTATGCAAGGGGTTTCAACACCACCCAACCCTATCAGATATGCTTCTATAGGTGTTACCTTCAATTGTAGTTCTTGGCAGTAAGAAAGTCAAAATGCACTAGTGGCTGCACCTGAGTCAATTAAAGCTCTCACGGTCCTTGCACTCTCTCCGTGTCCTACTTCTAGGGTCACAAAAGGTCGTCGATTGATTATCCTATGGGAACGTTCACCTGAAGCCTCGCACATGGCCATGTGATAGCCTAGATATCCTTGAGTGTCAGGCATAGGCTGATCTCTACCTTGTCTCCTCAATTTCATTCGTGGAATGTGTTCTAAAGCTTCTGCCTGTGCTTCTTCTCGGATTCATTTTTCCTCTTCTTTATGTTTCTTAGCAGTGTTGAGCCGATTTAGCATCTCCTCGATCAGAGTTTCTTGATATAAATTGACTCTACATCCGCTTATGTAGCTAGGGATAATATCGCCTTGTAAAGTGGCTAGTTGTACTACCCCACTAGTTGAAATCCTATTTATGATCATAGGTCCATAGCCACGCTTCTCTAATTTTCTCACATGTTGCTTCAAAGTGTAGACTAAAACTAAGTCTCCCACTTTCAAACCTTTATCCTTCACATGTGCATCAAAATACGCCTTTTGCCTCTTCTTGACTGCATAGATTCCTATTGCAGCTCTCAATCATGTCTCACCTAAACGTTCAAGGTCAAAGATTCTAGAGGAGATCTCATGACCTATCCACTCATGCTCTTGTGCTACTTTCAATGTAGGTATCAAGAAGTCCAATGGTAGTACTGCATTTTGGCCAAATACCATCTGAAAGGGTGTGGCTTGGAGTACCGTTTTATAGGCAACTCTGTATGCCCAAACAGCATGGTGTAACTGTTTGTCCCAATCGGAGCATTTATTGTTCACTAATTTGGTGAGCACATTGCATAGAATCTTGTTTGTGCTCTCGGCTTGCCTGTTAGCTTGTGGATGATAGGGGGCAGACTTCTTGTGTATAACCAAGAATTCTCGGAGCAGATTTTCAATAACTTCATTCAAGAAGTGAGTCCCTCTATCACTTACTAGCTCTATAGGTAGCCTGTATCTAGTGAACACATTCTCAGATATGAACTTACCAGCTCTATAGGTAGCCCGTATCTAGTGAACACATTCCCCACTTAGAGAATGCACGTCCACCCATCATAGGTTTCAGTGGCATCTCATCTTTACGTATAGGATACTGAGTTCGCTGACAAATGTTGCACCTCTTCGCATAGGTATGTGCATCCATGTGAAGGTTGGGCCACCAAAGACCTGCAAATAATATAGCTTTGATCACCCGATCTGGTCCAAAATGTCCTCCTGCCACACCTTGGTGAGCAGTTTCCAAGATCTTGAGATATTCACTCTCATGGACACATAGTCTCAAATATTCGTCTTTTCCACGTTTGTATAAATTATCACCAATAAGTGAGTAGTCTAGGGCTTCTTGTTCTAAACTTCTTTGCCTCGTCAGGGTCATATCTTGAGGGAATGTTTTCGTCCTCAAGAAGGCTACTAATGGTTCACTCCAATATGGCACTATGGACACTTGATAAAGAGTGGCATGTTCCACGGGTGGTTTAGTGCAGCAGATTAGAAATTCCTTGCATAACTTATGGACGTCAGCCTCCATAGTCGGCCAATGCACCCCGAGTCTCCTTAGTGTCTGTAAAGTTTGTTGCTTTGAGTAGTGTTGCTCTAATGCACCTACATGTGCTAATTGCAACCATTTTACGTACTCATCCTCTTCCACACAACAAGCTACGATCCCTTGATCTGTATGCTTGTACATACTTCCTGCCATGATCTGGTATTTTTGAGCTTTTACTATCTTTCTATCTTGAGTGTTTACTACTGGATGTTTAGGCCCGTATGTCAATACTGGCACTAGTGTCCTAGCCCATTGAGGTACAACTTCCAAATTAAATAAGTATGCATCAGGAAGGTCATCTGATACTCCTTGTGGGGCCTCTCCTGATGTGAGTCTAGAGAGATGATCTGCTCTCATATGAGTTTTCCCTTTCCTCACCACGACCTCAAAGTCATATTCCATCAGTAAGAGGAACCATCTTACTAATCTGCCTGTATTGCATGGCTTGTTTACCAAGTATAACAGTGCTTGATGATCAGTAAAAAATTTTAACTTATTTGCAAGCAAATAGTGTCTAAACTTTTTAACTACATATACCATACCTAATCCTTCTCATTCAGTAGTGGTATAGTTTCGTTCAGCTGCAGTCAACTGTCTACTAGCATAGGCAATTGGAAGATCCATATTACCTTCACCAGTAGGTTGTGCAAGCACACATCCAATGGCATAATTGGAGGCATCCACATGAACATGGAACGGCTTGTTCCAATCTAGTATGGTCAAGATTGGTGCTGAACATAATCTTCGTTTGAGCTCATTGAAGGAATTCTCACATTCATCAGTCCACTCAAAGTTGGTCAGAAGTCCGTACAGAGGCTTTGCAATGATGGCATACATGTGTATAAAACGTCGGTAGTAACCACAATGCCCCATGAAAGCTTGCACTTCCTTGACATTCCTTGACCTAGGCAGTTCTGTGATGGCTCTCACTTTCTCTTCATCAGTGGATATGCTGTTCTTTGACACTATGTGTCCTAGAATCTTGCCTTGCTTGACCATGAAAACACACTTTTCTGGGTTCAAGCAGACTTGATATTCTCTACATTTATCAAAGATTTGCCTGAGTTCGGGTATATGGGTTTGTCTAATGTTGGAAAGAGTGCAAAGATCATCAACATAGACTTCCAAATTCTTCCTCAAGAACTCTTTAAACACATGGCACATCAATCTCTGGAAGGTTGCAAGTGCATTGGTAAGCCCGAATGGCATTACTCAAAAAGCAAATATGCCCCACTCTGTGGCAAAAACCGTCTTATGCTGATCTTCTCGTGCAATGGCTACTTGATTGTAACCAGTGAATCCATCTAGGAAATTGTACACTTCCTTGCCTGCTACCCTTTCTAATAGATGCTCAGTGATTGGAAGTGGATAACTATCTCTGATAGTGGCTGCGTTAACCTTCTTCAAGTTAATGCATACACGTAATTTGTCATTCTTTTTGGGCACCACTACGATGGGGGAGACCCATTCGGTGTGCTCAATTTCATAGATGAATCCAGCTTCAACCAAGCGATCTATCTCCTCTTTGATCTTGGCAGCATAGTTGTCATTGTATGTGTATGGCTTTTGTTTAGAGGGCCTGGCATTTGACGTCATGGGGATTGTGTGAGAGCATATGCCGGGGTCTACACCTTTTAGGTCCTTGTAGCTCCAAGCGAATGCGTCTTTGTACTCTCTTAGCAAAGCTACCAGCTCTTGCTCTTCTTCTTTCATCAAGTCATGTCCTATGTACGTGCACCTTTCCTCTCCTTCTTCTAAGGCTACAACAATTTTCTTAGTGGTTTCCTTGTTATCGTAGGCCTCTCCTGCTTGAGCATCCCGTTTAGGCATTCTTATCATGACTCTCCTATCATCTATCTCATATTTTTTAAAGTTTTCAGGGACCTCAAACAGAGATTCTTCCTCTTCTGGTGTGACTTCTTTCTTCTTCCTCTTCTTGCCTTCATTCTTGGTGGTCACTTGTGTGGTTAATCTCACCTCATTCATGAGCTCTTCATGTCTCTGAGGGTGAACTTCTATTTCATAGAAGTATTCTTCATCTGATGCAAATTGTGGGTCCATAATGATTGACTCTAGATCCGATTCACTTGCATCCTCAAATGCATCAGGGCTAGGTTCGCATTCATCTAAAATTGAGTCTCCCAAGATTGGCTCTATGGAGAAGACTGAAATGTCATAGCCATCCTCGTCAGTGGGGTGTCCATTGTTCTTCATTGATGGCTACATCCATTGTTGCTAAAATTTCAGCCCAGCCATGAGGCTCAAATTCTTCGTCAGGAAAAACTACAGGTGCATAGGCTGGGTCTTGAATTGATCTATGGGTTTCTTTTGCACCTACCTCTCGGGCTTTTTCTCTCTTCTCTTCTTCTACTGCTACCTTGCACATCCATAAGTGGGTGTCTTCATGCATCCATGAGGATCCTGATCCTATGGAATGCACTGACTCAGTATCTGTTGGCATACAAGTCAGATGAAGAGCATACTAGCGCAACGGAGGAGTCATGCACAATACGGCAACAAGGCCCAATTATTTTTTCCCATGGACCATTCACAACTCAGGTGATTTTAATCACTACACAAACATTGTAAATTCCGTTTTTGGTAGAATAGACTCCATTTTGTGCAAGCCGAGGAGTCCTTGAGCTTGAGGAGTATTAGAACTAGCTACATATCAATTTTCATAATTTTTAGACTCTGTTTGAGCCCTCAAATATGCTCTAGAACCTAATTTTTAACTAGGCCGGACACTAGGTCTGGACAAGACCAAAGCTAGTAGAAAACTATAAAAAGAGCTAGAGAGCTCATTTTTGAGGTTGGATTGTTTGTGAATTGAGCTTATGTAAGAGAATTTTTGACTAATGCAAAGAACTCTATTGTTCCTCTCCTTGTTCTTGCCTTGTGTGCGCGTGTGTGTATGTGTGTGCATGCTTGTGTGCTTCTCACTCAAACACTTGTGCCTTCACTTGCTCATAGTCTTCATACTAGTCCTCACGTCTCCACGGATTGACAATTATGAGGTGAATCTTCTCACGTTGGTACTCACCATTGTGCTAGAGTGACACCAAATTTGGCGCCGTTGCCGGGGAGAGAGCTTCGAGGACGAGTGTGTGATGGTAAGACGTCGAGTTGAGACATTGGAGTTATAGGTAATATCCTTCCTTCTCTTTCTTTTTCTTCATTTTTTCCTTACTTTCGCATCACCATCATCATCATCATCATCCCCACCATCTCCCACCTCCATCTCCATCTCCACAAAAATTCCAGTTTTTTGGTCATATTACACTCCCCACCTCATTTCCCTCATTTCATTGTGAGAGAGAGCGAGATAGAGCTTGCATGCTACCTATTTTTGGCGTGTTTTTGAGCTTTTGTTGCAAGAACTAGCTGTACCACCTTCTCCAGCAGCGTGCGCAGGTACGACAGACTCTGCACAGGTCCCGAGACGACGGCCTCTGTCTATCGCGACAGACAGAAAAACTTAATATTTTGTGAATGCGTGTTTGGCACGGTAACCTACACCATTAGGGCACTCTAAATCACTAGAAGTTTCTCAAAAATTTGCGTTTTTTCAGTCTATCGCGACAGACACCGTCTATCGCGACAGACACCGTCTATCGCGACAGACCAAACCACGATAGACGACAGACAGCATCTATCGCGACAGACACTGTCTATCGCGACAGACACCGTCTATCGCGACAGACCAAACCACGACAGACGACAGACAGCATCTATCGCGACAGACACCGTCTATCGCGACAGACCAAACCACGACAGACGACAGACAGCGTCTATCGCGACAGACACCGTCTATCGCGACAGACCAAACCACGACAAACGACAGACAGCGTCTATCGCGACAGACACCGTCTATCGCGACAGACACCGTCTATCGCGACAG
Source organism: Ceratopteris richardii (assembly GCA_020310875.1). Taxonomy (NCBI): domain Eukaryota; kingdom Viridiplantae; phylum Streptophyta; class Polypodiopsida; order Polypodiales; family Pteridaceae; genus Ceratopteris; species Ceratopteris richardii. The sequence goes on along the minus strand of CM035441.1, from coordinate 84,261,748 downwards.
ACACCGTCTATCGCGACAGACCAAACCACGACAGACGACAGACAGCGTCTATCGCGACAGACACCGTCTATCGCGACAGACACCCTCTATCGCGATAGACAGATATTTTCGGCAAAAATTTAGGGGTAAATTTTTTAGAAATTTAGGCTAATGATGGGCTTATTTGCACTCTCGAATACTCACACACTCGCAAAGGCCTTAGAAAAAATGCATTAAAACTCCTGAAAGGTTCTGTTTGTCTGTTTAACCCCCTAAACCCTGAACGGCCATAACTTTTTCATACGAAATCCATTTTTTGAGCTCTAGGGCTTGTCAGAAAGCTCGTGGCATATACTACACGTTGCTTTTGAGATAGGATATTTGGAAGTTGACACACTGAGGGGTAGGAACACCAAGGGAGCTCTAGAGAAATTTTTAGCAATGCAAAAGGGGGAACAAGGGTCATTAAAAAAGTGTCTGAAATAAATTGTCTGTCAACTGAAGGATCAAATTGAAGCTAAACGTGGGATTCTTACAGGATCATCGAGAGCTCTTGAAGAAAGCAAAGTAAGTGCCAAGGCGAACAAGCTTGGGAACGTGCTTCCTGGGTAGACCAGCATTGCCAGGAGGAGCAACTTGAGGTTGGAACATCACTTAACCCCCTCAGTCTATTCTTAGCATTGGCTAAGTGCGAGTAGTTGTTCTGATCGACTAGGGGTACGATAGGAACACTCAAGTTGAAGAGCCCTTAATTTCTCAAGTGCAAGGGTAGGCTAAGTTGTAGTCAAGGGATAACTCAAAGGAAAAGAACTTAAACTAAGTGGACGCAGAACATCAAGTACGACCCACGAAAGTGCTCCTAATGACGCTTAATTAAAAACAAGAAAACACATCCAAAGGAACTTAAAAGAAACAAGTGACTGGTACCAAAGAATCAGCAACGTACAAAGGGCATATGAACCTTAGGTCAGGTAGACACCTAGGGAGAGACAGACAAAGTCTTAGATCTTCGGAGGCTAGTGTCAATCATACTGCGAGGTCTTGGGCCCAGCAGTTGAGCCATCATTCGTATTACCCTAGTTCGGAGACTAGCGAGTCTGAGACGTCCCACGGTATGGAGAGACCTACAGGAAGTTCTGGGGTGCCATATTTACATAGGGTGGAAGGCCCTTACAAAACGCAGTTGGAATACCTTAGGACCAACCGATTAGGTGCCAGCATCTATGAGGACGGCCTAGGAAGATCTGTGGTACAGATTAAGAATCCTGATCAATCCATTGGACTAGAGCACCCAGTTGTCAAGTTCGAAAACGGAGCGTACGTAGACAAGGAAGGGACAATATATGTGGTCACCAGTCATCCCGATAGGACTGATGAATTTGGGAATGTAGTCCCACAATCGGACTTAGATGACCTAGAGCAAGAGAACATGGGAGTAGAACCGAGGACCCCTCGAGGGAAATCTGTTCTTACGAGGATTATCACACCAGTGTGGATTCCCCAAGATAATAAGAGCATAGATCTTCTTCTGAACCGAGAAACTGAAGAAGCCTTTTGGAGATATAAATCTGATCGGCCATTTGATATAGGAACAATCATGATCTATGAGCTTAAGGATCCTGATAGCCCAGGCAGAGTGACCTACTTAGATCACGCCTCAGAGAGGATCTTCGTGGTGACAGAAAATGATAGGCATGCTTACACTTGGAAAGGTGAAATCATTTTCCCCCAACCAAGGTCACATATGTCCTACGGTCACCCTGGAGCGGGAACATCCCAAGCTCATGGAACTCAAAGAGACAGAAGTAGAGATAGGCCAGAAGTAAGCTTTGCTAACCCAGTGGGCAGAGAAAGAACGAGGACGGAAACAAATAGAGTAGAACCTGAGATACTTAGAGCTCACAGGAATCAAAGAAATGCGGATGAGTTTCCTCTACCCCGACCTAGAGAGCACACAAGGACTTTGAGACCAACTCAGCTAGTTAAGTCCATGAAAAATTACTTTGATGGCACAGGAGACCCATACGATCATGTGGCAGAGTTTAGGCAAGTATTGAGAGCAGAACAAGTGGAGGACCTATTCACACAATATAATGCCTTTGGTCTAACCCTTAGGAACACAGCCCTTACGTGGTTCCAACCATTGAATGAGAGACAATTTAGGAGCATAGACCAACTCCTGGAGGCTTTCGTTATTGAATTCTCTAAGAGTGGCATAAGACATAATACCTCCTCATTGATTCACAGCTTCAAGCAAACCCCTCAAGAGACCGTGAGACTTGCAGGACGAAGATTTAGGCAATATCTTGAAAGATGCCCTATTACGGAGCTCCCCACACCAGCTAAGCAAGTGGCTTTATTCTTGGATGGATTGCTGAGTACAAAGTTAAGATCCTATGTGTACTTGAAGGACCCTAGGACCATAGAAGAGTGTGTACGCATGTGCATTGACATCGAGGATAACCTAGGGGAGGAGTTAGAGCTTTCCAAGATATACAAAGAGTCAGATAGTGCCTCTAGCCTCTCTTCCATGCAATCCACATCAATTGAGGAACTTGCAGAGAAAGTAGCTCAGAAATTAGGTGTCACTGGTAAACAGATCCCAAGGTTTGCCCCTGTGAAGAGATGCTACACTTGTGGTGGCGACCATATGGCGAATGTATGTCCCATTATGGCTCAACCCCAAGTAAATCCTAGTAGCCAGTACTGCACCATAGAACGAAGATACACAAATCACACAGCACAAGACTGCCCATACAATAAGCAAGCTGTTAGGCAAACCTACCCTCAGCCATACCCTCAACCAGGCAGATACCAGAACCAATACCCACCACAACAGTATGTGAGGCCTCAGCAAACCTACCAACCACAATACCAAGCCCAGCAAAGGCCTCAGCCTGTGTTAGCCCAACAACCTCCAGCTCCACCCAACGTGATCCCTGTAAAGTATACGACTGCAGAAGAAAACCTGAATAGAGCTATAGTTCCTGTAACACCATTGCTTTCAGAAAGTGATCCCAGTGACCATAGCTTCGATTCTACACATGTTGATAGTCCCCAGGCATACTACATGCAGTCTCCTGAACATGGTGAGTCTTACTATAGCGAAGAGCCAAATGAACCTAGTTGGGAATCAGATTACACAAATGTCATGTATGCAAACCCCAACCCCAGACCCCAACCTAGGCAAGTAAGACCCCCATTCCCTAGAGGACCATGCTACCGATGTCAGGGAGATCATCTCATTCGTGATTGTCCCTTGCCTCCACCTACACAACCCCAGTCAATAACGATCCAAGGCTATTTCCAAGAGTGTGGAAAGGAGCATCTCGTACGAGACTGTCCTAAGAATCCCAACAATATGCCAAAAATCACTCCTATAAACGTTATTGGGTTAGTTGTAGACTCCACAGGGAGTGTGACTTCCACTGCACCAGTGCAAGTGGTCACAAGAGCTCAAGCATTGCAGCAAAACCAAGCTGTAGATCAAGATCAGGGAAAGAGCCCAGAAGTCAGTGAAACGGAGAGCATAACCAAGAAGAGAACTAGAGCTTGGAGAGATAGTCGTGAAAGAATGAAAAGGCAATGGGCAAAGAAGATGAGTGAACTAGAGGAAAGTCTACGAGAAACCAAGGCCAAAATCATAGAGATCACATCTCAACCGCACTCTCACACACTCCCACCGCTACCATCCCCATCATCCTCCATCCCTCCACCCTCTAATACACCCCACGTAACCCACCCACCACCCCGAGCAGGATCAGTATTAGCTGATCCCACTCCTGAAGACATAGACATGATGCTTAAAGCATATCAGGCCAGAATCCAAGAAGGGCCAAATGTAACGGATCATGACAAGTGCTACCCTAGAGCTGACCTAGAGATAGAAAGAACCAAGCTTTGCGCGAAAATGGTCGCATTGGCTCAGACTATGTTTGAAGCCAGTCGCCTTTTCAATTACTCGGGCTCAGCCAAGACACAATTACACTTGGATGGACTTCTAGAGAAGTTAGAGGGCATAATTGCAAGATCTGTCAAGGAAGAAAAAAATCAAGAAAGAGATAAAGCAAGCAAAAACATGACCCATCCCGCAACGGAAGTTTATGTGCCCCATTCCACTGAACCAGACAACCCCCCTTCACTGGAAAGAATGGAGAATCTAATGGCACATTCACAAGAGGAACTCACCCCTCAACACCATGACAAGGTCAGTGTAAGAGCAGGTCTTCCTCCCCAGAAAGCCTATGTGCCTGAAGCTTATGTGCCTAACTCTACGGAGCCAGACACATCATCTTCCATGAATCGATTCACACCAGAATTCCTACGAGAGATTCAAGAAGACAAATGGGCTAAAGAAAGTGAAGTGCCTCCTCCCATTGAACTTGTGGATGATGCACATGACCAGTTCCCACAAGACATCCCATCCATTTACGAGGAGCAGGAGAGCACCTACTCTCAGGAACAACTAGACTTCGAGTCTAATTCTTTACAGGAATTACCCCACTTCACGGGCCCATGGGAAGCCAAGTCTACTTGTATGAGAACCCCCACAGTCATGGTAAGAAACGAAGATTCAGTCATACCTAGGAACACAGAGGTAGTGAAAAACACTAAAGTGCAGTGCAATCTCAAGTTAGAAGAGCTACTCAAGGTTAGACCTGAATTATGGAAACATGTAGCCAAACAAGTACCAGAGATAGCAAAACCTCGTTCCCAGGTAGGATCACATAGGACAGTGCCAGAAATACCCTTGGATAAGATAGGAGATATGTGTGAAGGTGAAGAAGGGAACACCTATCTTCCCATTACCTACCAGGAGTACACGACCAAGGCAATTTTGGATTCAGGTGCAGGAGTTGCAATTGCCACCACTTCCCTATGGAAGCGTTGGGGCAAGCCAGCACTCAGACCGACGAGAATGAAATTACAGATGGCCGATGGTCATATTGAGAGACCCTTAGGATTGCTAGAAGGAATAACTCTCACCACCTGTGGTGTTGAGTTCGAGCACACATTTGCCATATGTGACTTCAGCAAAAATCACGCCTATGAGATGATCTTGGGACGACCTTTTATGCGATAGTTGCAAGTGGTACAGGATTGGGGGACCAATTCTTTGTACTTACAGCACTTAAGTGTTACAACCAAAGTAAATCTCAAGGATTACTCTCATAGAGATGTTCCCCCTATTCAATGGAATCCCATCCATAGAGCCAAAGAGGATACGGAATCTGTGCATTCCATAGGATCAGGATCCTCTTGGATGCATGAAGACACCCACTTATGGATGTGCAAAGTAGTAGTAGACGAAGAGAAGAGAGAGAAAGCCAGAGAGGTAGGTGCAAAAGAAAACCATAGACCCATTCAAGACCCAGCCTATGCACCTGTAGTCTTTCCTGATGAGGAATTTGAGCCCCATGGCTGGGCAGAAATCCTAGCAACAATGGACGTAGCCATCAATGAAGAACAATGGACACCTCACTGTGATGAGGATGGCTATGATATTTCAGTCTTCTCCATAGAGCCAATCATGGGAGAGGCAGTTCTAGAAGAATGCGAACCTAGCCCTGATGCCTTTGAGGATGCAAGTGACTCCGACCTAGAGTCAATCATTATGGACCCACCATTTGCATCAGATGAAGAATACTTCCATGAAGTAGAATTTCGACCCTAGAGGCATGAAGAGCTTACAAATGATGTAAGATTAGCAACACATGTGACCCCGAAGGAAGAAGGAAAGAAACGAAAGAAGAGAGAAGTCTCACCAGAAGAGGAAGAATCTTTGTTTGAGGTCCCAGAAAACTTTAAGAAGTATGAGATAGACGATAGGAGAGTCATGATAAGGATGCCTAAATGAGAGGCACAACCCGGAGAGGCCTATGATAACAAAGAAACCACCAAGAAAATAGTAGTGGCTCTAGAAGAAGGAGAGGAGAGATGCACGTACATAGGCCATGACCTAACAGAGGAAGAAGAGCATGTGTTAATTGCCTTGCTAAGAGAATACAGGGATGTATTCGCTTGGAGTTACAAGGATTTGAAAGGTGTTGACCCTGACATATGCTCACACACTATCCCCATGACCTCAGATGCTAAACCCTCTAAGCAAAAGCCCTACACATATAACGATAATTACGCTGCCAAGATCAAAGAGGAGATAGACAGACTGGTCGAAGCTGGATTTATCTATGAAATTGAGCACACCGAGTGGGTATCCCCCATTGTAGTGGTGCCCAAGAAGAATGGAAAGTTGCGCGTATGCATTAACTTGAAAAAGGTCAATGCAGCCAAAATTCGAGATAACTATCCGCTTCCCATCACAGAACATCTCTTAGAAAGAGTGGCAGGCAAGGAAGTGTACAGCTTCCTTGATGGATTTTTGGGCTACAATCAAGTAGCCATAGCTCCAGAAGATCAACATAAAACAGCTTTTGCCACAGAGTGGGGTATATTTGCCTTTCGTGTAATGCCATTTGGGCTTACCAATGCACCAGCTACCTTCCAGAGATTAATGTGCCATGTATTTAAAGAGTTCCTGAGGAAGAATTTAGAAGTCTATGTTGATGATCTTTGTGCTCATTCCAATATTAGACAAACCCATATTCCTGAACTCAGACAAATCTTTGACAAATGTAGAGAATATCAGGTCTGCCTGAACCCAGAAAAATGCGTTTTTATGGTCAGGCAAGGCAAGATCCTAGGGCACATAGTGTCAAAGAATGGCATATCTACTGACGAAGAGAAAGTGAGAGCCATAGCGGAGCTACCTAGGCCAAGGAATGTCAAGGAAGTACAAGCTTTCATGGGGCATTGTGGTTACTACCGCCGGTTCATTCACATGTATGCTGTCATTGCAAAGCCCATGTACGGACTTCTGACTAACTTTGAGTGGACGGATGAATGTGAGAATTCCTTCCAGGAGCTTAAACGAAGATTATGTTCAGCACCAATCTTGACCACTCCAGATTGGAATAAGCCTTTCCATGTTCATGTGGATGCATCCAATTATGTTATTGGGTGTGTACTCGCACAACCTACTGGTGAAGGTAATATGGATCTTCCAATTGCCTATGCCAGTAGACAATTGAATGCAGCTGAACGAAATTATACCACTACAGAGAGAGAAGGCTTAGGCATGGTATATGCAGTCAAGAAATTTAGACACTATTTGCTTGCAAATAAGTTTAAATTTTTTACTGATCACCAAGCATTGCTATATCTCGTGAACAAGCCATGCAATACAGGAAGATTAGTAAGATGGTTTCTCTTACTAATGGAATATGATTTCGAGGTTGTGGTAAGGAAAGGGAGGACTCATTTGAGAGCTGACCATCTTTCTAGGCTCACATCTGGAGAAGCCCCACAAGGAGTATCAGACGACCTTCCTGATGCTTACTTGTTTAACTTGGAAGTAGTACCGCAGTGGGCTAAGCCATTGGTACCAGTATTGACATACGGGCCTAACCATCCAGTAGTAAACACACGGAATAGAGAGGTTGTGAAAGCCCAAAAGTACCACATCATGGCAGGAAGCATGTACAAGCACACGGATCAAGGGATCTTGGCTTGTTGTGTAGAAGAGGATGAGTATGCTAAATGGTTGCAATTAGCACACGTAGGTGCATTAGAGCAACACTATTCAAAACAACGAACTTTACAGACCCTAAGGAGACTCGGAGTGCATTGGCCAACTATGGAAGCGGATGTCCAAAAGTTGTGCAAGGAATGCCCAATCTGTCGCACTAAACCACCTGTGGAACACGCCACCCTTTATCAAGTGTCCATAGTGCCGGATTGGAGTGAACCTCTAGTATCCTTCCTGAGGACGAAAACATTCCCTCCAGACATGACTCTGGCTAGGAAAAGGAGTTTAGAACAAGAAGCCCAGGATTACTCACTCATTGGTGATAATCTATACAAGCGTGGTAAAGATGGTTACCTGAGACTATGTGTCCATGAGAGTGAGTATCTCAAGATCTTGGACACTGCTCACCAAGGTGTAGCAGGAGGACACTTTGGACCAGATCGGGTGATCAAGGCAATACTATTTGCGGGCTTCTGGTGGCCAACCCTTTACATGGATGCACATACCTATGTGAAACGATGTGATGTCTGTCAGAGAACTCAGTATCCTATACGCAAAGATGAGATGCCACTGAAGCCTATGATGGGCGGACGTGCATTCTCTAAGTGGGGAATAGACTTCGTAGGTCCTATTAATCCCCCAGCTAAGGGTTCCCATGCAGAATATATCATTGTTGCAACAGACTATCTAACTAAGTGGGTGGAGGTAAAAGCCACAACAAAGAACGATGCTCAAACAACTGCTAAATTCTTGTTTGAGAATGTATTCACAAGATATGGGCTACCTATAGAGCTTGTAAGTGATAGAGGCATTCACTTCTTGAACGAAGTGATTGGAAATCTACTCCAGGAATTCTTGGTAATACATAAGAAGTCGGCCCCCTATCACCCTCAAGCTAATGGACAAGCCGAAAGCACCAACAAGATCCTATGCAATGTACTGACAAAATTAGTAAACACTAAACGCTCTGATTGGGACAAACAGCTACACCATGCTGTTTGGGCATACCGAGTCGCCTATAAAACGGTTCTCCAAGCCACCCCCTTTCAGATGGTATTTGACCAAAACGCGGTACTACCCTTGGACTTCTTGATACCTACATTGAAGGTAGCACAAGAGCACGAATGGACGGGTCATGAACTCTCCTCTAGACTTTTTGACCTTGAACGATTAGGAGAAACAAGACTGAGAGCAGCTGCAGGGATATATGCAGCAAAGAAACGACAGAAGGCATACTTTGATGCCCATGTGAAGGATAAGGGCTTGAAAGCAGGAGATCTAGTTTTAGTTTACACATTGAAACAACATGCAAGGAAGCTAGAAAAGAGAGGCTACGGACCCATGATCATTAACAGAATCTCAACAAGTGGGGCAGTGCAACTAGCCACTTTAGAAGGCGATGTTCTCCCAAACTATATTAGCGGATGCAGAGTTAAGTTGTATCAGGAACCTCTTACAGAGGAAATGCTAAGTCGACTCAACACTGCTAAGAAACGCAAAGAGGAAGAAAAGCGAATTCGAGAAGAAGCTCAAGCAGAAGCCCTAGAGCGCATACAAAGAATGAAATTAAGAAGACAAGGTAGAGAGCATCCCAGGCAAGACGCATATACAGATCAAGGATATGACGTGGCTATGTGTGAAGTTTCAGGTGTTAGCTCACATAGAATAACTGACCGACGTCCTTTCATGACCTTAGATATAGGACAAGGGAAGGGTGCAAGGACTGTAAGAGCCTTGATTGACTCAGGTGCAGCCACTAGTGCTGTTAAATTGTCTTACTGTCAAGAGTTGCAATTAACTGTCAATCCTGTGGAAGCATATCTCATAGGATTGGGAGGCGTGGAAACCCTTTGCATAGGCGAGGTGGAACTTCCCCTCTATATTCATGATGAGGCAATGACAGTTAAAGTACTAGTGTGTCAAGATGAGGATCTCACCGAACCTCTTGTCCTAGGTCAAGACTGGATCTATGACCAAGCAGTCAACTTAAACCTAAGAAGTGGACTTCTTCAGGTATGGGTGAATCAAACTAGAATTACAATTGAGTTAAATAATGGAGCACTCAAGGAACTAGAAAAAACACGGACTCCTGGTCCCTCCAGGGGTGCACATGAAGTTGATCATGCTGTTCTTGTCCAAGGCTATGTGATGCAGAAGAATGAAGATCTCAAAAAAGGAATCAGAACCACAAGGGAACTCCCTTCTTTTCCAAAGGCCAGAAGGAGGCAGCAACTAAGGGCAGATCAATCACTGAAGACTATCCGGGCAAGAGACCAAAAGAACGCGCGAAGCAGAACAACTCAGCCGATGAAACAAATGTGGGTGCGGAAAGACGAGTTGCCGGCCGTAACTAAGCTGCAACACCGGTCTCAACTTCCTATTAGTAATCAACGACTTGATGCTAATAAGAGGACTCCTAAAACCTCTGTTGAGAAAGTGAAATCCATTTGGGTACCCAAGAAGTCGATGAAGGCTGACCCACAATCAAGACAAATTTGGGTGCCTAAGGCTTGCTTGCGGGCTCAACTGTCCCCACACAATTCACATCATACACGACAGGGTTCACTCGTTCAAGCAGCCGCCACCCACTCTTGTCTGATACACTCGAACACACTACCACCTAGAAGCACGCACAGACTCACTCGTAAATGGGTCCCAATGGTACAACAACTCCCAGCAGAATTACTCACGCAACCCTCCCGAATCTCCACAAAACCAAGACCCAAAGCCATCCACTGTATTTGGAAACCTAAAACTTGTAAAAGACCCCCTGGACCCCAGTTGTAAATCCATGCCCACCTACTAACTACGTCACTCTCACACTACATCATTCCACTTAGTTCTTAGGTCCAACCAATTCCTAACTACACACACAAGCACCGAGCACTTATTAACCTACTAATCTCTCCCGAACCTCATGATAATGTTGTAATGGGGACAAAAACGATTCTAACTTGTCCTTTACAATATTAACACATGTTTCTATATTCTCACAGAATCAGAAGGCAAGAAGTAACATGGCAGAAGCGACAGTTCCGAGCTCACAAGTAGGAATACTTACTGCAGGAATCGATGTGGATAGTCTACCTGTGGATGTGCCACCAGCTGAACGACCTGTGGAGCTACAACACCTTCAGCAAATTCCGGTACCGGATCCACCCACAGGGATCACAGACAGAGTCCATGCCAATTCTCATTGGTTCAATGGCATGCCAGGTCCATTAGGAGAGGCCAAGTATATATGGGAATCTAAGTGCGAGTATGACAAATCATGGGTTCGATTCCAATTTTTCTCCAAGGAGTTCGAGACTCTACAGAACACCGAGGATCTCCAGACCATATGGCAACGTGCAGGGCTAGCAAAATACTTTGAAGCACCACTACCTAAACTAGATCTCCTCCGATGCTACTATTTGGTCTCCACATTACAAGCAAATGAAGAAAAGGACAAACCCGGATCATTTGTTCTTCCTTCCTTGCTGGGCAACAACGAGTTGAAGAGGTTTGAGCTTACTGTGGAGTTGGTGAGCGACGCTTTGAATATGCACGGCACACATGTACCCTCTGAAAAGGATGCCCTCGTTCCTACTAACATGAAGGATAGGAAACTATTGAAGCTTAAAGACATGGCAGCACTCACACCAAACGTGTCCATCCCTCTCCGTATGTGCATGCAACATTTTGCTTTCCCCGGCCAAGACCGCTTCACACAACCACACAAGAGAATCTGGTTCGCTCTCTACTTAGCGGAAGCAGGTGCGTTACCAATTAAGCTACCGGTATGGATTATAGATCAATTGTATGAAGCAAATAAAAGGTCTTCTAGGAAATTAGTGGTGAACGGTTGTTGTGCAATCACACGCATTATTTACTGGTGCCTAGCATACGATGTTTCCATTGAACGTGCCTTAACTTGGGCACAATTACAAATGTTTAAGAAGCTCAAGACGTCCACACATCAATCCAAGCGCATGAGGGGTGCGATCCCTTGTGTCCAGACAAGGGAAGTTCTGACTACTCCGGAAGCATCGCCACGAAGGGAGACCACTGTACCTCCCTTTACCATTAGGATACCCAGGTCGGGATCTGAAACTACGACACAAGCTACCCCTTCAGCTCCTCCTGCTCCACCTGAATTTGAATTTGCGGCAACTGGAGATGCTGAAGGAATGGACCCCCAGGACTTCAAAGCATTCTTACAAAGTACACAATTCTCTGATGTGGAGTTTTATTCAGATACAGAGGAACAAGGCACATCTTCACGAAGAAGAAGAAAATCTACAGACGGCCGACATGTACATTGGAGCGATGCTCAGCAAGGTCAACAACAAGGACACCTAGAAGAAGAAGGAGCTTATGAAGAGGAGACCACTGAAGCCCCAGCCTATACAGCAGAACTCCGAAGGCTGTATCAAATTATGGAAAGAGTGCGATCGCAACAACTGCTCACCGAACAGAGCAGTAGAGTACTCATGACTCAGATGTTGGAAGAAGCAGGAGTTGACTCAGAATATAGGGAAGGTCTCTTATTGATGGCAGAAACATATGGGGTAGTGGAAGCAGTGCGCACTGCCATTAGGAGGTCTCTAGTTCAATATGATCCACGAAGGTTCCAGACACGACCGCGCTCAGGTAAGAATATCCAGATTCCCATTACAACTGCAGAAGAGCCAACTATTACATCTGAACCCATCAGGACAACCGCCCAAGCAACCGAAACGGCTAGCCAAGAGCACCCAGTCTCCCATGAGGAATCCACCGAGCCACTACCACCCACACCCCCACCATCGCCTCCTAGAGCAGAAACAGTGGAAGTCACCTCGACCACTCAACCCACCGAACCAACCTTCATCTTTCGTACTCCCATCTCTATTTCAACCCTATTCTCTACCTCCGATAACCCAATCTTTGAAGCAACCCCCATCACTACACAATCCACCGAACCGCTCATAGAGCCTGCCCTAGGACAACCATCCCCCATGCCCTCAGCCATAGGTCATCCTGACCCTAGATCCACATTCATAGGTTTTCCTGCCACCACGCAACCCTGGATGCCCTCCTTAAATCTACAACCTCAACCCCCGACCTCCATCTCTCCATTTCTACAATCCCTCCATAACCTCCTTGCTAGAACTTTTCAACCCAGGTCTCAACCATTTCCTTTCTTTTCAGCTCCCCACCCCACTTCTCATCTATTCACAACTTTCACACACACACCACCTACCATTCCAATGTATATGACAGACCCCACACTCACACCCACTCCTGAAAGTATGGACATTTCACCACCCACGGCACCTCCCCCCACGATTCCACCTCCTCCCATTCCCCCTCCACCAATTTCACCCACACACACGACTTCAATAGACACATCATTCACTCTTCCCCTTCCCCAATTCCCTTCCCATGCATCTTCCACTGTAAACACCACCCACTCATCTATAGGAAATGCATTGGACACCATGCTAGCTTGTATATCAAACTTAAGGACAGATTACAATCAGCTCCAGCAACAGAATGAACGCCTGCACGAGCACTCAGAGACACTACAGCACCGCCTTGCGGCACTAGAGAAGGAAAATGCTCGCCTCCACACACAATTCCAAACTCTCCAAGAGGCTCATGGCATATTGGAGGTACAGTTACAGAACACAGATCAGGAAGCGATACAGGTAGTAGAAGGTCACCTACGGACACAGCTGGAATGGAATTCAAAGCTTCAACGAAATATGGCCCTACTCAAGCGACATCTTGCGGCCGCTCAGGAAGAGAATCGACGTCTGCAAGTACAAAATCAAGAGAACCTAGAAGCAGCTATTGAAAGCACACCTGGGCACCCATCAGCCCATCAAAGTTTCAAGCAGTGACCCCCGATAATATCAAGATCATATTGGAAGACTATGTCATGCTGCTTGAAGCACATGACCAGCTATCAGAAGAACTGGGACAACTGAAGCAGAAACACCAAAAAGAAACAACAGCAGCCTCTCCAACCACCCCCTCCGCGGCTTCACTTCTCACAGACTCAGAAGCCTTAAAAGATCTCCAGAAACAGGTCACCGAACTGCAAGCACGTCTACTACAATATGAGAGACCACCTTCCCCTCCAGAGGCTCCCACTGACGAAGAAGTAGTACAAATTCCAGTGGAACAGACATTTGAAGAAGATTACGATCCACAACCCTTCCCAGGAGGCCAACAAACGAAAGAAGCTCAGGACACATTCGAGGCACCACGGCCTCCATGGCTACGTCAAGTGGAGGAAATCGGGAGTTCTCACGAAGAGCGCACAGTAGTGCAAAATCAGGCCATGAGGGTCATAGAGGAAACTGTGCTACAATCTGCTTACTTCAAGAACCTCTCATCGAGACGCCTTATCCTCTCATCCGAACTCCAATACAGGCCTTATTATATTATCTTGGCTGATTATAATGTAGAAATACAGAGAGTCACGGGTCAGATTCCTACCTTTGATACCCAATTTCAACCCGAAGACCTTCCTCCAGAGGCGCAAAAAGGCAAAATTCGTCAACCCACCTGGCGGCAGAAACTTCTAGAGACATATCCAGAAATGCTACGCACATGGAACAATGCGCCTTTACATCTCCTATATAATCCATGCTACGGTCCAGTTCCACGCCCCAGGTCTTGGAAGGCATTCAATATCAAAGTGCAGAACAACGCGCAAAGCAAGGAATGGCTAAACTACCCATACATTGCACCACCACAGGGATCACCGTCGGTAGCATACATGATGGGAACAATTCGCCATTGGATGCCGCGATTGAAGCCCATGCCAGATGTAGCAGTTCAAATGATGCTTAAAATTTTAGATATGATGCAGGTAGTCCTGAAAACTTTTAGAAATGCAGCCGCACCACAGATACGCCTCCCGGGGTTTAGCAATGGAAATTATGATTTGGTGTATGACATGAGCACCACCCCCAGTATTCGTGTGGCTTACGCCTGGCATGCACGCATCAAATATCTCCCTGCATGTTACAAACAGACCTTCGAAGAAATGTTCAGATCAGGGTTCTGGGAGTATCACTCGGAGATCTTTGCACCGATGCCAACACACCTGCTCCATCTCTTTGCTTGTGAACAAGCAATGTATTCTGAGTATTACACCACCCCGCAACCAGAGGCCCCTGGCGCAATAAATTGGGATGCATTGGAAGCTGATCTAGCAAGAGGCTTAAGGATAGGAGAACACGAACTGGCCACCAATGTCATCCAATACTATATCGACCACCCGATAGAACAGAGGTCTGTCAGGGGCGACAGACGCTAGGAAGGGGGGAGTGTTGGCATACAAGTCAGATGAAGAGCATACTAGCGCAACGGAGGAGTCATGCACAATACGGCAACAAGGCCCAATTATTTTTTCCCATGGACCATTCACAACTCAAGTGATTTTAATCACTACACAAACATTGTAAATTCCGTTTTTGGTAGAATAGACTCCATTTTGTGCAAGCCGAGGAGTCCTCAAGCTTGAGGAGTATTAGAACTAGCTACATATCAATTTTCATAATTTTTAGACTCTGTTTGAGCCCTCAAATATGCTCTAGAACCTAATTTTTAACTAGGCCGGACACTAGGTCTGGACAAGACCAAAGCTAGTAGAAAACTATAAAAAGAGCTAGAGAGCTCATTTTTGAGGTTGGATTGTTTGTGAATTGAGCTTATGTAAGAGACTTTTTGACTAATGCAAAGAACTCTATTGTTCCTCTCCTTGTTCTTGCCTTGTGTGCGCGTGTGTGTGTATGTGTGTGCATGCTTGTGTGCTTCTCACTCAAACACGTGCCTTCACTTGCTCATAGTCTTCATACTAGTCCTCACGTCTCCACGGATTGACAATTATGAGGTGAATCTTCTCACGTTGGTACTCACCATTGTGCTAGAGTGACAGTATCATCTTTGGCTCTATGGATGGGATTCCATTGGATGGGGGGTACATCTCTATGAGAGTAGTCCTTGAGATTGACTTTGGTTGTAACACCTAAGTGTTGCAAATACAAAGAATTGGTTCCCCAATTCTGTAGCACTTGCAACTGCCGCATAAATGGTCTTCCCAAAATCATCTCGTAGGCTTGGTTTTTGCTAAAGTCGCATATAGCAAAAGTATGCTCGAACTCAACACCACATGTAGTGAGAGTTATTCCTTCTAGCAATCCTAAGGGCCTCTCAATATGACCATCGGCCATCTGCAATTTCATTTTCATCGGCCTGAGTGCTTGCTTGCCCCAATGCTTCCATAGGGAAGTGGTAGCAATTGCAACTCCTGCACCTGAGTCCAAAATTGCCTTGGTTGTGTATCCCTGATGGGTAAGTGGGAGATAGGTATTTCCTTCTTTTCCTTCACTCATGTCTCCTATCTTATCCAATGGTATTTCTGGCACTATTCTATGAGATCCTACCTGGGAACGCGATTTTGCTATGTCTGGCACTTGTTTGGCTACGTGTTTCCACACTTCTGGCTTAACTTTGAGTAGCTCTTCTAAAGTGAGGTTGCACTGCACTTTAGTGTTCTTTACTACCTCCGTATTCCTAGGTATGATCAAATCTTTGTTTCTTATCATGACCGTGGGCGCTCTCATGCATGTGGACTTAGTTTCCCAAGGCCCCGTGAAATGGGGTAATTCCTGCAAGGAATTAGACTCAAAGTCTAACCTCTCATGAGATTGGGCACTCTGCTGCTCTCCATAAATGGAAGGAATGTCTTGTGGGAATTGATTGTGCGCGTCATCCACAAGTTCAATTGGAGGTGGATCTTCACTTTCTTTAGCCCATTTCTCTTCTTGAATCTCTCGCAGGAATTCAGGTGAATACCGATTCATAGAAGAAGCAGTGTCTGGTTCAGTGGAGTTCGACACATAAGCTTCCTGGGGAGGAATGCTTATTCTATCACTTGCCCTCTCCTTGACCTGGGAGGTGGCTCCTTTTCCAGAATTTGTAAGTAATCTCTCCAACCTATCCAATAGACCATCAAAATGCAACGGTGTTCTAGTGGAGCTAGGGCTATTGAACAAGCGACTGGCTTCAAACATGGCTTGTGCCAATTCTACCATCTTAGCACAAAGCTTTGTTCGCTCTAACTCTAGATCGGCTCTAGGGTAACATTTGTAATGATCTGTCACGTTTGGCCCTTCTTGGATTCTAGCCTGATATGCTTTAAGCATCATGTCTAGATCCTCAAGAGTGGGATCGGCGAGGACTGATCCTACTCTGGGTGGTGGGTGGGCTATGTATGGTGGATTAGAAAGTTGGGGGATGGAAGGTGATGGGTTGGAGCGAGACGGAAAGGGTGGTGGTGGGGTAGTGTGAGAGTGGTTTTGAGATGCGAGTTCACTTATCTTTGCTTTGGTCTCTCTCAAGCTTTCTTCAAGTTTGCTCATTTTCTATGACCATTGTCTTTTCATTCTCTCCCAACTATCTCTCCATGGTCTCGTCCTTTTCTTGGTTATGCTCTCTGTCTCACTAACCTCAGAACTCTTTTCCTGCCCTACTCCTTGAGTTTGCTGCAAGGCTTGAGCTCTAGTGACCACATGCACTGGGGTAGTGGAAGTTACACTTCCTGTAGAGTCTACTAATAGTCCAATGACGTTGATAGGAGTGATTTTTGGCAGGTTATTGGGGTTCTTCGGGCAATCTCGTAAGAGATGCTCTTTTTCGCAATCTTGATAGAAGCCCTGAATTGTCACTGGTTGGGGTTGTGTAGGGGCAGGCAGTGGACAATCACGTATGAGGTGATCTCCCTGACATCTAAAGCATGGTCCTCTAGGAAATGGGGATCGTACCGGCCTAAGTTGAGGTCTAGAGTTGGGGTTTGTATACATGACATTAGCATACTTAGGCTCCCCAATATTTTCACTTGGATCCTCATAATAGTAGGGCTCGTCATGCTCAGGCGACTGCATATAATAAGCTTGCGGGCTTTCAATGTGAGTAGAGTCAAAACTATGATCATCGAGATCACTTTCAGAAAGCAATGGTGTCACTGGAACTATGGCTTTATTCAGATTCTCTTCTGACATCTGTGTACTTTATTGGAATCACATTGGTTGGAGCAGGGGGTTGTTGAGCTAACATAGGTTGAGGCCTTTGTTGGGTTTGATAGGGTTGCTGTGGTCTGCCGTATTGCTGTGGTGGGTACTGATTCTGTTATCTACCCTATTGTGGATGTGGTTGAGGGTAATTTTGCCTGACAGCTTGTTTGTTATAAGGCCAGTCTTGTGCAGTGTGGTTGGTGTACCTCCGTTCTATGGTGTAGTACTGGTTACTAGGATTTGCTTGGGATTGGGCCATAATGGGACATACATTCGCCATATGGTCACCTCCACAAGTATAGCACCACTTAACTGGGGCAAATCTTGGAATTTGTTTACTAGAGACACCTAGTTTTTGAGCTACCTTCTCTGCAAGTTCTTCAATGGATGTGGATTGACCCGACATAAGGCTACTAGAGCTATCCGAATCCTTGTAGATCTTTTATAGCTCCAACTCCTCGCCTAGATTATGCTCAATGTAAATGCACATGTGCACACATTCTTTTATAGTTCTTGGGTCCTTCAAATACACATATGACCTTTGGTGCTCAACAATCCATCTAAGAACAAAGCCACTTGCTTGGCTGGTGTGGGTAACTCAGGCATTGGGCACCTCTCTAGGTATTGCCTAAACCATCTTCCTGCTAGTCTGATCGTCTCCTAAGGTGTTTGCTTAAAGCTATGAACCAGGGAGGAGGTATTATGCCGTATGCCACTCTTAGAGAACTCAATGATGAAAGCCTCTAAAAGTTGGTCTATGCTCCTAAACTGCCTCTCATTCAGGGAGGAGGTATTATGCCGTATGCCACTCTTAGAAAACTCAGTGATGAAAGCCTCTAAAAGTTGGTCTATGCTCCTAAACTCAGTGAATAGGTCCTCCACAAGACTTGTCTAAATTCAGCTACATGATAGTATGGGTCTCCTGTGCCATCGAAATAGTTCTTCATGGACTTCACCAACTGAGTTGGCCTTAGGGTCCTAGTGTGTTCTCTCGGCCTTGGCAAAGGGAAGTCGTCAGCATTTCTTTGGTT
This sequence comes from Ceratopteris richardii, assembly GCA_020310875.1. Classification (NCBI taxonomy): domain Eukaryota; kingdom Viridiplantae; phylum Streptophyta; class Polypodiopsida; order Polypodiales; family Pteridaceae; genus Ceratopteris; species Ceratopteris richardii. Next base: position 84,243,101 of record CM035441.1, on the reverse strand, counting down.
CCTTGGGGCTCTAGGTCTCTCAGTTTCTTCTCTATCCATTTCTGTTCTCATCCTTCCTCTTCCCAGGGGGTTGGCAAAGCTTACCTCAGGTCTGTCTCTACTTTTATCTCTTTGAGCTCCATGAGCTTGGGAGGTCCCAGCTCCTTGGTGACTGTAGAACATATTGGACCAAGGTTGGGGAAAAACAAATTCACCCTTCCATGTGTAGGCATGTCTGCCATGCTCAGTGACCACGAAGATCCTCTCTGATGTATTGTCTAGGTAGGTTACTTTGCCTGGGCTATCAGGGTCTTTAAACTCATAGATTGTGAGAGCACCTACTTCATGAGGTTGGACAGGCTTATACCTCCAAAAAACCTCATCGGTTTCAGGATTTAAAAGCAAATCTATACTCTTATTGTCCTGGGGAACCCACTCTAGTGTCATGATTCTGGTGAGGACTGATTTACCTCGAGGGGTCCTCGGCTCTCTCCCTAAGTTTCCTTGCTCTATGTCACCCATGTCAGTCTCAGCGATCACATTGCCAAATTCGGCTGTCCTGTCTGGATCGATGACTATATACATAGTTCCCTCTTTGTCCAAGTATGCACCATTTTCAAACTTCACTGCTGGATGTTCTAGACCAATGGGTTGATCCGGGTTTTTAATCTGGACTACAGATCTTCTTAGACCGTCCTCATAGATGTAAGCACCTAATCGGTTGGTCCTAAGATATTCAAGTTGAGTCTTGTAAGGACCTTCGACCTTTTGTAGGTAGGCCACACCTGAACTTCCTATGGGCCTCTCAATACCCTAAGACATCTCGGATTCGCTAGACTCAGAGTTAGGGTGGTTTGAATAGTTGCTCAACTGCTGGGCCCAAGACCTAGCAGTGTGATTGACACTAGCTTCAGAGGATCTGAGGCTTTGTCTGTCTCGGCCTAAGTGTCTTCCTGACCTAAGGTTCATATGCCTGGGTTTTCTACCCTCTAGTCCCAAGTACAATCTCGTTGCAGGTTGGTTTGTATCACTCACTTTGTTCTTTTTAGTTGGTTATTGTGTTAAGCTCTTGTTTGAAATCACGTCGTCAGGAGTACTTAAGTGAATTTCGCACTTGACATTTGCTCAATTCAAGTTTACTTTTGTTCCTTAGAATTTTCACACTTAAGCCCTACTTAATGCTTGTACTTTGTCGATTAGTTCTCTTGGACTTGATTCGTGCCTAACGTTGCTCTAGTTAATCACCACACCTAAGTCGTACTAGCCTAAGCTAGGAATTGACAAAGAAGGGTTGAGAGATCTTCCAACCTCAATCCTCTGGTTGCTCAGACTGCTACACCAGCCCAGGAAGCCTTCTCCCAAGCTTGGTACTCACCCTTGCTAGCTTGCCTTAGAATGCCTTGAGTGCACGTAATGTTCCTGCAAAAGTTCACAAGTTAATATAGCTCCTTTGCCACAATGGATTGAAAGACACACATCAACAATTACAGGCCCCCCTTGGAGTAACTCACTGTACCATCAAAATCTTATGACCACCAAGTCCCACCTAAAGGCCAAATTAAAAATACATGTTCTCCACGTAAAGACCAAAATCTCATGAATCAGAGTTCGTATGGTGAAGTTATGACCATTCAGGCATTTAGGGGTCAAAACAGGCTCTCAGGGTTCAAGAAATTCCTCCTTGGTTTTTAGGTATTTTGCCCACTTCTAAGGCTCTAATATCATCCCAGTGTGTCCAAAATTAAGCCCAAAAGTACCTCAATTCAATCAATTAATTCACCCTAAACATTCATGCGTTTAGCCGGTGTATCGCGATAGGTCGGGTCGGTGTGTTGCAATAGGTGGAAGTGTCACGATGGGTCCGTGTGTCTCGATAGGTGGAAGTGTCGCGATGGGTCGGTGTGTCGCGATAGGTGGAAGTGTCGCCATAGGTCAGAGTGTCGTGATACCTCGGTGTGTCATGATACCTCGGTGTGTCACAATAGGTGGAAGTGTCGCGATAGGTCAGAGTGTCGCGATAGGTCGGAGTGTAGCGATACCTCGGTGTGTCGTGATAGGTGGAAATGTCGCGATAGGTCGGTGTGTCGTGATAGGTCAGAGTGTTGCGATAGGTTGGTGTGTCGCGATAGGTGGAAGTGTCGCGATAGGTCGGTGTGTCACGATAGGTGGAAGTTTCACGATACCTCAGTGTGTCGCGATACCTCAGTGTGTTGCGATACCTCGGTGTGTCGGGATAGACTGGGATATGGTGAATTTTTGTCATCTGGCTAGTGATTCTAGGAGCTCTCAGCCTGCACAGTGTCGTGGTGCACTCAGAATCATGATTGGGTCAACTTTTCGGTGTGTCGCGATAGCTCGAGCTCGACGCCTCGGGGCTTGCGTAGAAAGATTACGTACCTGCTGAGCTTGTTGGAGATGGTGATGATGTTGAAACCTGCAAGAAACATGCAAAAACACACAAAACAACAATGCACTCTCGCTCTCTCTCAAACTTGCACAAAGCAAATGAGGAGAATGACAAGGAAGAGGGAATATGAAGTGGAGAAGGAGATGGAGACGGAGGTGGAGATGGAGATGGAGATGGAGATGGAGATGGAGATAGAGAAAAAACAAGAAAATTACCTACTACTTACCATTCCAACGCGTCCTCTCTACGTCTTACCATCACATGCTCGTCCTCAAAGCTCGAATCCCCAGAAATGGCGCCAAAATTTGGTGTAGCTCAGTGATGAGTAGCACCTCCTTTAATGTCAATCCGGGAAGACATGAGGATGGTATGGAGACCTCGAGCAAGTGAAGGCACAAATGTGTGAGTGAGAAGCACACCAACATGCACACACATACACACACATGCACACACAACAAGAGCAAAGAGAGTAAGACAATGGAATCACTTCTATTGCAACCAAGTTCTCATACAAGACCAAAACTACAAGAAGCTAGCCCCAAAAATGAGCTCTCTAGCTCTATTTATAGTTTTTAACTAGCTTTGGCCCTGTCCAGACCTAGTGTCCGGCCTAGTTAAAGATTAGGTTCCAGCGCTTATTTGAGGGCTCAAACGAGGTCTAAAAAATATGAAAATTGGTAGGCAATTACTTCTAAGGCTCCTCAAGCTCGAGGACTCCTCGGCTTGTACAAAATGGAGCTACAAAAAGGTGAAACGGTATTTACAAGGGTTTCTAGTGATGAGAATCACTTTTAAAATGATGTAAGGTCTGGAAAAATTTAATGGGTTGCCTTAGTGCTAGATCTGCATGCATGCCCGTACTTGCTTCTTGTCATATGATGTCAACACCTCGCCACACAGTTTCTTCACTTCACTTGAGCCTTCCCCTATAGGGAATACTGTCACATGTGCTAATAACTCCTCTTATCCTGTCATAGGAGTTGGTAAGATGGTAGTTCTTTCACCTTGTCAGATGCTTTATTTGTGCCAGGGATCAAGAAAAATCTATTATTAGTTTCAGCATTAGCCAAGATTGGCTTGGTTGTGAAATTTGTTCATGGTCTATCAAATGGCGACATGATTATTGCTTCTGGCATTTTATGTCATGGGCTGTATAAGCTCATAGACTATGAAAAATCAATGAATGATTCAGCATGTGTAGTACATGATACTTAGGCTATGTCAGATGCAAAGCTTTGGCATGCACGCTTTGGTCATCTGAATGTTTGCTATCCCTGTAGAAATCTGAAATGGTGTCCTCTTTGCCCAAACATGAGGCACCTGGAAAACATGTCTGTGAAGGTTGTATTTTGGGCAAAATGTAGCATTCAAAAAGATGGTTCAGATCGGCCTACTAAGAAATTGTAGCGTGTACATAATGATGTCTATGGTCCTATGCAGACACCTTCTTTTGGAAACTACCTTTATGTCGCGACTTTCATTGATGATTTTGCTAGGCATGCATAGATACATCCACTCAAAGAAAAGTCCGAAGTGTTTATGTGCTTCAAATAGTTTTTGGTTTTGGCTGAAAATTTATCATGTAAAATGGGCACCCTACGCTTTGATCGAGGGGGGAATATATGTCTTCTGACTTTAATGCATTTCTGGATGAACATGGGATAAAACATCAATGTATAGTGCCGCATACAGCTCAACAAAATGGAGTTGCTAAACGAAAGAACACGTCATTGATGGAGATGGCGAGGTGTATGGTTAAGAGTCAGGATTTACCACATAGTTCTGGCTTGAGACTGTCATGTATGCAACATATGTACTCACAAGGTGTCCCACTAAAGCACTACAATCTATCACTCCATATGAGGCTTGGCATAGTCGCAAGCCATCTGTTGCTCATCTGGGTGTTTTTGGTTGTCTGGCATATGCATTAGTGCCTAAACAACATCGTAGGAAGTTGGATGATAAAGCACTATAATGTATATTTTTTTAGTATAATTTTGAAAGCAAAGGCCATCGTTTGTATCATCCAAAGATGAAACACATTTTGGTTAGCCCTGATGTTGTTTTTGTGTACTTCCATGTACGAAAGAGACATCTTTTAGCTCCAAAGACATGTATGATACTTTGCTGCCTCTTTTTGCAAGTGGAGAATCTACTACTAGTCCTAATGAGGCAAATTTTTAGCCTTTACAGGTTTCATGTGATGATGCAACTCATTCTATTTTTGATGTAGATTTACATGATGCACTTATTGATGAGAGAGCTAATATTGAGGAGGCAAAAACTATGCCAAAATGGTTGGTGCAAACTTTGCGTGATAGCAAACTAGATGTAGCTCTATCATACCATACTCATTTAGGCTCTCATAGTGCCTCTTTTCCATCGAATTGCTATGCTATGGCTGCCTCTAGTCTCTATGACGAGACTGAGCCTGTTTCATTTGGTGAAGCACAAAATTCTAAACATCGGATTGCTGCAATGCAATCTGAATATGATGCTATCATGAAAAGTGGTACCTGGTCTTTATGTGACTTGCCTCCTAGCAAGAAGGCCATTGGCACTAAGTGGGTATACAAGTTGAAGTGTAAACCTGATGGAACAATTGATAGGTATAAGGCTAGGCTTGTAGCAAACGGTTATGCATAGGAAAGAGCCATTGATTTTGATGAAACCTTTGCACCTACTTGCCGAATGACTACTATTCATAGCATCTGTGCAGTTGTAGCTCATCATGTTTGGAATGTACACCAGTTGGACATTAAAACATCATTTGTGAATGGTGACTTACATGAAGAAGTGTATGTTTTTCAGCCCCATGACTTTGTGCAGAAAGGGCATGAAAACCATGTGTGTAGGTTAAAGAAGGCATTATATGGTTTAAAGCAAGCATCACGTGCTTGTTATGAAAAGATACATGCTTATGTGATTGCACATGGTTTTGAGAACAATCCAATTGAAAGCACCTTATATGTTAAGCGTGCAAATAACGTGCTTCTAATCATTGTGGTGTATGTTGATGACATGCTGCTCACTAGTCCTCATGAGAAGCATATTGCTAATTTTAAGGATCATTTACATGCCTCTTTTGAGATGTTTGATTTGGGGCATTTGCATCATTATTTGGGCATTCAAGTTATGCACATTGATGTTGGAATTGCTTTGTGTCAAATGAAATATATTGACACATTATTGTAGCATTTTGGCCGCGATAACTATAAACCTATTGCCACTCATATGGAGACACGTTTACGATTGAGTCTTCATGATGCTGGAGATGCATTTGATGCTATTCTCTATCAAGATGCTGCTGGATGCTTGATTTACTTATGCATTACTCGACTAGATATTCAGTTTGTTGTCTCACAGATGAGCACGTTTATGCATTGCCCAAGTGTCAAGAATTGGTAGGCGGTTAAGCACATCTTTTGCTAATTGAGTGGTACTTGGCTACTTGGGTTGTTTTATCCCAAGGAGGGATCACTACCGCCAGATTTTCATGCTTTTTCTAACACTAATTGGGCTAGTTGCTATGACACTCGTGTGTCCACTAGTGGTTTTTGCTTCATGCTTGGTAGCTCATGCATATCTTGGCTGAGCAAGAAGCAGCCTACTATGGCCACTTCCAGTTGTGAGGTTGAGTATAAGGTAGCTTTCACAACGACTGTTGAGTGTGCTTCACAAGGATTGTTGAGTGTGCTTCATAGCGATTGTTGAGTGTGTGTTGCTCAGACTCCTTATGGATGATTTGGTTGTTGGTCAGTCTTCTACCAACACCATCTTCATTGACAGTCAGAGCACATTGGTAGTGGCAAGGTGCAAGATTACGGTCACCACGTGCTAGAGAGATGACTCTCCTCCCAACCAAATGCCTCTATACATAGCTCCCTCCAGGGGACTGCCTTATTGGGCAGGTGGATACTAACCATCCATGAGTCAGCCATGTAACTGCATGTGTGCCAAGTTTCTCAGTTAACCAGACTTAACTCAAGTGGATGCTTCTAGAAGGTTTTAGAGATCTTTGGGAAAAACACTCTCCCCATGTACCCCATGGGGGTTGAACCCAAGAGCTCCTCCCCCACATCCTTAAGACTTAACCACTAAGGTAAGTGGATCACTTGTTCACAATAGCACAAGACCTCCTAGTAAGTCTAAACTCAAGATCTATGATCATACACATGGATGACCAAACCATGTCTGATTTCAGATTGTCTGAATCGGTCAAACCCTTAGATCATAGACTTACTTTAGTAAATTCTTCCCCCCTTGGAAAATATTTTCGTCCTTGAAAATAGATCTATATAACTACTGTAGTCAACCCCCAAGTCTCATGTTCTAAAATTGGAAGAACATGGTCATGTTCTAGAACTGGAAGAACATGGCTCATCTCTGTGGTGGCATCCCTGCCCAAATGATTCAAAACACTATCTCACTTTGCACTTTGATGAACTGGTCAAAGTACAAAGTAGTGAAAGAATAATAAGGGTGGATCTAAAAACATCCTTGACCGATTCATAGTTTCTCGATGTGCAATCTAGGCACAAACATGTGAACTCGGTGGATTCAAATTACTAGTCCATTTTTGGGCATGACTGGTGCATGGACTTAGTAACGAGGGCGGGATTCTTATCCCTCCCAAGGCTTTGAGAACTCTTGATTCACTTGAATTTGATTTGGAGCACTTAAAGTTTGGTTATCCCAAACATCTAACTTGGATGTTTGTTCAATGGTTTACTCTTATCCAATAGTTGCTCTTTTTCACCCGAATAGATGCTTTGTCCTAATGAGTTTAAAAATCCTATGTAAACTAGGTTTACCATTTACTTTAAGTCAACCGTATTATAACTTGACCAATTCGAATTCAAAATTAAAATTCTCCAACGTAGCACACTTTTCTTAAAGACTTGAGCTAAAAGTTCTTGGGAATTGTCAATCTGATGAGCAATTCCTAGCTTCTCTATTGTAGAGTATACTAGACTCTAGGAATTCATTTATGCTATAACTTGAAGCAAACCCAAATAAATAAGTCCACTTAGACTTATTATCTTTTGAAGATTGAAAAGGTTCCTATTCAGAACATCAATCTAGGATGTTTTAATTTAGTTACCTCGTTCAAACCAGCTAACCCTTGAGTTTTGTGAAAAGAACCAGATAGTATATATGAGTCAAATCCAAAAGATTCAAAAAGCGGAGAGAAAGAACTAAAACTGTATTCAACCAATTCAAACTTCAAAGAAACATAAGCTTTTTATGAGTCAAAGTCTATGTGACTTAGCACTTTGACTTCTCAAAGATCTGTTTCAACAAGATATTGAAGCATTCTATCTATCTTTAAGAGAAAGAGACTTGATTCTTAAAAAGATTCATAGAGTAAATCTGAAACATCATCCAACCACAAGATACTATTGTGGTAACCAACATCAATGTGACAACCCATTGAGGTTCTATTGATGAGTTTTTTATTCAAATAATGCTTCACTTGAGATGAAGATCATGCCTATATTCAATCTTTATGATTTCTTACCAGGAATGTGTTGGTGCAAGGCAATCAACAATTGAAGTTTTGAAGTCAAGGATTGAAGAAAAGATCAAGATATGAAGCATGAAGAGAGTACATGTTCAGAAAATGAAGATGTGTATACATATGTACATTAATTTAGAGTTAGTTCACTTATACTTTTGTATGGTGATGAACTTGTACATATTTGCCTATATATACAAGGAAAAATGTCGGGGCAAATATGAGAGAGTGTTAGAGAACAAAATTAGAAGAGATTTAGAAGTCATTAGACACTTGTAAAGTGAGAAAGATAGATCTCTGATCTAGATGTAAAGTTTTCCAAAAATGAAGAAAAATTGCACCCGATATTTCTGAGAGTTCTCCTTCTATGTTGTATCTTCTATGAAATGCTTTTGTACAAGTCTAAGTCTATAGGTGATTGACCTCTGTCCAAGTTTTCAGCTTTAATTGTGATCAAGCTAAGAGAATTGAGTGTAGGAACATTTACATGTGTAAATGTAAAAAGAGAAGTTGCAGCAGGTGCAAAATTGGATGCTAATGTTTTGGTCAGTTCTCCTTCCACAATGTAAAGTTTTGACCAAACAAGCACTCATTCTTTAAGTTGGAAGGTAAGCTATCTATGGCTAAAAGCATTTGATTAACTGACTTCTAGTTTGGGAGAACCAAGCTTAAGAAGTTGCAGGTGTCAAAATCGACTGTAAAGAACTATAGTTTTAGACATAGGTGAATTGTTAAGATCATTTCTCAAGATCTACTGAGTCTTTTGGAATGGTTTAACTTGGAGGAGGTGCACAAACTATAGGTGACACCTTGTGCAGAGTTTTATAAAAAACTTTACACATTTGATAAGTCAATGAGTGAGTAATGTGCAACAGACTTTCTGTATAGTCATCTTCTTCACAGATTGTTCAAGATTTTGGAAATTGAGTATTGATCCTCCAAATTGGTGAAGGTTTTAAGTTATTCTTGATATAGGGGTTTTCTAAATTCAAGGATAACTTGTTCTTTTGGAGATTAACACTCTCCATCAGTGGTATCAGAGTAGGAAGCATCAAAATTGAAGAAAGGAGGACCCCGACTACTACAGTTATAAAGAATTCAACATTTGAAGATACAAAAAGGTGAAAGCTTGAAAGCAAATCTTGAGAAGGAGGACAAAAGATATCAAGGAAGACAAAAGGAGTATCATTAGAATCAAAGGTAACCTTATTCCTTATAAAGCTTGAAGGATTTAATACACAGGTGAAGAAAGGATGGGAGATTCTCTTCAGATAGAGAAACTGGATAGAGAGAACTATCCAGCATGGTCAATGAGGATGGAAGCTCATCTTATGAGCAAAGAATTGATAGGTTATATTACATGTGAAGAAGAAAGGCCTCAGTTCAGAGATCCTAGTGTTCCAACTAGGGATGAATTGTCAGATTTGAAGACTTGGATGAAGAGAGATGCTCAAGCTAGGAGCATTATATATATGGGAGTTAATGACTACTTGCTACCTCACATTAGAGGTCTTGAAAGTGCAAGTGATATATGGAATGATTTGGAGGAGCATTTCCAAAACACCACAAGGTCAAGGAAGGCATCCTTGGGGGCAGAGTTTACCACATTCAAGAAGAAGGCCTCTCAATCCATCTCTGATTATGTAACAAGGATAAAGGACATTGCAGATGCATTAGGAGCAGTTGATGAAGATATTGAGGAGAATAAATTGGTTAGGAAAATCCTCACAGTTTTGAGAGGTGATGACAAATGGAAGCCATTCATTTTGTCTACTGAATTATCACTGGATCATTTTACTCCTGACTTAAATCAGTTGCTAGGACATATGCTAACCTTTGAGCAGGATGTCAAAGGTGAAGGTGATAAAAGTGTAGGTCAAGCAATGTATTCAAAGGATAAGAAGAAGAATAGCAGAGGGAAGCAACAAGCAAATGAAGATAAAGGAATAACTAGCCAGGCTAACTTCCTAAGAGGAAGAGGAGTTGGCAAAGGTAGAGGAAGAGGCAGGAGTAATAAAGATGGAGTCAAAGCTTGCTGGATTTGTGGTAAGAAAAATCATTTAGCTCATGATTGTTGGCATAACACTCAGAATAATGGTGGATATGATCAGAACTTTAATTCGAGAGGAAGAGGTGGCAGAAACCAAAGAGTTAATTTCAGAGGTAGAGGTAGTAGAGGTTATTTTGGAAGAAATGCAGGTAGAGGATTCCAAAGTCAACAATACAACAATACCTACTACAATTATGCTTCAGATCAGAAGGAGGATTCAACATTGATAATGAATGCAACTTGTGAAAGGCAAAGTGAAGACCAAAGAGTGTTCTACATTGACTCAGAGTGTAGCAATCACCTGAGTGGCAACATAGCATTGATGACTGATTTGGAAAATAAGGTAACTAATCATGTAGTTCAAACAGGTGACAATACAAAGCATAATGTGAAGTCAATTGGATCAGTGAAGGCCAAGGATGTTAGTACTCTCTTGAGTAAGGTTTTGTATGTTCCTACAATTCCAAAGAATCTGATAAGTGTAGGACAAATTGTTGAAAAAGGTTATGAAGTTAGGTTCACTAATGAAGGAGTTTTTGTGGAAGACCCTAGCAATGGGTATAAACAAATTGTTTCAGGGAAGGAAGAAGGAAGATTGTTCACATTGAAGATTCAAGGTAATGTTGGTCATGCCTTTTTCACCTATGGAGCACATAAGATCTCTGAGTTAGATCTTTGGCACAAAAGGCTTGGACATTTTAATGAAAGAGGTATTAAAGATATGGTTAACAATGGTTCAGTGCTTGGATTACCTAATGTTGCAGGTCAACATATGACATACAGATGTGAGGCATGTCAATTAGGTAAGGCTCATCAACAATCTTATTCCAAGCATGGTTTTATGTATTCAGAGAAGCTTGAGTTGGTACATACAGATGTGAGGGGACCATCAAAAGATTTCAGTATCAATGGTTCAAGGTATTATGTGATTTATGTTGATGATGCTACCAGATGGATCATTATCTATGTGATCAAAGATAAGTCAGAGGTATTCAATACATTCAAACATTATCATGTGTATGCAGAGATAATTACAGGTCAAAAGTTGAAGAGATTAAGGTCAGATGGAGGGGGAGAGTATTTTCCTAATGATTTCAGTTATTACTTATGGAATGCAAGTATAAAAAGGGAAATTACTTGCAGGTACTCTCCTCAACAAAATGGTGTAGCAGAAAGGAGGAATAGGACTCTTGTTGAGTTTGCAAGATCCATGATGAAGGAGAAAAATTGCCCAAATTATTTGTGGACTGAGGTTGTACATACAGCCACATATTTGGTCAATAGATTACCATGTAAAGCTTTGCAAGGTATGACACCATATGAGGCATGGTGGGTTAAGAGACCTACTCTAGATCATTGCAAAGTATTTGGATGTTTGGCATATGCATATGTGCCATCTCAATTAAGGCACAAATTGGAACCTAAAGCTGAAAAGTATTTGTTTATTGGATATGATGATAAGCAGATGGGATATAGGTTGTGGAGTCCATCCACAAAACAATTCCTTGTATCAAAAGATGTTACATTTGATGAGCAAGGTACTTGGTATGCAGGTACAATCAATATTTATGCAAGTGATGAAGAAGTTGTGAATCAAAAGAAAGGTAAATCAAAGGTTCAGGTATTTGATGAAGAAGAGAACAATGAAGTACAGGTTGAAGTTGAAGAAGTGCCAAGGTTTGATCCAGAATGTGATGAACCAAAAACCTCAAGAAGTGGAGAACTCAGAAGGTTATCAAGACACAAATGGCAACCTACAAGGTATAGCTATGACACTTCTTTTTTGGATACCAAAGATTATGCTTATATGATAAAGGCAGATGAAGACCCTTCTACATATGAAGAGGCAAAAGGTAAGGAAAATTGGGAGAAAGCTATGCAGGAAGAGTATGATGCATTGATGGAGAATGACACATGGAATTTGGTTGCTAAACTAAATAGTCAGAAGATCATTGGATGCAAATGGGTCTACAAGACAAAGAGATTTGCAGATGGAAGTGTGTCTAGGTATAAAGCTAGACTTGTTGTGAAAGGGTTTGCTCAGACATATGGTATAGATTATGATGAGACCTATAGTCCTGTGGCAAAGATGACAACCATCAAGACACTCATAGCTATTGCTGCATGTAAAGGTTGGAAATTATCTCAATTATATGTGAAGAATGCTTTTCTAAATGGTTACATTTCAGATGATGTTTTCATGGAGCAACCACAAGGATTCGGAAATGAAAGGTATATAGATCATGTATGTAAGCTCAAGAGAGCTTTGTATGGTTGGAAGCAGGCCCCAAGGGCATGGAATTATAGACGTGTGAAGTTCTTGAAGGAACTTGGTTTCCAAGTATCTAAAGTAGATAGTAGCTTGCTTGTTAAAGCAAGTGATGATGGGTTCATTTGTATGTGCATATATGTTGATGATATAATTCTTACAGGTACAGATGAGAAAGGCATACAAGGACTAAAGAAGCAAATGGAGAAAGAGTTCAAGATTAGTGACTTGGGAGACTTGTCATATTTCTTGGGCATGGAGATCTCATACACTCAACATGGAGTGTATGTAACTCAAGAAAGGTATTTGAACAACTTGTTGGTCAATTTTAAAATGGATGATTGCAGGGTAGCACCTACTCCAATGGAGGTGAATCACAAATTGAGCAGATATGGAGGAGAAGAATTCAAGGACATGAAGCTATATCAAAGTTTGGTTGGTAATCTGATCTATGCTACATTAACTAGGCCTGATTTATCATATGCAGTTGGAGTATTGGCTCAATTCATGCATTGTCCTAGGAAAGAACATTGGATTGCAGGACAAAGAGTGTTGAGGTACATTAAGGGTACACTCAAAGAAGGTTTGTATTATGGTTTTACATCAGATACAAACATCAAGATATATAGTGATACAGATTGGGCAGGTAATCCTCATGATAGGAGATCAACATATGGATAGTTGTGTTATGTGGGAGATAAGTTAATTTCTTGGTGTTCTAAGAAGCAACATACATTTGCTTTATCATCCACAGAGGCTGAGTACAAAGGTATGGTTGAAGCTGCAAAGGAAGTGATATGGCTTAAGACTCTTATGAAGAGTTTTGACATCATTTAGAGTATACCCACTATTCATGGAGATACCATGAGTTCATTGTATTTAGCTGCTAATCTTGTTTTTCATGCCAGGACTAAACACATTGAGATTCAGTATCATTTTCTAAGAGAGAAAGTGATGGATAAAGAGATTGAAGTCATACATACTTCAACAAAAGATCATATAGCTTATATGTTAACTAAAAGCTTGGATGGACCAAAGCTACAGAGATTCAAAGACATGGCAGGCATAAAGAAGATAGAGAAAACCTCAATTGATGATTGAGGGGGAGCTATTGGTGCAAGGCAATCAACAATTGAAGTTTTGATGAAGTTTTGAAGTCAAGGATTGAAGAAAAGATCAAGATATGAAGCATGAAGAGAGTACATGTTCAGAAAATGAAGATGTGTATACATATGTACATTAATTTAGAGTTAGTTCACTTATACTTTTGTATGGTGATAAACTTGTACATATTTGCCTATATATACAAGGAAAAATGTCAGGGCAAATATGAGAGAGTGTTAGAGAACAAAATTAGAAGAGAATTAGAAGTCACTAGACACTTCTAACGTGAGAAAGATAGCTCCCTCATCTAGATGTAAAGTTTTCCAGAAATGAAGAAAAATTGCAACCGATATTTCTGAGAGTTCTCCTTCTGTGTTGTATTTTTTTTTTGAAGTGCTTTTGTACAAGTCTAAGTCTATAGGTGATTGACCTCTGTACAAGTTTTCAGCTTTTAATTGTGATCATGTTGAGAGAATTGAGTGTAGGAACATTTACATGTGTAAATGAAAAAAGAGAAGTTGTAGGAGACGCAAAATTCGATGCTAATGTTTTGGTCAATTCTCCTTCCAGAGTGTAAAGTTTTGAGGAAGCAAGCACTCATTCTTTAAGTTGGAAGGTAAGCTATCTATGGCTAAAACCATTTGATTAAACAGCTTCTAGTTTGGGAGAACCAAGCTTAAGAAGTTATAGGTGTCAAAATCGATTGTAAAGAACTACAATTTTAGACATAGGTGAATTATTAAGATAATTTCTCAAGACCTACTGAGTCTTTTGGAATGATTTAACTTGGAGGAAGTGTGCAAAGTATAGGCGACACCTTGTGCAAAGTTTTATAAAACACTTTACACATTTGATAAGTCAATGAGTGAGTAATGTGCAACAGACTTTCTGTATAGTCATCTTCTTCATAGTTTGTTAAAGATTTTGGAAATTGAGTATTGATCCTCCAAATTGCTGAAGGTTTTAAGTTATTCTTGATATAGAGGTGTTCTAAATTCAAGGATAACTTGTTCTTTTGGAGATTAACACTCTCCATCAGAATGTAATTCTTGTGCATTCCTTTGAATCAAACTGACTGAATTTTCCAAGTTACACTAGGAACTTGGTGTTTAAGTTAGTCAATCTATCTTTAATTGAAAAGAATCAGTTCAAAGTCAAAGTCTCACTCTTCCTAAAATGTATCAAATATTTTTGACCGACAACACTTAAGCTTGAAGTGTTCTAAGAAGATCTTGGAAGTTACTTACTTCATATCTTCAGTTTTCTTGAACTTGAAGTTATCTTGAAGTGTCTTGAGATACTACTTTCATCCTTGTTGAATTAAAATCCTTCTTTGAAGTCTTAATTCCCTTGAGGATCAAACCTAACTTCAAGATCCAAACTAGGACTAAAAGATAATTATCATCCCATGGTTTGATGTCCCATACCATCTGTCCTACATCAATCTGAGTATAAAATCTGGTACCTTCTTGCTTCGATTATTTACGAGAATTTTGAAGTTTCAAGCATTACCTCTAACTAGATTTTCTAGGTTTTGATCCCTTCACATGATCGTTTCATGATCTTGTGCTTTCCTTTGGGAACTTGAAAAGCTTTTGATGGAACATCCATCCTTCTTTGTTGTTGAAGAATCACTCATGAATTTGACATACAGACAGACATAAAGATAAAGAAAGATAAAGAGAAGCAGAATCAAAGTATTCAGAAAATCAAAGCCTTAGTGAAGGGACAAATTCACGACTGTAATGTACAGCGTAGAAACTTCCAGAATTAGAGTCTGTTACACCGGATCAAAACTGTATATAAATGAGAATAGAAAAAGAGTGTGAGAGGAAAAGAGCGCGTCGTGCAAATAAAGCGCATATAGAAATCAAGAATAGGTCTAGAAGATGCCAGAGATTGCGTATGTAAAGATGAATAACAGAAACCTGAAATGTCAGGTATTTATCTGAGAGAGATGGTAAGAAGAAACTACTCAGTACAGGAGAGTTTCTATAGCTTGAGCAAGAAGAGGCCTAGCTAGTTTTGTACACATCTTCTCTAATAGAAAACACATGTTCATGTGGAAGTTTGCGCGCATTCTTCGTATGTGAAGAAATTTGAGTTTTTTCATGTTACGGTATAAAGTTAGTTAAAAGTTACAGTTTTCTCAGTAAAACATATTTTTCGGTCAGCTATAGTTTTCTCAGTAAACGTGTTTTCCGGTAGAACAACGAAGTAGATCTCGCAGAATAATGTAAAGTTTTATATGAGAGATAGCTTATCTTGTAGCTAGACTTCTCTACTATCAGTTCATCAAAGATTTCGGTGAAACGGATATGTACACACAGTACAAAGTCTGACTGGAAAGACGCATTCAGAACTGGTGAAGTTTTTCCTTAAACTTCAGAAAGAGTTCATTCAGTGGAGGAAGTTCACGCATCACTTTCTTACTTCATGTATATTCACTTGAAGTAATTACAAACAGAATTGCAGTTGATTCCGGTAAGATTTCGGTATAATTACGGTGATAGTCCAGTGACAGTTCGGTGAAGTTCCAGTGGAATTTCAGTAAATTCAAAACACAGTCTTATATGTTTGAGTGACGGAAACTTTGCTAAGCTACTGCTGATTATAGAGGTGTTCTAATATCGCTCTAGCTTAGCCACCTTCATTGGCGCAGCGAATTCCGCAGGCTTGACAAGGTTCGAGTCTTTGCCGCATCATCAACAAGTGATATCAGAGCAAAAAGATTCTGAAGAGCAGAAAGATTCTCAAATAGCAAACGGAAGTAAAGACACAAGAGAATTCGAAAAACTTTCATAAAGAAAGGTGAATGCTGAGGAGATCAACAACAAACGGTATCAAGAAGTATTCCGAAGTCATTTTCAAGGTAAAGGTTTACAAAAGGTAAAATTCTTTAACGATACACTCACCAGAAGAAACAGAAACAAGAAGATTATGGTAGTTCATGTTTCAATTGACAAATTGGACAGAGATAATTATCCCGCATGGGTAATGCGCATGGAAGCCTTACTTATGAGTAAGGACTTAATGATGTATGTGGCGGGAGAAGAAAAGAATCCGACCTTTGAAGACAGTAGACAACCAAAGGAAGAAGAATTAGAAGCCTTGAAGTTGTGGCAGAAGAAAGATGCAACGGCAAGAGCTTACATTTATAATACCGTTATAGATCATCTACTACCGCACATTAGAGGTATGGAGAAAGCGGAGGACATATGGAGTGCGTTGGAAGATCATTTCCAAAATACTACGAAAGCTAGGAAGGCTAGCTTATGGTCCGAATTCACAACGTTCAAAAAGAAGTCGAATCAAAGCATTAGTGACTATGTTACTAAGATGAAGGATCTAGCAGATAATCTTGGATCCATAAATGAAGATATCGAAGATCACAGATTGATAGCGCAAGTGCTCACAGATTTGAGAGGAGATGAAAGGTGGAAACCTTTCGTACTCTCAACTGAACTTTCTTTAAATCATTTTGTACCAGATTTAAATCAGTTGCTTGGTTTGATGCTCACATATGAGCATGACCTGAAAGGAGATGGAGATAAAGGACAAAGTTCTGCAATGTACATGAAGAACAAGAAGAAAGGAGATAAAGGTAAGTCAAAAGATGAAGAAGAGTCAAGTTCTCAAGCTTATTATGCAAGAGGTAAAGGCACTGGCAGAGGAAGAGCAAGAGGTTTGGGAAGAGGAAGAGGTAGTCAGAATATCAACAAGAAGGCTTGTTGGATTTGTGGATTAAGTAATCATTTGGCTCATGATTGCTGGCATAATTCCCAAGGATCAAGTCAGAATCAGAATAACAATAGCAGAGGCAAAAGCGGACGATATCAAAGAGGTAGACAGAATAAAAAAGGAGGCTATGGTAGAGGTGGAGCAAGAAGTTGGGGACAGAATCAATCCTACAACACCACCTACAACAACTACGCAAATGACACACAGAATGAAAGTCATACATCATTGATGATGAACTCAATCGGCACATCAGATAACAAAGATCTAAAGGTATTTTACATTGATTCTGGATGTTCCAATCATTTGTCAGGAAATATAGAACTGATGTCAGAATTGGAAAAGGGTAGTTCCAGTCATACCATTCAAACAGGTGACAATACAAGACATAGTGTACATTCAATTGGAAAAGTGAAATGTAAGAGTGGAGCAGATTTGCTAACCAATGTTTTGTATGTTCCGACAATACCTAAAAATTTGATTAGTGTGGGACAGATAGTTGAGAAAGGTTTTCAAGTTAGATTTACAAATGAAGGAGTATTTGTAGAAGATCCCGAGAATGAATATAATCAGATCGTCTCTGGTAAGAAAGAAGGTAGAATCTTTACTTTAAGAGTACAAGGGAACATTGGTCAAGCGTTGCTCACACATGGTGAAAAGGTGATTACAAAACTTGATCTCTGGCATAAGAGATTAGGTCATTTTAATGAAAAAGGAATTAAAGCTATGATTTCAAATCAGTCAGTACTGGGATTACCGAATGTACAGAACCAACATATGATTCATAAGTGCGAAGCATGTCAGATGGGAAAAGCCCACAGGTTACCTTTTCAGAAGAAAGGATTCAAACATGATGGAGTACTTGAACTCATTCATACAGATGTATGGGGTCCAACAAAAGGAGGATCAATCAGTGGCTCAAGGTATTATGTTTTATTCATTGATGATGCTACAAGATGGATAATGTTATATGTTTTGAAGGAGAGATCAGAAGTATTTGAAACCTTCAAGCATTTTCATGCATATGCTGAAAGACTCATAGGATGAAAGCTTAAGAGACTGAGGTCTGATGGAGGGGGAGAATATTTCTCCCAAGAGTTCAATGATTATCTTTGGAATGCAGGTATTAAGAGAGAAATAACCTGCAGGTATACACCACAACAAAATGGTGTAGCAGAAAGAAGAAACCGAACTCTAATTGAGCTTGCACGAGCTATGCTCAAAGAAAAAGATTGTCCAAATTATCTTTGGGTTGAAGCTGTAAATACAGCTACATACTTGGTAAACAGATTACCTTGTACAGCTTTAGATGGAATGACCCCTTATGAAGCTTGGTGGGGAAAGAAACCAACACTTGATCATTGCAAAGTGTTTGGATCAGTAGCTTATGCTTATGTACCATCACAACTCAGACATAAGCTTGAACCAAAAGTATAGAAATATGTGTTCGTTGGATATGATGAAAAGCAGATGGGTTACAGGTTATGGAGTCCTCTAACAAAGCAGTTTACTGTTTCCAGAGATGTTACATTTGATGAACAGAAAAGTTGGTATGCAGATCAAAGTCATACAAGTGAAGAATTTGAAGAAGAGGTAAGAAGAATAGAGAAAGGGAAATCAATTGTGCAGGTGAATAGAGATGAAGACTATATGCAAGCAAGTACGTCCAGAAATGGATTAACAAGAAGGAATGAAGAAATTCCTATATTTGATGAAGAAGTGCATTCAGACACTTATGAAGAATGTGAACCAAGAAGGTCAAGCAGGACTAGAAGACAACTAGAAAGGTATTCTTATGATACTTCGTACATAACTCAAAAAAATTATGCATATATGGGCAAAGATGATGAAGAACCTCATAACTATGATGAAGCTAAAGGCAAGAAGCAATGGAAGAAGAGTTCAACGCACTGGAGGAGAACAAGACATGGGAACTTGTTCCTAAACCAAATGGTAAGAAAGTAATTGGAAATAAATGGGTTTTCAAAGTTAAGAAACTTGCAGATGGAAGGATAGCCGGATACAAAGCTAGACTGGTTGTCAAGGGTCTATGCTCAGACGCATGGAATAGATTATGATGAGACGTTTAGTCCGATGGCAAGGATGTCAACCATAAGGACAATGATTGCTATAGCAGCATCAAAAGGATGGAAGCTAAGTCAGCTAGATATAAAGAATGCATTTCTGAATGGATATATATCAGATGAAGTCTATATGGAACAACCTGAAGGGTTTGTAAGTTCCAGATACCCAAATTTTGTTTGCAGATTAAGAAAAGGACTTTATGGATTGAAGCAAGCTCCAAGAGCTTGGAATTACAGACTTGTGAAATATCTCAATGAACTTGGATACCAAAGTTCGAAGGCAGATGCAAGTCTACTCATCAAGAGAACAGAAGAATGTATGATCTACATTTGTATTTATGTAGATGACATTATAATCACAGGTACATCAGATGAAGGAATCAAGGAGGTAAAGAGATTACTTGAAAAGGAGTTTAAGATCAGTGATCTAGGAAAGTTATCATACTTTCTTGGAATGGAAATCACATACACAGATCATGGTGTATATGTTTCGCAAGAAAGGTATCTCCTAAACTTACTGAAGAAGTTTAACATGGAGAATTGCAGAGAAGCTTCAACACTGCTTGAAGTAAATCATAAACTCAGTAAATATGGTGGTGCAGAGTTTAAAGATATGAGGAAGTATCAGTCGTTAGTAGGAAGCTTAATTTATGCTACACTAACAAGACCTGATCTTAGTTATGCAGTGGGAGTTCTTTCACAGTTCATGCATTGTCCGAAGGATCAACATTGGGTTGCAGGACAAAGAGTTGTTAGATATATCAAAAGAACTATAAAGGAAGGATTATATTATCCTTTTACGTCAGATATAAAGTTGAGAGCATTCAATGACTCAGACTGGGCAGGAAGTCAAGATGATAGAAGATCAACACATGGGTATATGATATACCTAGGAGATAAGCTAGTGAGCTGGTGTTCGAAGAAACAATACACAGTGGCTTTATCGTCAACAAAAGCCGAATATAAAGGACTTGTAGAAGCAGCTAAAGAAGTGATATGGATGCAGACCTTGTTCAAAAGCATGGGTATTGATCAAGGTATACCTATCATACATGGAGATAATATGAGCTCGTTGTATCTTGCAGCAAATCCAGTATTTCATGCAAGAACAAAGCACATAGAGATTCAGTATCATTTCCTGAGGGAAAAGTTGATGGAAAAGGAGCTAGAAATAGTATACACTCCGACAAAAGATCAGATTGCAGATATTTTGACAAAGAGTTTGGATGGAACAAAGACAAGAAGATTCAAAGAAATGGCAGGTATAAAAGAAAGAAAAATATATGAAAGACAAGAAGATGCAAATTAGTGATTGAGGGAGAGCTGTTGAAGAATCACTCACGAATTTGACATACAGACAGACATAAAGATAAAGAAAGATAAAGAGAAGCAGAATCAAAGTATTCAAAAAATCAAAGCCTTAGTGAAGGGACAAATTCACGACTGTAATGTACAACGTAGAAACTTCCAGAATTAGAGTTTGTTACACCAGATCAAAACTGTATATAAATGAGAATAGAAAAAGAGTGTGAGAGGAAATGAGCACGTCGTGCGAATAGAGCGCATTTAGAAATCAAGAATAGGTCTAGAAGATGCCAGAGATTGCGTATGTAAAGATGAATAACAGAAACCTGAAATGTCAGGTATTCATCTGAGAGAGATGGTAAGAAGAAACTACTCAGCATAGGAGAGTTTCTATAGCTTGAGCAAGAAGAGGCCTAGCTAGTTTTGTACACATCTTCTCTAATAGAAAACACATGTTCATGTGGAAGTTTGCACGCATTCTTCGTATGTGAAGAAATCTGAGTATTTTCATGTTACGGTATAAAGTTAGTTAAAAGTTACAGTTTTCTCAGTAAAACATATTTTTTGGTCAGCTACAGTTTTCTCAGTAAACGTGTTTTCCGGTAGAACAATGAAGTAGATCTCGCAAAATAATGAAAAGTTTTGTGTGAGAGATAGCTTATCTTGTAGCTAGACTTCTCTACTATCAGTTCATCAAAGATTTTGGTGAAACGGATATGTACACACAGTACAAAGTCTGACCGGAAAGAGGCATTCAGAACTGGTGAAGTTTTTCCTTAAACTTCAGAAAGAGTTCATTCAGTGAAGGAAGTTCACGCATCACTTCCTTACTTCATGTATATTCACTTGAAGTAATTACAAACATAATTGCAATTGATTCCGGTAAGATTTTGGTATAATTACGGTGACAACTTGGTGAAGTTCCAGTGGAATTTCAATAAATTCAAAACACAGTCTTATATGTTTGAGTGACAGAAACTTTGCTAAGCTACTGCTGATTATAGAGGTGTTCTAATATCACTCTAGCTTAGCCACCTTCATTGGCGCAGCGAATTCTGTAGGCTTGACAAGGTTCGAGTCTTTGCCGTGTCATCAACATTTGCTAGGGTTTTCAAATGAAAACCAATCAAAATTCCAAGTACTTGAATTTTCATAGATTCAAGTTCAATTGGTTTATTCTTGACCAATTTGTAGTGACAAGAGTTTTTTACTTCTTGTCTTTAGATTCCTTTCTTACTGATGCTTTAGGTACCTATCTTGGCTCAGAATTTATAGGAATCTCTCTACTGCTTAAGTCTAAGCATACGCTCATGCTTTTTTGGATTTGTACCAAAATGCCTTTAAGGAAAGGAAAACTTTATGTTTTACCTTCCACCAAATTAAGTACCGTCTTCACGGTTGCAAACTACATTCTTGGAATTTCTTACTCTGTTTAGACTTAGAACAGCTTACTCTTTTCACAATTTTCCATTGGATAAATGGAACCTGAGTGAATAATTCCCAAAAGGAATTTTATTGCCAATACTTGGGCAAAATTCCGAGTAGTTCCAAATGCAAGTTCTTGGAAAATCATGGCCAAGCTTGATTGAGTCTAGTTGACCTTGCGACTAAAATAAAGTCTTAGTCTTTATCTTTAAGATCTCATGAACTATCAGAAGCTTCTTTGCTTACTTGTAGGATTTTTAGAGATCCTTCCCTAAACTTTAGTCCAAGCATACACTGATGCCTCTCACATTCCAAAGCTAAGAATCTTTGATATACCTTTAGGTTATATCACTATTTAGACTTCAATACCCGTACTGATGGTTTGGAAACTACTGGGAACTACTTGCTATAAAACTTACTTGAAAGATTCTAGTCTCACATCTAGGGAGATTTTTCTTTCAAGAACTTTAGATTCTTGTCAAAGAATCAAGTAATACTAAGCCAATGATTCATCTTGGAATCCTTTGTTTTCCATTCCAATGACTCATATTGGAATCTTTTTCTTTATTGAAATGATCTTCAAAAGAAATTCTTGACTTTTGGACAAGACCAACACTTAAAGCTTTATTGCTTGTCCAAAAGATATTCCTTTTTACCAATGAAATAGTTAACCTGACTATTTCATTTTATTAGTTTATCTTTAGGAAGTAGCTTAATTCCCAAAGATTAGTTTGACATATCCTTTAGGAAATGCTTAAACAAAACCAACTTTTCTCATCCTTAGAAAAGTGCTTAAAAAAGTTTTCATGATTTTTGAAAACCTTTGCATCTTGATTAGAGATGCAGTCATGGAACCTAGCATCCAACTATTGAACACTAAAGTTCAAGTGATGCTAAAGTTTATTCACTTATTTGATTTACATCTCTCTTCAATACGAAATCAAAGAAAAACCTCAAAAGTTCCATGATTTTTACAATTTGGGAACATATCAACTATTCTTTGAACTTGAAAGTTCAATTGATTTTAGTTCCATTTAATTTTATTTGATTGCTATCATGTCTTGGGAAAAAACCAGATAAAACTTTCAAAGGAAACTTTATCAACCTACTCGGATGCATGATTTCTTAAATCCAAGCTAACGACTACATTTAGGATTGATGTTAGGATTCTCTAAGTTTTCTCAAACTTAGAGTCATCATGGAAATTTTCAAGTAGCCCTATTTTCTTGCCATTCCAATGAGCAAGAAAAGAGCTCGCCATCTCTCAAGATTAACTACGGGAGAAGCTCCTCAAGGAATAGTGGATGAACTACTGGATGCATATTTGTTTAATATTAAAATAGCACCAGAATGGGCTAAGCCTATCGTCCCTATTCTCACATTTGGACCCAAGAATCCTAGGATTAGGATTAGAGAAGGAGAGATTACCAAGTCACAAAGATACCAAATAATAGTAGGAAGCATATATAAACATGATAATTAGAAAATTCTTGCTTGTTGTGTAGACGAATCAGAATACAAGAATTGGTTGCAATTAGCACATGTAGGTGCATTGAAGCAACATCATTCAAAACATCATACATTGCAGACTCTACAAAGACTACGAGTATATTGGCATTCCATGGAAGCAGATGTCTATAAGCTATGTATAGAATGTCGTGCCTGTGGTGAAAGACCATCAGTAGAACATGCCACTTTGTATCATATGTCTCTCACACCATAATGGAGTGAACTGCTAGTGACATATTTGAGGACACAAACATTCCCTCAAGGAATGACTTTAGCATGACAAAAAAGTCTAGAGCAGGAAGCTCAAGAATACTCACTTATCCATGATAATTTGTACAAATGAGGACGTGACGGATACATACAAAAATGTGTCCATGAGAGAGATTATTTGAGCATATTAGAGACTGCACACCAAGGTGTTGCAGGAGGTCATTTTGGGCCTAACAAGATAATCAAAGCCATACTATTTGCACAATTATGGTGGCCCACTCTTCACATGGATGCACATACTATTTGCAAGATTATGGTGGCCCACTCTTCACATGGATTCACATGGATGCACATGGATGTGATGTGTGCCGAAGAACACAGTTTCCTACTCAAAGATGAAATGCCATGGAAACCCATGATGGAAGGACGTGCATTTACCAAGTGGGGTATAGACTTTGTAGGACCCATTAACCCCCCTGCAAAAGGTACTGATGGGGAATACATCATAGTTGCGACTGATTATCTTACCAAATGGGTAGAGGCCAAGGCCAAAAAAAAGAATGATGCATAAACGACTGCATAATTCTTATTTGAAAATGTCTTTACAAGATATGGATTGCCTATAGAGTTAGTGAGCGATCGAGGAACTCACTTTCTAAACTAGGTCATTGAATATTTGTTACAGGATTTTATGGTGACTCACAAGAAATCTGCACCGTATCATCCTAAGGCCAATGGTCAAGAAGAAAGTACTAACAAGATCCTTTGTAACGTACTGACAAAACTCATGAACAACAAACGTTCGGATTGGTACAAATAGTTACACCACACTGTTTGGGCATATCGAGTGGCATATAAGACCGTACTCAATGCAACTCCCTTTAAGATGGTTTTTGGTTAGAACGCTTTGCTACCTTTGGACTTTTTGATATCCACGTTTAAGGTTGCACAAGAACATCAGTGGACCGGCCATGAATTATCATTAAAGATAGTGGACTTGGAACGATTAGGAGAAACCAGATTGAAAGCAACAGCAAGCATATATGCAACAAAGAAGCAATAGAAAACCTACTTTGATGCGCATGTGAAAGACAAAGGCTTAAAAGAAGGTGACTTAGTCCTAGTGTATACATTGAAACAACATGCACGGAAACTAGAAAAGCAAGGTTATGGACCTACGATCATCAATAAACTATCGACAAGTGGAGCGGTACAATTGGCCACACTAGAAGGAGAGATAATGCCTAATTACATTAGTGGTTGTAGAGTCAAGCTATATCAAGAACCTCTTACTGAGGATATGCTTAGACAACTCATGTTGGCAAAGAAGTGTAAGGAGGAAGAAAAGAGAATATGCATGGAATCTCAAGCAGAAGCTTTCGAACGCATTAAGCGCATGAAGCTAAGAAGACAAGGACTAGGGAGAGAACATTATAATCATCTTGAGAACCCACCGAGATACCCCATGGCCATGTGTCAAACAAAGTCAATTGTTCATCCTAGCATAGTGGATAGGAGACCATTCATTATAGTCATGCTAGAACACAGCAACCCTTGCCACGAGCTTAGGGCTTTAATTGATTCAGGTGCTGCCACTAGTGCCATTAAATGGTCCCACTATCAGGATTCATGAAAAGAAATGCGGCCAATTGAGGCATACCTCATAGGTCTAGGAGGCATGGAAACCTCTTGCATGGGTGAGGTGGACCTTCCTATCCTCATACACGAAGTGAACATGATAGTGAAGCTCCTTGTGTGCCATGACGATGACCTGATAGAGCCCCTAATCCTTGGCCAAGATTGGCTATACGATCACTCATTGGGCATAAATCTTAGACAAGGCTCCAGATCAAGACCTTAGACTAGCAACGAGTGATACTGCTTGGCTTCCGTAACAACACTCTTCCTAAGGTATGTAACCCTAGACCATACGAGGAGGATCGAAAGATCTTTGGACAAATCCATCGACTAAGCATGCTCCCTCCAAAGTCAACCCATGAGAGCTTGGCGATGGATAATTGCCAGTCCGGAATATGTCAAGAGATCTTCCTCTGGTCTTGTATCAGTGGTCAGGTGGGTTACATTAGCAGTCAGGTGGACTGCATCACTGGACAGAGGGGCACCATAGCCTTCGATGTCCATCCTTCCACACTTACTACATATTGGCCTAGATCTGTTGTACAAAATGCCTCACTTCCTAATGGGCAAGTTTCGCAAGTGTTAGACCTTCCTTCTTTTCCAAAGCAGAGCGTCAACCAAACCTCTCAACCACGACCTCCAAGAAGTCAACCACGACTAAGGAACCCAAATCAATGACCATACCAAACGACACAAAGATGGAGGCAGTGTCAACAACCCAAGGCAAGTGGCACGAAACAAGTATGGGTGCCAAAAGGACAGAAAACACCAATAGTTTCCAACAATGCAAACAAGGACAAAAAGAAGTCAAGGCAGAAGTAGAGTCAACATCCAACATCTCCTAGACCTTTTTCTACATTGAAAAAGATTCGACAGATTTGGATCGCCAAGCAGTACTTAACCACCTGACCCAACCCATGCAGATCTGGGTTCCCAAGAATTGTATTCTAGCTCAAAATCCAAGCCATGTAATATATACCCCTTTGAAATCACTTCACCCATCGACACCACTAATACTCAATTCACCTTTTGTACCTCAGCAGAAGAATACCACCCACTCATCAACTTTGAGGAAATGGATGCAGAAACGTTTCTAGACACTTTCACATGACCTTTTATCTGGCATAACACCTATCCCGACTAACCTTCATCCTTGTAATAATTCACTCACAACTAAACCTTGTATGAATTCACCCACACTGACCCACCATCGCTTGTAATCACATCTCAGTTTTTGAAAAATCATTCCATAAACCACCTCACAACACTCCGCTACACGGGTTACACATCGGCTATGGAAAGGGATTCAGGTCTCACTTAATTGGGATCAAAATTAATTTCCATACTCATGTGTTATCCTTTTGTAGCAGATCACCTACACACTCATTTCGAGTCATCATGCAAGCTGAAGGACCCTCCGCGGCTGGCCCCAATATGCTAGTGGTCAATTTTGGCAATTTACTAATTGAGTCTTATCCTACATCGCAACCTTCAGAGTTTTAGGGTTTCCTAGGACCGATGCCCATAGATGATCCTCCTATGGGACACATTGAAAAAGTTCATAGCAATTCTCACTGGTTCCAAGGTTTAGCAGGATCTCTTGCAGATACTGACTTTATTTATGATGCCATGTTGTGCTTTGATGGTACCAAGTGGGGCAGATATCAATTTTTCTTGAGAAAATTGGAAGAGCTCTAGAATTCAAAAGAGCTAAGGCATACTTGGGATAGAGCTGGTTTTACATAATATTTTAGTGATCCATTGCCCAAACCCGACTTCTATCAATGCAATTATTTGGTGAAAATACTTGAAGCCCCTGAGAACAAGGAATTGCCGGGAACATTTATTCTTCCATCACTAGTGAATGATCCTCCATACAAGAAGTTTTACCTTTCGAAAGATCTTATTTGGGCAGAACTTAAGATCCATGGAACTCACACACTAACAAAATAAGAAAGGCTTATTTTGGAGCCTATGAAACGAAGTGATGTTTTGAAGTGGGCTGATATTTTGGCCATCACACCCAAACTCTCTAAGCTGTTGCACATTTGCATGCAGCATTTTGCATTCCCTGCACAAGATCATTTTACCATTCCTCAAAAACATATCTGGTTGGCTTATATCTTGCATGCATAGGGCCCTAGACCATAGATCTTGCTAGTTGGATTATCGATCAATTGTATTTAGCTCAGTAGATATGGGAACAAAAACACATCATCCACGGCTATTGTGCCCTTACAAGAATAGTCTATATGTGTTCGGCCTATGATTTGCCCATCGAACGCGCCATGACTAGTGAAGAATTAAAAGGATTCCAGGGAACCACCAAAAAGGCCAGAAAAGCTAGCAAAGGATGGGTAGGCAAGCACATGCAAGGTTCTATCCCATGCTTGCAGGTTGTAGAGTCCCCGTCACCATAGCAATCTCCTCAACAATCTCCAACGGAACCCCTCACACTTGTACAACCAATACAAATCCACCTCTCATGACCCATTATGACAGAAGGCACTACCAGTGTCGTAACTCCTCAAGCAAACAACACTCAAGAAACTACTAATATAGCAAGAGAAATTCCCACCACCATTGGTGCAGAAGCCTTTACTTTCCCTATACTGAACCTAGAGGCAAAGCCAACTAACACCACCTTAGATTTTGAAATGCATGATGCGTTCCCAAGCAAGTTCCAATTTTCAGAAGGGTAGTTTTTCTCACAAGAGTATGAACGTCCAAGCTATCCTACTACCCCCTTGATCAACCACAAGAGTAGGTAGTCTCCAGTTCAGATGAAGATAGGAAAGTGACTGATGATGATGACGGTGATGATGGAACCAGTCTAGATAGCCATGATAATCAGGTGCATACCCAATTTCTTCCACTTGTTTTAACCATGGGGATCATGGAGCTTCAAATGTATCTTCTCCTTCTTTTCTTCTTTGTCCACCAGGAATGGGTTGTGGATCCTAGTCATATTCAAATGTTTGTTCCACTATAATGGATATTGTTTCTTCTTTTGTGGGGGCCTCTGGTGGGGATGGTGGTCTTTTGTATTGTAATAGCCACATTTGCAGTTTTGTGACTTGTTTTTGTAGTTCTTGTAGCACTATTGAGTCAACGATGGAAGAAGTTGATATGGTGGTCTAGGGGATAGCTGTAGTATTTGACTTTCTTTACTGCTGTAGTTGATCTAGTTCTTTTGATAACTTGTCATGGGCCTCGAGCAGGCTAGCATAATCTTCTAGGATAATCTTAATGTTCTCAGGGGGCACAACTTGAAATTTTGATGGAATTATAGTCAGCCCTTGTGTGCTCTCTATTGTTGGCTCTAGGTTTTCTTGATTTTGAAGTTGCAATCTTCTATTCTGCTCATGAGCCATTGTTAGATGCCTTCTTTATAGCACCATGTTGCAATGGAGTTTAGAGTTACGTTCCATCTGTGTTCATAGATGACCTTTGACTTGTTGCATGGCCTCTACATCTACATTCTGCAACTTTGCTTCCAATGTGCTATGTGCCTCCTGTAATGTATGAAACTGCATTTGTACACTTTCATTGTCTTCCTCCTGTGTAGCTATTCGATGTTGTAATTCAGCAAAGTGCTCTTGTAACATCCAATTATGTGCCTATACCTAATGGTACTCTGTCCTTAGCTGCAACATACATTGAGGCATAGTGTCAAATGCATTATCTATAGATGAAGATGCAGTTTGTATAGTAGATGATGCAAGGGAATGAGAGTGGGGAATGGGAAGTGTGAATGTTGTGTCTAATGGAGAGGTGTGTGCAGGTGACGTTGGTGGTGGTGGAATGGGGGATGGTGGAAGTGTGGGGGGAGGGAGAGGTGCTATGGGTGGCAAAATGTCAATGATATCAGACGGTGTGGTGTCTACCATATACATTGGAATGGTAGGTGGTGTGTGTGAGGTGGTGGTGAATAATTGTGTTGTTGGTATTGGGAATGGGACCGACAAGGAGGTTTGGGTGGTGGCTTGAAACAGTCTAGAAAGAAAGGCATGGGTGGGTTGAAGGACTTGTGGGATGGAGGATGCAAAGTAAGAGCTTGGAGGTGGGAATGCCATGGAATCCTAAAAAAGTGGATCTCAGGTCTAGGTGTTCTATGACTGAAGTTATAGAGGCAAGATGTCCTATGATAGGATCAATGAGGGGTTGTGATGTAACAGTGGTGGTATGATACGAAAGAAGAAAATAGGGTTGAACTAGAAGTGGGGCTATGAAAGATGAAGGGTCTCTCTCCAATATCGGTGGTAGGAATAAGATTTAAAACTTCGATTCAAGGGGGTGATGGTCGAGGGGTTGGAGGTAGTGACTCAGTTGTATCTTCATGGATGATCATTGTTTCATGACCAGCAGTTCCAATTGCATGGGTTGTTCTCTCAATTGGGTTGGTTGCCACGGTAGTTGCCTCCACAGTAGTGATGGGGATCGGAATGTTCTTGCCTAACCTTGGTCGTGTTTGGAATCTACATGGATCATATTGAATGGGAAGCTTCTGCAATGTGGATCGCATGGATCCACTATACCATATGTTTTGGAGAGCAGTAGTAGAGTTTCACTAGTTTCATAGTCAACATCAGCCTCTTCCAAGAGTTGGGCCATGAGCACTCTATTGGTCTATTCAAAAAGTGGTTGTTGTGCCCACACCCTTTCCATGATTTAGTATAATCTATGGAGTTCTATAGTATATGATGGGGCTTCAGTAGTTTCTTCTTCTTCTTCTTCTTCTTCTCCTTCTTCTTCTTCTCCTTCTGGCCATTCTAGTTGCAAAGATAGGGTCCTTTGTCGCCCCTCTTCCCAGTGTACATGGCAGCCTTCTATTGATTTACCCCTTCTTTGTGACAATGTGCCAGGTCCTTTTGTATCGGAAAAGAACTCTACATCCGATAATTGAGTGGTTTGCAAAAAAGATTCAAAATCAAAGGTACTCATCCCTTCAATGTCTCTAGTGGTACCGAATTCAAACTTTGAAGGTACAAGGGGTGCAAAGGGAGTTGCTTGTAGTGTGTCTCGAGAGTCAAATTTTAGGAATGTAAAGGGAGGCATTGTGGATTCCCCTCATGGTGAGATCTCTACTGTCGTGAGAACTTCTCATGTTTGAACACACGAAATAGTGCCCCTCATTCTCTTGGATGGGTGTGTTGAAGATTTTCATCCTTTAAATAGCTCTAATTGTGACCAAGTCAGTGCACGCTTAATGGGCACATCATATGCTAGATACCTGTATATTATACGAGTGATTGCATAGCAACCATTTACCACTGGCTTCCTAGAACATCTTTTATTAGCCTCGTACTATTGCTCCATAATCCACATAGGAAGCTAAATAGTTAATGAACATGTCTCTACTAGATAAAGACTAAACTAGATCCTTTTGTGTGGGTGAGTGAATCTATCTTGTCTTGGAAATGCAAAGTGTTGCATGCATAGTCAAAGAGGGATGGAAACATTAGGTGTAAGTGCTACCATATCCTTTAACTTCAATAGCTTTCTATTCTTCATGTTGTTAAGTATCAAGGCATCCTTCTCTAAGGGTACATGCATGTCGTGCATATTAAGTGTATCTCTTATCAATTCTAGGGTGAGTTCAAACTTCTTGAGATCATTGTTGTGTGATAGAGAGGGAATGGCAAAGGTGCCTAGTCAATCTTTCACACCATTAGCCTATAGGGCGGACACTAAATAATAGCAGCATTGGAAGTCAGGCTTTGGTATGGGTGCCTTGAATTATTCCGTTAACCCTACACGTTGGCAAATTACTTGCAATTTGAGTGTGTTCTAGAGTCTCAAATTCTTTTGAAAAAATTGAAACAGTCCCCACACATTGCCAAATTCACATTTGAACTCCCATATGTATGCTACATCTCCTAGTTGTGTTGGCATCCCATTGAACCAATGAGATTGACTACTCACCCTTTTTGTAAGTCCTATAGGTGGATCAAGAATTGGTATTTATTGGAGCTGGCACAACTCTAGAGGTTGCTCGATCGGTGGCACTTCAATGGGTAGGTTTTCCATACTAACTCCAATTTGACTTGTCCTTGCCCATGAACTAGTGCCTGTTGTGTTAGCCATGATGCGAGTAGTACTATCTCTTTTTGAATCTGCTAGAAGAGGAGATCATATTAGCATTGCAATGAAAACATGATGATACTTACAAGGTTTGATTCTCCAAAGTTCTAGTATGGGGTGACATTTTTTGGTACTGGTGACCTTTACATAGGTCAAGAGTAGGTCATCTCGGATTTGGGACTTTTTGGGTACCCATTTCCAAATAATCCTAGGTTTGATCGGAGATGTGAAGGTATTGAGTGCAGATGTTTGCCTTGAGATTAAACCGTGAGTTCTTGTGACTGTCCATTCAAGCTTGTGAGCTTATGTGAAGCTATTTGAGCTAATAAGCAGGTCTTGGGCACCCAAATTTGTTTAACATTGGGGTGAGCCTTCATTGACCGCTTTGGGACCCAAATAGAAATGGTCCGACTTGATTGTTGCCTAGGATACTCGTTCCTTGCAGACTTTGATTGAGTATTTGATTTGGCATTTTGATGAGGCAGTGTCTCCTAAGTAGAGGGTTGTTCACCCTTACATATCCACATTTGCTTCACTCCATGAGGTGCTTTAGTGTGCACCAATCATTTAGCATGCTTCTTGATAATTGGCTTCATCTACTTCTTGGGTTGCCTTGCTTGTTGTTCTTGAACCATCTTTGGAAAAGAAGGGAGTTCCTCATTGGCTTTTGCACCTCCATCATGAGTGACATTCTTCTACACCATAGAACTTTGGACAAGAATAACATTGTTATCTTCATTTGTGCTCCTGGAAGGACCAGGAGTGGGTGCCTATCCTATTTGCATGAATGCTTGATCTTCTAACTCAACTGTGATGCGGTTTTGGTTCACCAATATACATAGCTTCAAGGGATTTTCATAGGAATTTGAAGAAGAAAAATTGTGCCCATAATTTGAAAATTTTTTGAGGCTCCTCTTTTGTGCTCCTCTTTACTCTGCAATAGTTAGCCACCAAAGACCAGCGAACAGAATTGCTTTGATCACACGGTCTGGTCCAAAGTGTCCTTGTGCTACACCTTGGTGAGCAATCTCTAAGATCTTGAGATATTCACTCTCATGGACACATAGTCTTAGGTATCCATCTCTTTCACGCTTGTATAAATTATCTCCAATGATTGCATAGTCTAGTGCTTCTTGCTCTAAGCTCTTGCTTCTAGCCAGTGTCATCTCTTGAGGAAATGTTTTCGGCCACAAAAAGTCTACCAATGGTTCGCTCTAATTTGGCACTAAAGATACTTGATATAGAATGGCATGTTCCATGGATGGTCTAGTACTACAAACTGATCATTCCTTGCATAACTTATGGACATCTGCTTCCATAGTTGGCCAATATACCCCTAACCTTTGCTGAGTCTATAGGGTTCTACGTTTGGAGTGATGCTATTGAAGTGTACCTACATGTGCTAGTTGCAACCACTTCACAGGATCTTCTTCATTTACATAGCAAGCTAATATGACTTGATCAGTGTGTCTATACATGATGCCTGTCATTATGTGGTATCTTTGAGATCTCACCTCTTCTTTATCTTTGTTTCTGAGAAGAGGATGTTTAGGTGCAAAGGTGAGAATAGGTACTGTAGCTTTGGCCCAGTCAGACACTACCTCAAGATTGAACAAATAGGCATTAGGAAGGTCATCCGATACTCCTTGAGGGGAATCTCTAGAAGTTAGTCTAGAAAGGTGATCCGCCCTTAGGTGAGTCCTACCTTTGCTAACCACAACTTCAAAGCCATATTCCATGAGTAAGAGGAATCATCTTACTAATCTACATGTATTGCAAGGTTTGTTCACTAGATAGAGTAATACTTGATGGTCTATAAAAAATTTAAACTTATTTGTGAGCAAATAATGTCTAAACTTCTTAACCGCATAAATCATGCCATTTCCTTCTCTTTTCATAGTGGTGTAATTTCCTTTAGCTACATTCAATTGTCTACTTGCGTAAGCAATAGGAAGATCCATATTACCTTCACCAATAGGTTGTGCCAGTACACACCCATAATTGGTGCATCCACATGAACATGGAATGGCTTGTTCCAATTTGGCTTAGTTAATATTGGTGTTGAACATAATCATCGTTTAAGCTCATTAAAGGAGTTTTCACAATTCTATGTCCACTCAAAGTTAGTCAATAAGGAGTATAGAGGCTTTTCAATGATTGCATACTGTTGAAGATAAATGTACAAGCTCATTTTCATATGAGCCATGCTTGGATAAATTTACCAAATATAAAGATAAAGAAAAAGTAGAGGAAAAAAGGAAAAAATAATAACATAAAAATTCTAGTCAAAATTCATGATGAGCAAGAGATACAATATCTTGCCTTGTAGTTAGTAGCATGTAGTGGAGAAAGTGGTGAGTTACGAAAAAGGCACAAACTTCTTCACATGCTCATTGGTTATAAAACTGAAGTGGGAGCACATTCAAAACAAGGAGAGAAAGAGGCAAGAGCTCCCAGTAGTCGGATCTAGCCATTTTGTCATTTTGTCTTCCCTTAGACTCCTTCCAATCGCACGTCAGTTTGTACATAGCTCTGTTGCAGAGTTCATATCTCAGTGCATATGTAACCATTTTCTACGTTTAAAAATTCATTGGAAATCTTATCTTGTGTTATTTTTGCACGTCAAATATCTCTTTGAAATCTTATGTAGTTTGTGAGATATCAATGAAAGAGTGAAGTCTATTTTTTTAGTATACCTATGTAGATAGGTAGTCTATTTTGGTCGGTTAACTTTCCCAACCAAAACATATCCAAATTGCATGATTTTTGTCTCGTTGGAAAGGTCTTAAGATCTACTTTCATTCTCCCAAATATCACATTGAGATCGTTTATATTCTATGAAATATCTGATAGAGAGTAAAGTCCAGTTTTATAGTGTACTTATGTGTGCAGGTGGTCTGATTTGGTCAGTTGAGTTCCCTGACCAAACTCATCCAAATTACTTGTTTTTTAGCTTTTTGGAAAGCTATTTGTGTCTAGTTTCTCTATTCCAAATATCTTTCTCAAAGAATATATATTCAGAGAGTTATCAGTCCGAGAGTGAAGCTTAGTTCTTCAGCATACCTATGTGGACAGGTAGTTCATCTTTGTCAGTTGTGTTTCCTAATCAAAACTTGTCCAAATTAAGTTATTTATAGCTTGTTCGAAAGCTCTTCTTGTCTAATTTGATTGACTAAAGGCTCAAGTCCATTTGAGTTTTGTATTAAGAGCAGCAAGCTATCTAAGGTGTAGCTATTTGTCCAAGTGCTGGACATACAAGGGTGGTTCACTACACATTTCCGTTGTGCATAGGAGAACTCATTCTCCATAGTTGGTATCAGAGCGAACTTGGTGTTGAAGCTTCATCATCAGAGCTGGAGTTGAAGCAAAGCAAAAGAGGAGCTACAAAACAAGAGGGAGCTTCACAAACGCAAGAGCAAAGGACTATAACTATTCGAGGTAATTCTCAAAGTTTTTGATACTCTTCAATGGCTGACTTGGGTCAACAAGTAGATAAGTTGGATAAGGATTACTATCCCGTGTGGAAGTTTAGAATGACCAACTACCTAATGGGAAAAGGCTTATGGGGTATTGTGAGCGGCGATGATGCTCAACCTCAAATCAATCAAGCTATGGACACCGAAGTCCAAAGGAGGCAAGCAAAAGAATGTGAAGAGAGGAATACGAGAGTCTTGTTCCTCATTTCGCAAGTCATTACTAATGCCATGGTAGGTCATATTCAACATCTAGAGAAAGCTAAGGATGCTTGGGAAGCTCTTGAAAGGATGTATTCAACAAATACCAAACCTAGGAAACTTCAACTCAAGAATGCTTTGAACACAATCAAGAAAAGTTGGAGTCAATCCATAGCTGAATATACTTTGAAGATTAAGGAGCTAAGCGATGCTTTAGCTTCTATTGGCACAGCGGTTGAAGACGAAGATCTTGTGTGTTATACTCTCAATCTCTTGAGAGAAGATGAAATATGGAAGCCTTTTATAACTTCCATTAACTTGAAAGATGTATATCTAGGTTTTGAACAACTAATCCCTCATCTTGTCACAGAAGAGCTTAGCTTCGGTGGTCCCAAAGGAAAGGACAGCCACAACCAAATGTTATATGCAGGTCAAGGTAAAGGAAGAAACCCAAGAGGAGGCTCAAGAGGAAAAGGAAGAGGTCACAACCACTCCAACTACAATCAAAACAATTCGAAAGACAACAAGGATGCATCAAATGCCAACACACAAGGAAGAGGTCGAGGTAGAAGTAGAGGAAGAGGCCGAAGCTCCTACAATTCTCATAAAGGTATAACATGCTATCATTGTGGTAAAGTAGGACACTATGCTAGTGATTGTTGGCTGAAGAATGGAAGACCAAATGGAGGCAATTCAAGGAACCAAAGCAACTATGCAAGCACCTCAAGTGAAGAAAGCAAGGACACACTACTTGCAATGAGACATGAGTATAGAAGCTCTTGTGAAGATGACAAAAAATGGTACATTGATTCAGGTTGTAGTAACCATATGTCATGCCAAGGAAGTTTTTTCACTAATCTACAGGTACCAAGTGGAAAAGGATGTGTTGAAATAGGTGATGATACTCAACACATGATTGAACATATTGGAGATATAAGGCTTGGAGATACAAGTAGAGCAAAGGTAGTATCTAATGTTCTTCATGTTCCTACAATTTCAAAGAACTTGATTTCAGTAGGACAAATGGTAGAGAAGGGTTATCATGTCATATTCAATGAGAATGGGTGCTTCATAAAGAATCCAAAGGAAGACTTCAAGGTCATTGATCGAGGTAGAAGAGAAGGAAGGATGTTCACTTTGAACGTCCAACATCCACATGGAAAGGTCATGTACATTCAATGTGGGAACAAGAAGATTTCAGAGCTGGACTTATGGCACAAAAGAATAGGACACATCAACATTCCACAGCTGAAGGACATGAGCAAACATGAAGTGGTAAGAGGTCTTTCCAAAATTTAATAGCATTGGAATACATGAGTTATGTGAAGCTTGTCAACTAGGAAAGCAAACGAGGCAGCCATTCAAGAGGAGCAATTATGTGGCTCCAAATTTCTTGGACTTGATACATACAAAAGTATGGGAACCAACCCAAAAGGCATCAATGGCTGGTAATAGATTTTTTGTCACCTTCATTGATGATCACTCAAGAAAGGTATGGCTGTTTTGTATGAAGCAAAAATCAGAGGTGTTTTCTATATTCAAAAGATTCAAAGTTGAAGTTGAAAAGGAAACAGGAAGGTCTATCAAAACCTTAAGGTCCGATGGTGGAGGAGAACACTTCTCCAAAGAATTTTCAGATTTTTCTACAAGAGAATGGAATCAAAAGGCAATTGACTTGTAGGTATACACCACAACAAAATGGAGTAGCTGAGAGAAAAAATAGGCAAATTGCTGAAATTGCAAGATGCATGCTCAACGAGATGAAGGTACCATTGTACTATTGGGTTGAAGCTACCACAACCGCCATTTACTTGATGAATAGGTGCACAACATCGGGAATACATCACTTGACTCCAGAAGAGGTATATGCCGGTAAGAAATGTGATCTTACACACCTCAAAGTGTTTGGATGTGTTTGCTTTGTTCACATTCCACAAGAAGTTAGAACAAAGATGGAACCAAGATAAAAAAAATGCATTTTCATCGGCTACTTGATGGAGCAAAAAGGATACAAGTGTTACAACCCTAGAACAACGGAATTAAGAGTCTCGCGAGATGTGGTCTTTGATGAACTAAGACCATGGTATGAAGATAAAGGAAAGGAAAAGGTTCTTGAAGAAGATTGTGATGATTATGCAGGAACAAATCAAAGAGAAGCTCAACAATCAAGCACAAAGCTTTCAGGTCCAGAGGCATCTACATCAAATGAAGAATGTTCAACATGGAGGGGGAGTCATTCCTTGTCTCCAAATTCAGCTCATAGTAGAGCCGAAGAAGCAAGTGCTACTCCAAACAGTGAGGTAGATGCAAGTGAAGAAGAATATGAAGAGGTAATCACTCCGATGGTAAAGCTAAATAGGTTAAAGAAGCAACTTTCTAAAGGAAATGAAAGAAGATCTTCAAGGACAAGGTATCCAACTCAAAGGTTGAGTTATGATAGTTTTATGGCGACACATTTTGCATACATGATGCAGGTTATCAAAGACAAAGAGCCTGAGACATATGAAGAAGCTTGCACACAAAAGGAATGGAAACAAGCTATGAAAGAGGAGATCAAAGCTCTCAAAGATAATCACACATGGGAGCTAGTGCCAAAGAAAGAAGGTATGAAGATTGTTCCAAACTAATGGGTGTTTAAAGTAAAGAGGAATGTTGATGGTTCACTAGCTAGATATAAAGCTAGATTAGTTGCCAAAGGATTTAGACAAACACAAGGCATAGATTATGATGAAGTTTTCAGCCCTATTGCAAAGATGGGAACTATCAAAACATTAACTGCAATTGGTGCTTCAAGGAGATGGCCATTATATCAACTCGACATCAAAAATGCTTTTCTTAATGGAGAACTACAAGAAGAGGTATACATGAGTCAACCGGTTGGATTTGAAGATGAAAACCATCCAGATTTTGTTTGCAGGTTGAAGAAGGCACTTTATGGCTTGAAGCAAGCACCAAGTGCATGGAATCAGAGATTGGTAGAGTATCTAACTAAGTGTGGATACAACCCAAGTAGTGCAGATCCTTCATTATACATGAAGAAGGAAGAAAATAGAGAGGTATATATTTGCATATATGTCGATGACCTCATCATAGCAGGAAACGATGTTACAGGGATTAAAGATATCAAAAGGAAGCTTGGTAAGGAGTTTAAAATTTTAGATCTTGGAGAGCTGAAATATTTTTTAGGAATTGAAGTTGTTTATGGAAAGAGTGGCATCTACTTGATGCAAAGGAAGTACTTGTTGGATGTTCTTTTCAGATTTGGAATGAGTGAATGCAAACCACTCACTCAACCCATGGACACAAATACAAAGATTTGCTCAAATGATGGAGAACCATTGGAAGATGTAACAACATACAGAAGCATTGTAGGATCATTGATCTATGCAAACATTACAAGACCTGATTTATCTTATGTTGTTGGTGTACTTTCTCAGTTTATGCAAGCCCCGACAAGTGAACACTTAAATTCAGCCAAGAGAGTGTTGAGATACATAAAGCATACAGTTAACCATGCTTTGTTTTACAAGTTTGATGAAGAACTACAGGTCAAAGGCTTTAGTGATGCTGATTGGGCAGGTTCAAAGGAAGATAGAAGATCAACCTCAGGTTATGTGTTCATGATAGGAAGCAAACCTATCACATGGAGCTCAAAGAAACAATCTACTGTTGCACTTTCATCTATGGAGGCTGAATATAGAGGATTAGCATTTGCCACATGTGAAGCAATGTGGATTAAAAAGCTTTTGGATGATCTTGGAGTGCAAGTTGGAACCATCCCTATATACGGTGATAACATGTCAAGCATTTACTTGGCAAGCAATCATATGTTTCATGCAAGGAGCAAGCACATAGAAGTTCACTACCATTATGTAAGGGAGAAGGTATTGAGCAAAGATGTGGAGATAAAGTTCATCAGAACCAAAGAGCAGGTTGCAGATATGTTTACAAAGTTCTTGGATGCTTCTAAACTCAAAGGTTTCAAGGATGTGATAAATTTGCAGGACATGGATGAAGATAACTCCCAAATGAGCTTGAGGAGGAGTGTTGAAGATAAATGTACAAGCTCATTTTCATATGAGCCATGCTTGGATAAATTTGCCAAATATAAAGATAAAGAAAAAGTAGAGGAAAAAAGGGAAAAATAATAAAAGAAAAAGT
The DNA here is from genome assembly GCA_020310875.1 of Ceratopteris richardii. Taxonomy (NCBI): domain Eukaryota; kingdom Viridiplantae; phylum Streptophyta; class Polypodiopsida; order Polypodiales; family Pteridaceae; genus Ceratopteris; species Ceratopteris richardii. The sequence goes on along the minus strand of CM035441.1, from coordinate 84,203,946 downwards.
CTAGTCAAAATTCATGATGAGCAAGAGATACAATATCTTGCCTTGTAGTTAGTAGCATGTAGTGGAGAAAGTGGTGAGTTAAGAAGAAGGCACAAACTTCTTCACATGCTCATTGGTTATAAAAGTGAAGTGGGAGCACATTCAAAACAAGGAGAGAAAGAGGCAAGAGCTCCCAGTAGTCGGATCTAGCCATTTTGTCATTTTGTCTCCCCTTAGACTCCTTCCAGCCGCACGTCAGTTTGTACACAGCTCTGTTGCAGAGCTCATATCTCAGTGCATATGTAACCATTTTGTGCGTTTGAACATTCATTGGAAGGTTTATCTTGTGTTCTTTCTGCATATCAAATATCTCTTTGAAAGCTTATGTAGTTTGTGAGATATCAGTGAAAGCGAGAAGTCTAATTTTTCAGTATACCTATGTAGATAGGTAGTCTACACAGGATATATATTCAGAGAGTTATCAGTCCAAGAGTGAAGCTCAGTTCTTCAGCATACCTGTGTGGATAGGTAGTTCATCTTTGTCAGTTGTGTTTCCTAATCAAAACTTGTCCAAATTAAGTTATATTTAGCTTGTTAGAAAGCTCTTCTTGTCTACTTTGATTGACTAAAGGCTCAAGTCCATTTGAGTTTTGTATTAAGAGAAGCAAGCTATCTAAGGTGCAGCTATTTGTCCAAGTGCTGGACATACAAGGGTGGTTCACTACACATTTCCGTTGCGCATAGGAGAACTCATTCTTCACACATACATGTGACTGAATCGTCGATAATAACTGCAATGCCCCATGAAAGCTTGTACTTCCTTGACATTCTTTGGCCTAGGTGTTACAGAGTAAAGAAGCAAAGAAAAGGGAGCCCCAAAAATTTTCAAATTCTGGGCATAAATTTTCTTCTTCAAATCCCTATGAAAACCTCATGAAACCATGTAAATGCACTAGAGGAGTCCTCTAGATGCATGAACCCCCACTATTGTAACATAATCCTTGTAACATAGTAGGAATTTAGTGTTTTTTTCAATAAAAGTGTCGGTCTCTTGTGTGAAAATACCAATTTTAGGGCACATTTATATAAATCACTTGGTGATTCTTGTAAAGAGCGTTTTTCAATTGTGAGAATTGAAGCTAAATTTTGAAATTGCCTCTTTCTTGCTGATTATCTTCTTCTCCAAGAGCTTGTGTGTGTTTCATGCTTGAAATGTGTGTGTGGGACTGTTGTCTACTGTGTGCCTAAGATCCAACCTAGGGACTTGTGGAAAAAGAGACTATACCTCGATCCCTCTCAAGTGCATATAGTGGGGATTCACGCTTTATTTATCAATCCGAGGAGTATCAAAACCTAGCCGAGTGTATGAAGACATGCATTCAAATGATGATCAATGCAAATGAGCTTCCCAAAGAGTGCAATCAATGCTAAGACTATTCCAAACAAGCTTCAGCTGTCAGTTATGGTGTCACGATACTTGGAGCAGTAGCCAACAGTAAATTGAGCTTTTCTCTCAATTCGGAAACTCCGAATATACAAATAGCATATGCATTTTGAAGATCTCGCGAAGATGCATCCAATGGTTGTATTTTCACTCAATTCTCATGCTTCTACTTCAAATTATGAGCAAAATACTGAGTCAAGGGAATGACCTTCCTACACTTCAGCACTTCCTACACTTCACACACAACTTAACAACAACAAACAAACACTTTCGTTGATAGACAACACTTCCTAACACTCTTTTCAAGCAACACACATGCATACAAGCTCACAAAGAAGATGATACAGAGAGGAGAAGACACAAATTCGAAATTCTGTGCTCTTGTTTCTCACAATGGCCAAAAGTCTTTACAAAGAGTCACAAATTGACTTATATACGTGTGCCCTTAAAATGGTCTTTTCACACAAGAGACCAGCACTTTATTCACTAAAAGATTAATTTCCTACTAGTTTACATGGGTAAGCTACCAATTTCCAAGGGTATGCATCTAGAGGACTCCTCTAGTGCATTTACAATGGAAAATATGTTACAAAATGGTTATGATATAAAAATAGAGTGTCCAAATTGGAAAAATTTTGGGGTCCTTCTTTTTTTTTTGCCTTTTGCTCTTCTTAGCTCTGCAACATTCTCCCCCTCTTTGTTTCTGTCATCCCTTGATAGGCTTTGCTTTTTTTCTGCACTTTGTCTAAGGCTCTTTCGTATGTCGGGTTGGCTGTGTTAAGTCGGGCTGCCACGCATGCCACCAGTGGCTAAGAATGTGCTGTTCTTAGTCACCCTCTTCAACTTTTTAGCCTCTATCTCTTTCTAACTTTTGGTCTTCTGATTTGTCTTTGTCTTCACATATCTGACCTGCTGTATTTCTCTGAGCCTGTTTACTTTGTTGACAACGCACGCTATTAGCGGGAGGATTATTACCTGCCAAGTATTGTCTTGCACTTCTTCATGGATACTTCCTGGCCTTGGTTCCTCCTTCCCACCTACATGCTTTTCCTTGGTAAGTGCCCCTGCGGGGCTCTGTGCAGAGATGGGTGTTGCGCCCCTGCGGGGCTTCTTGCAGAGATATATCTTCAAATATGATCTTTTAGTGAAGCTTCTTTCTTTGTCTTCTTCTTTTCTTCTTTTTGCTTGACTCTCCCTCAACACTGCCCCCCTCCTGAACTCTGTCATCCCCGACAGGCTTTGGAAGTCGACAGGAGTATGTTTTGTACACTTTTTGCTCTGTCTCGTTAAGCAGATTAGCTTCACATATCATGAGCTTCTTCCATTGTTCGGCTTTCACACCGTCATGTGGTGGTTGTTTGTGATCAGCGAAGAAGCTTAGCTCATAACTAATCGGGCATTCAAATTGGATGACATTTTTAAGAAGATTTCTGAATCAATTTCAAAAAACCCTGTGAAAAAGGCTTCTTTGAATGTTTGCATATATGTACTCGGTAAAAACATGAGCCTATAATAATATGCCATTATTGTGGGTCGGCTAGGCATAACAGACAAATAAAAAATGAGGATATCTGTTCCTTGATTAATACCAATGAAGTTTAAAAATGTATAAGCCGCATGCTTGAACACCTTCAAAACTATAAGAATCATGCTTAGGATTTTATTCGTCATCTTGATGGTTATATCGAGGACTGTTGCGTAACAGTGTAGCCAAAATTCGATGGTTTTTACCATGTAATCCTCTATCGGTAAATAATTATGAGGTGGACTTGGAAGTATCGGATAATTCGGCCACTGTTTATTGATCACACCATTCTTCTACATGTCCAAAAATTCTTTTGCTTCTCTGCGATGGGGTGTTGGGAAAAATGAAGGATTTACCTATAATAAGTATGGTGCTGCTTGCCAATGCACCCGCAATGGAGGATTTTTCTCCAAAAATTTTCTTCTCCATATAGGCTGTGCCGTTTCAAATTCCTCTTGAGTATATTGGAATGTATCATTTTTGAAGTGTAGCTGCTCATCAGGATTTTTTGTGTGATCTTCTTTATGTATTGCCTTGTTCTCTCTTTCAATAATCCATACGGAATGTTGAAAGGCTTCGTTATTGTGTCTAGATCTTCTCCTTTTATCTTGGCCTCTTTCATAACTTTGACTACTTCATTTTCAAAATTTTCTATCAATCGGGACACCAATAGTGCCCGTTCCTTCTAGCCTATTGCTGCAGTGTATGGCATTGAATGATCATCACATTGTTCTACCATCTGCTCTTTAATTGGAGAATTATAGATCGGGGGAGATAGAGGACGTACCTCTACCTCGTCAGTAGGATTCTCTTGTCTTGGCTCTACTGGTGTCCCGATGGATACTTTCTCTTCTGCTTTGGTTTCTAATTGTGCAAGGCGTGCAGTCTTTTCTTTAACTTCTTGCATAGCTGCCCTGAGTGCCTCTTTGGCCGCAAGTAACTCGTTACCAATCTTTGCTACTTGGTCTACATTTTCGTTGTAACTCTTTACAAGTTTGGCATTCACATTTTGTAGTTGCGTTTTAAGTTCCTTTGTTTCATTGATGTACCTACTTTCCCATTCCTCTTTTCGGGCTTGCTCTTGTTTCAAAATATCTGCATATTTCTCAATTTGATCTTTCAATTCCTTCTGGTCAGTGACTGATGTTTTCTGGTTTTTCTATAGGTTGGTCATACAGTAATGCCTTCATCAGTTCTTTGTTTCTGCTTCGTAAGTTATCATTCTCCTCCATATATACCTTAAGTTGTGTTTCAAGCAGATTGCTTCTAGCTTTCATTCTCTCCTTGTCTGCTTCACTAGCTTCATGCTGTCTTTGTAATTCTGCAAGTTGTGTCTGGAGCTGATGATGTTGTTTCATCAAGGTATTGCATTGTTCTTTAACTGCAATTATCTCCGTTTCCTTGACTGAAATCTCTTGTTGGGCATGAAGGTGTTGTGCGGCCAATTGCTCACTCATGACTTGAAATTGATTCTTCTCCCTCATGGCCTTGTCGTAGTCTACATCCGTTTCCATCATTTGTTGTTGTGTATCCATGGCCGTTTGTATCATTTGCTTGACAACAGGTTTCAATTGAGTAACATCAACATTTAACCATGTGGTAGGGATGCTAGGTTCTGCACCTATTGTAACATCTTTCCCCTGTGCCACATGTAGTGTAGTATCATGGGGCTGCCTAATGTGGAGTTGTATCCGTGGCTCAGCCTCCCTGTGGTCAATCTTGCCTTGTGGTGTATCATCCGGTACTTCAATCACAACTTGTTCTTGATTTTGCAGGAATCTTTCTTCTTCATCTCTGCATGTTTGTATTTCTTCTTTTACCGGGTGCCCTACATCTTTATTTGTGATTGGAGCTTCTTTGATGCTGATCTTGGACTGATCGTTCAATTGAATAATATATACTCGTTCAGTGGGAGCTTCTTGGTTCCTTTCCTTTCAGTGCTGATTGTCAAGTGTGACCTCTACCTGATTTATCTTTGTCCATTCCTCATTGTTCATTTATGTTTTTATGCCAGTGTCTAATGTGTCTTTCTCTGGGCTGGATTCCTCATTACAGCTCGATTCATCTAATCCCAGTTCTTTATATCTGACAGCTTGTTTTGGGGTCTGTTCTTTATTCTTTTGTTGCTTGTCTTGGCTTTTCTGTCTGTATTGATGGCCTTGAACACTTAAATTCACTTGACCCTGCATATACATGTGTGTCTCTTCCAGGGCTGCAGAGAGATCCCTTTTTGTGATCGGTTGTTGTGTCAATGGAATTTTTGGCAATGTGTGGGTCCTCTTTGATTGTGGTGTCTCTTGAGCTTCTTCCTCTCTAAGGCGTTTAGTCCCTCGCATGGGCTTCTTTGAACTGGTTCCCACTTCTTCAATAGAGACGACTGTTTTCTTTTTCTTTGGTACCGTTGCACACTTTGCATATTTTGCAATCTCGGTTGAAGTTGGCATTAAGCGTAACCACTCCTTCATTTCAAGTGCCTCGTAAATCAGCAATGTCAATGCAGAACTTCCATTCAAGAACTTTTTCTGACCCCACTTTTTCTTTGCTTCAAATAGACGGTCTTGAATATATGGAGTCATGTTTATTTGATTTCCCACTTGTCTCATAGCATGTGAGAGTAATTGCACAACAATTTTTTGAGGTGTTGTGTATCTATGCATACTCGAGAAACAAAAGTGTTGGTGCACTAAATGAACCGAGTCTTCAATATATGTTCTATTGATTTCCAAAAACGTTCTCTTTTTGGGATCATGACATTCATCCTTGACATTGGTTAGACCATCTTGGCTCCATCCAAAAGCTTTGTTGATTAGCTCATGAGTGAATTGAATTGTTTTCCATGTACCAACTTTGTCAAGTACTCTTGCCTCTAGGATTGATGGCTTATTCGGTGCCGACTGGAGTGTATTCATCACTTGTGTACATCTCTGAAAATCTGGCAAATATATTGGAAGTCTTAAGAATGCATCAATTCCTGCTTGTGTCCACACATCTGTCATGTGAGGTAGTCCTTGTATGATAGTCTTGAAATCTTGAGACATGATCGGAAAGTAGTGCTCCCGATCCATGATCTTAATGGTGGCCATAAAAAGAATTTCGGACACTGGTTGATCATCCAAAAACCAATGACCTCTTGCCTTCATTATTGACTCCAAGGGAAGAAGAAGGATCTCTTCCTCTTGCGTAGCCTCGAAATTAGAGTATGCCATATGCACTCAATATATAGCATTAATCAGTGCAAGCTGGTATCAAGAATCATCCTTCACTTATCCTTCTTAAATTTGCGACTTTCCGAGTGGACTTCAAAATCAAATTCCATCAACAATAAAAACCATCGTACTAGTCGTCCTAAGTACAGTAAGGCTTATTGACTAAGTACAGTAAGGCTTGATGATCAATGAAAAATTTGAATTTGTTTGCCAACAGTTAGTGTCAAAACTTCTTTACTGCGTACACCATCCCTAAGCCCTCTCTCTCAGTTGTGGTATAATTGCGCTCCGCTTGATTCAATTGTCTACTGGCATAGGCTATAGGGTGGTCTAACTTCCCTATATACGTGGGTAGCTAAGATGCAACCAATGGCAAACTTGGAAGCATCTACGTGAATGTGAAATGGTTTGTTCCAATTAGGTACTCGAAGGATTGGCGCTGAACTCAATCGACTCTTTAATTCGTTAAAGGCCTTTTCACATTCTTCTATCCAATTGAACTAAGACAATAATGCATAAAGAGGTCTAGCACTTATGGCATACATGTGTATAAATCTTCGGTAGTACCCGCAATGTCCCATAAATGCTTGCACTTCTTTTGCAGTCTTTGGTCTCGGCAAATCCAGAATCACCTTAATTTTATCTTCATCAGTTGAAATTCCATTTTTAGAGACAATGTGTCCTAATATCTTTCCTTGTCGAACCATGAAGACACACTTTTCTGGATTGAGGCATACTCTATATTGTCGGCATTTGGCGAAGATCTTTCCTAGTTCAGGAATATGTTCTGATCATATGTGTGAATAAGTGCATAAATCATCCACGCATACCTCCATGCTCTTTCTCAAGAACTCCTTAAATACATGGCACATCAATCTTTGGAAAGTGGCAGGGGTGTTGGTTAGACCAAAAGGCATGACTCTAAAGGCGTATACTCCCCATTCAATTGCAAAGGCTGTTTTATGTTGATCCTCAGGAGCAATGGCTACCTGATTATACCCTAAAAATCCATCGAGAAAACTATAAACTTCCTACCCTTAACTTGCCATTCTTTTTCCGCACGACCACCAAAGGTGACACCCATTCCGTGTGTTCGATCTCATAAATGAACCCAGCATCTAACAACTTATCGATCTCTTCCTTGATTTTTGTTGAGTAAACATCGTTATATGTGTATGGTCTTTGTTTGGAAGGTTTGGCTTCTGATGTCATAGGGATTCTATGGGCACAAATAGAAGGATCTACTCCTTTCAAATCCTTATATGTCCACGCGAAGACATCCCTATATTCTCGTATGAGTCGTATTAACTCTCGCTCTTCTTCAATTGAGACATCTTGTCCTATAAAAGTACATCGTTCTTCTCCGTCTTCTAATGTTACAACTATTTTCTTGGTTTTTTCTTTGTTGTCATAGGCTATTCCTGGCTGTGCTTCTCGTTTAGGCATCTGAATAGCAATTTTCCTTTCTTCTACTTCATATTTTTTGAAGTGGACAGGCACTTCAAATTGATCTTGAGGATTGTTTCCTCCATCATCTTTTTCTTTATCTAATCCAAGCTCTTCTTCCTGTATCATTTCATGATTTATTTCATTAGCTATGATACCTTCTTCTTGATTTCCACTCTCTGTTTCCATTTGCTCTTGCTCCATTTCAATGCTCTCATAATCCTCCTTCCATTCTTTTTCGATTACTTCTCCTTCTTCAGCCTCTTGGAAGCATCTACGTGAATGTGAAATGGTTTGTTCCAATTAGGTACTCAAAGGATTGGCGCTGAGCTCAATCGACTCTTTAATTCGTTAAAGGCCTTTTCACATTCTTCTGTCCAAGTGAACTGAGACGATAATGCATAAAGAGTTCTAGCAATTATGGCATACATGTGTATAAATCTTCGGTAGTACCCGCAATGTCCCATAAATGCTTGCACTTCTTTTGCAGTCTTTGGTCTCGACAAATCCAGAATCACCTTAATTTTATCTTCATCAGTTGAAATTCCATTTTTAGAGACAATGTGTCCTAATATCTTTCCTTGTCGAACCATGAAGACACACTTTTTGGGATTGAGGCATACTCTATATTGTCGGCATTTGGCGAAGATCTTTCCTAGTTCAGGAATATGTTCTAATCATATGTCTAAATAACTGCATAAATCATCCACGTATACCTCCATGCTCTTTCTCAAGAACTCCTTAAATACATGGCACATCAATCTTGGAAAGTGGCTGGGGTGTTGGTTAGACCAAACGACATGACTCTAAAGGCGTATACTCCCCATTCAGTTGCAAAGGCTGTTTTATGTTGATCCTCAGGAGCAATGGCTACCTGATTATACCCTGAAAAGCCATCGAGAAAACTATAAACTTCCTTCCCTGCCACTCTTTCCAAAAGATGATCTGTGATGGGCAATGGGTAACAATCCCTTATGGTGGCAGCATTTACTTTTTTCAAATTAATGCATACCCTTAACTTGCCATTCTTTTTCGGCACGACCACCAAAGTTGACACCCATTCCGTGTGTTCGATCTCATAAATGAACCCAGCATCTAACAACTTATCGATCTCTTCCTTGATTTTTGTTGAGTAAACATCGTTATATGTGTATGTCTTTGTTTGGAAGGTTTGGCTTCTGATGTCATAGGGATTCTATGGGCACAAATAGAAGGATCTACTCCTTTCAAATCCTTATATGTCCACGTGAAGACATCCCTATATTCTCGTATGAGTCGTATTAACTCTCGCTCTTCTTCCATTGAGACATCTTGTTCTATAAAAGTACATCGTTCTTCTCCGTCTTCTAATGTTACAACTATTTTCTTAGTTTGTTCTTTGTTGTCATAGGCTATTCCTGGCTGTGCTTCTCGTTTCGGCATCTAAATAGCAATTTTCCTTTCTTCTACTTCATATTTTTGGAAGTGGACAGGCACTTCAAATTGATCTTGAGGCTTGTTTCCTCCATCATCTTTTTCTTTATCTAATCCAAGCTCTTCTTCCTGTATCATTTCATGATTTATCTCATTAGCTATAATACCTTCTTCTTGATTTCCACTCTCTGTTTCCATTTGCTCTTGCTCCATTTCAATGCTCTCATAATCCTCCTTCCATTCTTTTTCGATCACTTCTCCTTCTTCAGCCTCTTGAAGAACTACCATGTATAGACTAACATCATATCCTTCCTCGTCAATGCATTCATTCATGGTTATCACTTCTTTGTTTACACACACATCTAGAGTAGCTAAAATCTCCATCCAACCATGAGGTTCGAATTCTTCATCTAGGAATATTTGAGGCATGTAAGCTGGATCTTGTACAGACTTAGCAACTCCTTGCCTTTGCTGCCATCCTTTCCTTCTATCCTCTTCCTTTTTCGCAGTTTGGCATATCCATAGATGAGTGTCTTCGTTCATCCACGATTGGTCACTTGAACCTATACTGTGAATAGATTGATCATCTTCCTCTTTATGAATCAGATTCCATTGCAATGGGGGAACATCTTGATATGTGTATGTGTGGAGATTTATTCTTGTTGTGGTTCCTTCATGTTGTAAGTATACCACGTCTTTTCCCCAATCTTGCACGACCTTTAACTATCTCATGAAGGGTCTTCCAAGTATCATCTCATAATTGCTGGCCCTTTCAAATTGACAGATCGCTAAGGTGTGCTCAAATTCAACTCCGCAGGTAGTAAAAGTTACTCTTTCCAATAATCCCAAGGGTCGTTCAGTGTGTCCATCTGCCATTTTTATCTTCATGCGTGTGGGTCTTAAAGCTGGTTTTCCCCATTTCTCCCAGATTTCCTTAGTGGCGATTCCTACTCTAGTTCCCGAATCTAAGATAGCTTTAGTGGTGTAACCCCTATAGGTAATTGGAAGGCATGTGTTTCCTTCATCTCCCTCACTCAAATCTCCAACTTTGTCGACCGAGATTCTTACTGTGGTTATTTCGTCAGGCCTCTCCTTCTCTTCTGACTTGGTCTCCAATAGGCTAGTTAACTTTTCCTTCAAATGTGGTTTTACCTTCAAAAGTTCTTCCAATGTCAGAGTACAAGGGATTCTTACCTTTTTAAGATGTTGTATGATGTCTGATGTTTGGATTGGGGGGTTCTGCTCTTTTTCTCTTATTGAGGGGATGCAGTATAATTCCAAATTATGTTCATATTCTCCTGTGTAATTTGGCAAAACCTTTACACTATCATTCTCCTTGTTGTTTTGGTCGATTTGCAATAATCCTTTTGAATTTAGCTCAGGTATTGAGTCTTCTAATTCACCTTCCGCTTCTAACTCCTCAAAGGGTGGTTCAATTCCTTCCACTTTCTTCCATCTATCTTCTTGGACTCTTGCCCACAAGTCCTTAGGCCATTCCCCATCTACTTCAAGGACAATGGATCCTTCTCGTTTATCCTCGTAGTAATTTCCATTACAAGTCTCACCTTCTTTTCCTTTCTCGACATCATTAGGGTTGACACAATCTTGGAATTCTTTTTCAGGAATTCGTGAATAGGGTAGTCGAAAGACAGGTTTTTCTAGGGTTTGTTGAGCTACTTCAATTAATTTTTTACATATCTCCAACCTCTCTTTCTCTAACTCACCTCTAGGATATTCTTTTTCATGTTGTTCAATGGTTGGTCCTACTCTTCGTCATGCTTGGTACGCCTGAATCCACATGGCTAACTCTTTCAGCATGGGATCTGCCAAAACTGATCCTACCTCTTCTTTTTTATACTTTCCTTTTTTATTTTCTTCTTCAAGTTTCTGTTTTTCTGTTTGATCTTGCTCATTCTTTTCCTTCTCCTTCTGTTGTTGTAGTTTCTTTTCCTTTATCTTGTCTCTACGATTCTTCCATCTTTGTGTTCTTTTACTTGTGATACTTTTTCCAAGTTCTTCCGAGTCTTCGGCTACTTGGGTTTTAGGTATATTCATTTCTCTGTCGCCTTGATCATTCTCTCTAGTTTTTTCTGATGTCTCTCTAGCCTTTGCTCTTGTTATTGCTTTCAATGGTACAGTGTACTCCTTATCACTCCCTGACGACTCTATCACTTCTATCACATTGATCTGCACGTTCAAGTTACCTTTGTTGGGGTTCTTGGGACAATCTCTAAAAAGGTGTTCTTTACCACAATCACATTCCCTGATAAAATGGTCACCTCCGCATCTATAACATGGTCCCCTAGGTACAGGCAACCTATTCATGGGTCGGGAGGGTATGGGTGCTCTAGGAGCTGTGTACATCAATGATACATAATCCTGCTCATATCCATAAGAACTATATGGTCCTTCCATGCCATAGGTATATGGTTCATACATATGTCCATACTCAATTATTGAGCTCTCGTAAGTGGAGTAATCTCCTTGACTATGGTCATAAGATGAGTCATATGGTTCGTTACTAGTCAAAGGCATGGCTGGAACTATTGCTCTCTCAGGGTTCTCTTCCTGTCCAGCTACTTTCACTGAGACAACATTTTGAGGGTGGGGTGGTTGTTAACCTAACACCGGTTGTGGTTGAGCGTAGCCTTGATAAGCGTAAGGTCGTGGTGCGGGTGCCTACTATTGGTATGTGGGATATCTGAAGGCTTCCCCTCCTAGATCTCTCTGAGAGTATCCATAAGGTCTTACTGGCGGTTGGGCTGATCTTGATTGCCGATTGTGAGGACAGTTTTTTGTGTTGTGATTTGTGTACTTTTGTTCTATGTTGCAATATTACATAGGGCCCGGGACGGGTGGTCTATTGTAAGCATACGCTGGTGGTGGGACTACTCCCATAGTGCACAAATGAGAAGGATGATCACCTCCACAATGCATACACCTTCTAAGCATGGGTACTCTTATTGGGTTATTGGGGTAGTTCCTCTGTCCTTGAACATTCAGTTTCTTTGCTACTAAGTCGGCTATTTCCTCTACCTGGTTCTTTGAGTTTGATGTGCTGCTGGCAGAATCTTCACTTTTTACGCTACCTTGAGGTATTTTCAGATCTTTTGCTAGATTTTCCTCTAGATCAATACATTCTTTCATACATTCTTGCAAAGTTTGAACTCTTTTCACATATACCAAAGATCTTAATGATCCATTCACTAATCCTTCCAAAAACAATGACACCATTTTGTTTTGGGTGGGTCTCTCTTCAACAGGGCATCTATCTACATACTGCTTGAATCTTCTTGCATAGGTGCAAGAGAATGAGCAAGAGAGTGATTAAGAGGGGTAAAAGGTGTGCTTGCATGTGTGTGGGTGTGAATGACAAAAAGAGAGGAAAAGAGGAAAAGGGAAATTGAGGGTGTATGTGTGTGTATGTAAGCATAAGTATACGTGAGTGAGTGAGTGTGATTGAGTGAGAGAAAGGAGGAGAGCAAGAAAGTGAGTGAGAAAAAGGTGCTATGAATAAGAGCAAGAGTAAGAGAAAGGGAAAGAATGGGGAAACAAGTGGAACAAGAGCGCGTGGGTAAGGAGAGAGTGTGACCACGAGAATCAATCATTGTACTTGGTATTGAATTGTATATGTACTCGGACTGCCTCTCCCCTCTCTTCCATAGTTACATTTGAGTGTTATGGTGGACTCAGAGTAGGCCAAGTGGACGGATTTTGAGTAATGTAGGCAAAACATAAGCATATATCTATATCTTTTCCTTTGGCATAAGACTTCATCAAATCCTAGTGCCATGATAAAGAGAAACATTCAACTTCAAAAATGCATGCTTTTAAAAGTAGACATAGAGAGAGAGGAGGGATGGGTTTTTTTTCTTGATATATATCGGATAAAGTTTTGTCTCATTATGCATAGTAGAAAATATGATATAAGTTGTGTCATATTGTTTGGGGTCCCTAAATTTCAATTCTTTTTTTGCAATAGAAAGCTAGTGCTCCACACCATTTAACTAATGTCAATTTCTGTTATGCAACTCCAATGTAGTGGTCCATATGAATCAAAGTAATCATGTGAACAACTACTTATAGAAAGAACCACCTCTTCTATTAATACAAGGCCACATTAAATAGCACAGTATGTTTTTCTTTTGCAAATAAATACCTCTGATACCATGTTGAAATGAAAGAAACTACTCCCACTCTACGATCAACACCATCCAACCAAGCTATGGAGAAAGAAACAATAGATATGAAAACATGATGAAATAAATAAATAGAGGAGAAGTTACAAAGAATTCTCTATGAGCACGAATACCCCAAGGGGAGAGTGGACACTCTTGAAAATGTGCTAGAGTGAATGTGTACTTGGGAGTGAAGTGAGTCGCTCCTTATATGGAGTAGAGGAAAAAGTATATCAATGGAACTTGCATGCGAGTACATGAGATCTTATGAGAATGCCCTTGCATGTGGGATAAATTGGATGCATGTGAATAAAAAGAGTAGAGCATGGATATCTCAACAAAATGATCCTGTTTGGAGAGGGTTCTAGGAGTGCCTCAAGTTGGATGACCCTCTCAACTAGAAACAAGCTCTGATGGGGGAGACCATTTGCTGCTCCATTTCCCTTTGGAATGTGATTAGAAGCAAATTCATTTGGAAAATTTAGAAGGAGAGATGTGCTTACAACTTTTGCAGTTCATCAAGAGAATGGTCAATAGAGACTTCCAAAGGATTAGAAACTACAAAAGATTCCTACCTTCAAGCATTATAGAGTCTTTGTTATAAACAACAATATGCTCAAAAGTAAGTGGCTCCTGCATGAGGGAGATGAAAAAATTATCAAACTCCTTAGCTAAGCTCTCTAGATCTCCCCAACCTTTTTGGAGGCTCCCCTAAGAAAGGGAAGTTAGTTCTTTGGGTCTCAATTGTGACTTCCCTATTTTTCTTGCATCTCCTCTCTTGTTAATACATTTTTGTTGTTAAAAAAGAAATCCCAAATGAAGGTGTCTACATAGGAACACAAATATCATTGTCAACAAGCATTTTACCTCATAGAAAGAACAATGCATTTTACCCAAAGTACTTCCCTCACATACATGCTTAAAGGTGGCTCAAGTTTAGGTAGATAGGATACCATGCCAGAATTCTACACTTGAAGCAAACTAGCAAAATTCAAATGACCAAAGTGCACATGCCAATATAAAATAGCATGAGAATAATGAATTGCACATGCTAAATCATTCTCAAATTTTGCATAATCTATGAGCTTATATATCCCACAACATAAAATGCTAGAAGCAATGATATTATCATTGTTTGGCTAGTGTTGAAATTGGCTAGTGTTTGGTTTCACCACTATCAAAATACCAAACATCACAGTCTGCTATAGACATATACTGCTCATGAGAAGAGGGGTCATAGCTTCAATGAGTAGTAAATGCCCATATAAGTGACCTATTCTATCTAGACTAATCTTCATGTAGTAAAACAAAGACTAACTCCTCAAAGTTTAATGTAGAGAGCTAACTATTAGGACCACCATATGCTAGAGAGATGACTCTCCTCCCAACCTTATGCCTCTATATATAGCTACTTGAATCCACAAGGACCACAAATATAACTAAAGTCCAAAAGTGCATGTGTGATCTCCTCCACACCTTTTGTACCTTCCACTAGAGTTCACTAGTGGTCGGTGTAATCTTCACCACTGTTTTAGCACCTTCCACTAGAGCCCACTAGTTGTAGGTGTATTTGCCACTCGAGTTAAGTCTCTCTGGAATCAAGTTAGGAGGCTCTAGAGTTGTTTATGCAAAAATCTCTCCCCATGCTCCCCATGGGAGGTTGAACTCAAGACCTATTCCTTCCCAACCTTGAGACTTAACCAAGAAGTGGATTACTTGTTTTAAAGAGCACATGAACTTATGCTTAATTCTAGTCTTGAGATCTTTGGCCAATCACATGAGTGACAAAACAGTGACCGATTTTAAACCTGTTTGAACCAACTGGACACTCAGATCATAGACTTACTTTATAAAATTTAAGACATTTGGATTTCGTTTCATAATCAAGTGAAGAGTAGAAGCAAAACTTTGATAAGAATTTGGAAGACCATAAAGAACATTTTGCACAAGAACTATCTCGCAAGACCTCCTAAGCAGAAATCAACTACCCTTTCAAATACTTGATATTTGTTAGAAAAGTGTACATTGAATCTCCTTCATTCATATGCTCACTCTACAATTGGTTCCATAGGTAAGCAACACGAGCCTCATATCTTACATACTGTAGTGTTGTAAGAGTATCCCAAGCATCTTCTGTGAGTTTGAAAGAGCGAATGTGAGGGATAATGGCAGATTTGAAAGAGCAAGCGATCAATGCATATGCATATGCATGTGCATCTTTGCCATCCCAATGAAGTTGTTCTATGGTAGGTGCAATAGGTATTGTAGTAAGACGAGGAAATTAAATATCATCATCTTCAACACCCCCTACATCATGTGCTATCACTATAATTGTAGGTGTTGGAAGACAATCATTTTTGGAGATTTTTTGTCATCAGATTATGCATATATTCATCAATTTTATGATGTTTTTCCTTTAATGAGCTGAATTTCCTTCAACGCATGGATAATTTCCAAAAGATTTTGTATTTTTTCCATTTTTTGAACACTAATTTATTACTGTTGAGATTGAGCATACCCCTTTTTCCCTTTCCTTTGTATAATTTAAAGGTTTCTAGCTTTTCAAACAAATAATAAAAAAAAGAGTAATCTTATATTACTCACTTTGGGTAGATCATCACCAAGGAATCACACCTTATCCCTTATTAAAAGAAAAAAACTAGCTAACACTCTCTAGCTTGGACAAGGAGTTTGTTACATCTAACTTTTTGTTTGGTCCAACTTGTCTTTGTCATCTCCAAATTTTCTTTGTACATTCAAGCTCCTTATTTGGCTTTTGCTTGATCCAACTTTTCCTTGTCAAGCATAAATTTTCCTTGTCCATTTCAACCTAGCACTTTCATTAAGAACGCTCAGTGGGTGATAGTATTGAGACATAGTATTGAGACACGAGACATTTTGGGAAGTGTTTAGTGTGCTCGGTGGATGGTAGTACATGGATATGTGACCTCCTAGGAAGTGTTGAACATGCATGATGGGAAGCCAAACTTTGATAGATTATCTCCTTAGAAGAATTCAAAGTGCTTTATGGGCAACATAACTATGATGGGTTATCTCTTAGGAAGTCTAAAGCATGCTTGGTGGAGAACACAACTTGAATGCGTGAGCTTTTTAGAAATGTTAAGCATGTAGATGAGGATAGAATTCAAATGTATAGCCTCCCAAAAGTCCTAACATTGCATGAATCACCTTTCCAATCAACTCTATTGAATCACTCCACCCTAATAACCACTTTCTACGTCTAGGTGAGCTTGTCCACATGGAATATTATCTCACCAATGTGAGAAAAATTCTTTTTGTCATAGGTTCTTGCTCTTTTCAACAAGGATACCAAGAAAAAGAAAAAAAAAAGGGTTTTCCTTCCTATCCTAGACAAGGTGCTCATTGATGCTAGGCCAAAGAGATAGAGAGGAAAAAAATTACCTTCCTACCCTAGATAAGATGTTTGTCTTAGATAGTCCATGTGAGTCAAGGCTAAAAAAAAATTTCCTTCCTAGCCTAGGTAATATACATGTCTAATTTAGGACACTAGAGTTGAAGAGTAAAATTTAAAAGAAGAAGAAATTCCATCTAACCTAAACAAGTTACTAAGTTAGGTTAGTGAAATTTTGACCATGTTATAACAACTCCAGCAAGCAATTCCAAGATGGACCCAGAGTGCATGATTGTACATTATGCAAAAGTCTCTCTCTGACCATTTTATGAATTAGGAGTATGCCATCTGACAAAGAAATTATGAAAGAAACTAACAAAGGTAGGAGGAATCCTTTGGAATTCATGAATATTGACAATGGGATACCGACACAAAGGAATGGATGGAGAAATGTGAGCTTATCATGTCCATGGAATTAGGAATCGCTCATACAAGAAATCATATAATCTACTTTGACATCCTCATCCCTTGTGGAAAACTTGAATTCATCATCGTGTCGGTGGTCTATTTTGCATTCTTGGAGTTGTGTTGTCTAGTTGAAGATCAATGGGCATATTCTCTTTAGCTCTTGGGATTCTCCTTCTCCTTGGGTATTTTTCTACACCCAGATCCCTCTAGTCATGAGGGCAATGCTTGTAATTTTTTAGTGTGAAATAACCTAACCATGATAAGTGTGTCTTCCATGGGAAAAAAATCAATTTTGAAGGAACCCATCACCCACTCACTTGCAAGAAAAGAGTGTCCAAGAAAGTGATTCTAGTATGAAAGAATCTCAAAAAGTTGTAAAACTCTCTCAAGTTTCATCAACCAAATTCATAGAATTATAATTTTGAGATCTATAAATAACTATGGCTGAAGACTTCTCTCGAAAAAGTTAACATTGAATTTCATGTGTATAAAGGATTTTCCAACAAACATTCTCACAAACACATAGGAGACTCCTCTATCTTTGTAGAAGAAATGCTTTCAACATGGGGTGGATGCATTTCTTGGCCTCTTCCCAAAAACCATTGATGAAAGATAAGTGATTCTCTCAATAGGAAAACATATACTTCAACACATGTGAATATCTCCGAATACCAAGGTTGGTCAAAACATTTTCATATTTAAAGACAACATTTATAGTTACTTTTTGAACACATAATTCTTTTAAAAGATCCATATATGAATTGAAAAATTGAGATTGTGTTTATGAGACTCTTTTTAATAGCGAGTGACATGATCCAAATAATTATAACTAAAATCTATAAGGATCAAAGAAAATCTATGATTAAGAAATGGGTAGAGAAGGATTTAGCCTGTTCCTTGCAATAAAGACTTTGGGATTCATCATATCTACATGCTTTTTGGAAAGAGTTTGCAGTTCTTTCTTTATACATTGAATAATAAATGATAGAACACAAAGAGGAAAATAATAATTTTGATTCCT
Source organism: Ceratopteris richardii (assembly GCA_020310875.1). Lineage (NCBI taxonomy): Eukaryota > Viridiplantae > Streptophyta > Polypodiopsida > Polypodiales > Pteridaceae > Ceratopteris > Ceratopteris richardii. Next base: position 84,185,893 of record CM035441.1, on the reverse strand, counting down.
TAACACAATTATGATGAGGAATAGATACCCTAACACTACAAAAGAAAATTCAAAGAAAAGAAACAATAGAGCATACTATGGAAAGAGAATTGAAATAGATTTACACCATTCAATTTTGATGTTTTTTCAAAAAGTTAGGGTCACACACCATAAGAATTTTCATCTAGATGTGTTTGCCAATTTGTTTGGAAGGAAGGATATGAAGAAGAGTATTATTTACATTTAAAAAGTACACATATCTTTGTTCTAAGAAGCCATTAGGTCATCCCCTTTAGGCCTATGCATACTCAATCTTCTATGTTGGGTCAACTTGGAACTACATCAAGTCTGTTACAATTACCTTTCTACATTGATGCAATTGAAAATGATAAGGCTCATTGAACACCATTAGTCTTTGGAAACTCCAATCAATGTGAAAGATATATGGAGTAATACTTATTATAAAATCATTGTTTACAATTTCATTCATGTAATTGAAAAAATACAAAGTTATTTGTTGAAATTAATAAATTTAACCTATAGGTGACATGTTGGGTAGCTAAATCTATAAGATCTTGAAGGTTTTTTTATTGGCTTCCACCTAACACCTCTTTTAGATTTCATGAGGCTCCAAACTTATAATCTAAATCAAATGTACTCATTCCATAATTTTTTAATGCATGGTCTAAATCCTTCTTATTTCTTCTTCATTCTAGTATCCCCATGTACTAATATATTGCTTCAATCTTTTGGATATCTCTCTTCTTTGTTCTCCTTCATAATACATTGAGTCTCTCTTGTGTGCCCCATCCTTTTTTTCCCTTGTAATACTATCCCTATGGTCTCCCTGGTAGTATTTGGCTTGGGTTCAAGTCTTTCCTTCCTTTGTAGAAGTTTTTTTCTAATCATTTTTTTATTGAAATCAAGCTCAACTCATGATGGACCAAGATGATTTTTCATTTCTTTCCTTATATCTTTAACATGTGTGGTGATCAAATGGATATGTGATAATATCTATGCGGACATGCTCCAAAGATATTTTCTTTGAAACTCATCAACAGATTTTCTCTATTGAGAGTGATAGATTACTAACCTCTCCACTTCAATCGCTAATGTCTATTGGGGTTTCTTTTGTTTACTTTGTTTTAATAGTGGATCATCTTGTTATTTTTTATGAGAGGCCATTTCTTGTTTATGATAAGATTTCATTCTTGTACATACACACACACACACACACACACATATATATATATATATATATATATATATATATATATATATATATATATTTGGACGAAGAAGAACAATTATTTTCTTCTCACCTCTATTATTGTAAAAGCCTTACTCCTTTTCCTTCCTCTTAACGTGGTATCAAGCTCTTGAAGAAGCCCAACATCGAGGGATTTGTAAGAAGGTGCAAATATTACGAGATCAACAAAAATCAATCTGCAACTAGAATAAGACAATATCTATAAATGAAATTCCTCTTAAAGGGAGTATTAGGGTAATCATATATCCATTTTGGCGTCCATTTGGAATTTATAAGCATGGGGATCAGAGATAAAATGGAAAATTCTAATGTGATGGGTTAACGTATGACCGATAAGCTGGACACAAAAAACTTCAATGTTCATAAATTTAAGATGTGAAATCTCCTTGTGGGAAAAATTTGTTGGACATGTTGATATATTTAGGTAGTGATGTGTGTGAACACACTAGGACCGTCGCGGCACTTTTTTCCCTCTTTAGGAGGTTTTTTTCCCCAGCTTGTATATACGCCTATTGCCCTAATGGGCTACTTATCTTTGTACATTCTCTAGTAATACATTCAGTATTGTGTGTTGTGCTCCAAGCTTCTTCTTCTTCCTTGTGCTGTTCGCGTGCTTCCGCAGACGTCTAACTCCAACAATTGGTATCAGAGCAGGTCGTTGCTTCATCTAGGGTGCCGTCGACACTCCTCCGTGTCCAGTCTCAAAATCGCACAAATTTTGGTGAGCATACTCAACGTGTTTCCGAGATCAAAACTACTTCACTCTGTGGTGCCAAAATCACGATGTGAGCTCGTTTCGGCCTCCGAATGCACTATCGCAGCGCTTGTGCGGGCTATTTCATCTTTTTGTGCCAAAGGTATATACCAGTTTCTGTTCGTCAGTATAAGCGTCTCGAAGTCTGCTACATGTCTAGCAGAATTTGTCTGGGAAGTTCTGTTCAACTTTTTGAGATACAGTCAATTTTCTGCATCAAGGTATTTTAGTCACCGGCCATGGCTGAAAGTAGTCATGTATTCCGTATGTTGGCTGTTGAGGATAAGTTGGATGGTACCAACTACCCGTTATGGGCTTATATGATGCGACATGTGTTGGTTGCAAAAGGACTGTGGAACATTGTGCAGGGTGTCAAAAAACGTCCTATCACACCTGCAACTGTTACAACTGCAGGTACTGAAGCTGATGCAGAAGGTGTCGAAGATGATGATATTCTTCATATTCCTGTTCGTACTACGGTTTCTGTTGCACCTACTGCAGAGTAGATTCTTTGGGATGGCAGAGATGCCTAGGCACATGCATTGATAGCTTTGTCTCTCAAAAGTGCCATTATTCCTCACATACGCTCTTGCAAAACAGCTAAGGATGCTTGGGATACACTTACCACATTGTACCAAGCTAGGAATGAGGCTCATGTTGCTTACCTCCAAAAATAGTTGGAGAGTGAGCACATGAATGAAAGTGATTCTATGGGCAATTTCCTAACAAAGATCAAAGACGTGAAGGAACAGTTGATTTTTGCTGATGAAGTTATACCAGATAGCTCACTTGTGCAGACCGTTCTAAATGGTCTTCCTGATTCATATCAGAGTTTTGCTTCTACTCTTTGGTTGATGATGAAAGGCAATCCAAATGCCTTATCATTTGAGGAGTTAGTATCTATTCTGTTGCAGGAAGATCAATCCAGGCAGAACACGTCCATTATGCGTGTTGCAGATCAAGCTTTCCTGGCTAGTCAAAAGAGCAAAGGAAAATGGAGCTCTTCAACTAGTAAGCAGAAATCTGCAAATTCAGCATATTCGAAGAAGGAAGATAAAGATGAGAAGAAATCAGAAAAGCAGAAATTGTTTTGTAAGTACTGTAAAGGGAATGATCATATCATAAAGAACTGTCCAAAATTGGCTGCTAAAGAGGCAAAGAAGAAAGAGGTTGGAATGGTTGTTGCAGAGCCTCTACACCAAAAACAGAGTCTGCTAATCTTGTGCAGGAAGAAGAATGGGCGTTTACTACTGTCTGCAGTTTTGACCCATCTTCTCATGAGCAGTGCATGTCTGCAGTAGACTCAGATGTTTGCAGTATTTTGACAGTGGGGCGACCAAACATATTACATCACAGCGTAGTTTCTTCTCTTCACTTGAGCCTGCCCCTACAAGGAATATTGTTACATGCGCCAACAACTCCTCTTATCCTGTTATGGGAGTTGGTAAGATCATTTTGACGACTGTTGATGGTAGTTCTTTCACTTTGTCAGATGCTTTATTTGTGTCAGGGATCAAGAAGAACCTGTGATCCGTTTCTACATTAGCCAACATTGTCTTGGTTGTGAAATTTGTTGATGACAGGTGTACAGTTCATGATCTCTCAAATGGCGATGTAATTATTGCTTCTGGCATTTTATGTCGTGGGCTGTATAAGCTCATAGACTATGAAAGATCTATAAATGATTTGGCATGTGCAGTAAATGATTCTCAGGCTATGTCAGATGCAAAGCTTTGGCATGCACACTTTGGTCATCTGAATTTTGCTAGTTTGCTACGCCTGCAGAAATCTGAAATGGTGTCCTCTTTGCCCAAACTTGAGGCACCTGGAAAACATGTTTGTGAAGGCTGTATTTTGGGCAAAATGCAGTGTTCGTCCTTTCCAAAAGATGGTTCAGTTCGGGCTACTCAGAAACTGCAGCTTGTACATAGTGATGTCTGTGGTCCTATGCAGACACCTTCTTTTGGGAATTATCTTTACTTCGTGACTTTCATCGATGATTTTTCCAGGCATGCATGGGTATGTCCATTGAAGGAAAAGTCCGAAGTGTTCATGTGCTTCAAACAGTTTTTGGTTTTGGCTGAAAATCTATCAGCATGTAAAATGGGCACCCTCCGTTCTGATCGAGGGGGGGAATATATGTCTTCTGATTTTAATGCATTTCTGGCTGAACGTGGGATAAAACACCAGTGTACAGTGCCGTATACACCTCAATAGAATGGAGTTGCTGAACAAAAGAAAAGGTCACTCATGGAGATGGTGAGGTGTATGGTCAAGAGTCAGGCTTTAGCACATAGTTTCTGGCTTGAAGTTGTCATGTGTGCAGCATATGTACTGAACAGGTGTCCCACTAAAGCACTGCAGTCTATCACTCCATATGAGTCTTGGCATGATCGCAAGCCATTTGTTGCTCATCTGCGTGTTTTTGGTTGTTTGGCATATGCATTACTGCCTGAACAACATCGCAGAAAATTGGATGATAAAGCAATAAAATGTATTTTTGTTGGGTACAGTTTTGAAAGTAAAGGCTATCGTCTGTATCATCCACAGACTAAACGCATTCTGGTTAGCCGTGATGTTGTTTTTGTGGAGGATGCTATTCAGCCATTGCTTTCATGTACTAAGGAGACATCTGTTACCTCCAAAGACATGTATGATAGTTTGCTGCCTCTTTTTACAGGTGGACAGTCTAGTGCTGGTCCTAATGAGGCAACTTCTCAACCTTTGTAGGTTTCATGTGATGATGCAGATCATTCCATTTCTGATGCAAATTTACATGATGCACTTATTGATGAGAGAGCTGATATTGAGCAGGCAAGAACTATGCCAAAATGGTTGGTGCAAACTTTGCGTGATAGCAAATTAGATGCACCTTTGTCATATCGTACTCGATCAGGCTCTCATAGTGCCTCTTTTGCATCAGATTGCTATGTTATGGCTGCATCTAGTCTCTATGATGAGAATGAGCCTGTTTCGTTTGATGAAGCACAAAATTCAGAAAATTGGATGGCTGCTATGCAATCTGAATATGATGCAATAATAAAGAATGGTACTTGGTCTTTATGTGACTTGCCTCCTGGCAAGAAGGCCATTGGCACTAAGTGGGTATACAAGTTGAAGCGTAAACCTGATGGTACAGTTGACAGGTATAAGGCCAAGCTTGTTGCAAAGGGTTATGCGCAGGAAAGAGGCATTGATTTTGATGAGACCTTTGCGCCTACATGCCATATGACTACTATTCGGAGCATTTGTGCACTTGCAGCCCATCATGGTTGGAATGTACATCAGTTGGACATTAAAACTGCATTTCTGAACATTGACTTGCATGAAGAAGTGTATGTTTTTCAGCCCCGTGGCTTTGTGCAGAAGGGGCATGAAAACCAGGTGTGCAGGTTAAAGAAGGCATTATATGGTTTAAAGCAAGCACCTCGTGCTTGGTATGAGAAGATACATGCATATTTGATTGCACATGGTTTTGAGAATAGTCCACCTGAAAGCACCTTATATGTTAAGCGTGCTAATGATGTGCTTCTGATCATTGTTGTCTATGTTGACGACATGTTTCTCACTGGTCCTATTGAGAAGCATATTGCTGATTTTAAGACTGATTTGCATGCCTCATTTGAGTTGTCTGATTTGGGGCATTTTCATCACTATTTGGGCATTCAGTTTATGCAAGTTGATGGTGGAATGGCTTTGTGTCAAACGAAATATATTGACACATTATTGTAGCATTTTGGCCTTGAAGACTGTAAGCCTATTGCCACTCCTATGGAGACAAGTTTACGATTGAGTCTTCATGATGCTGGAGATGCATTTGATGTTGTTCTCTATCAGCAAGCTGTTGGGTGCTTGATTTACTTATGCATTACTCGGCCAGATATTTAGTTTGTTGTCTCACAGATGAGCAGGTTTATGCATTGCCCAGAAGTCAAGCATTGGCAGGTGGTTAAGCGCATCTTTCGCTACTTGAGTGGTACTCGGCTACTTGGGATGTTTTATCCCAAGGGGGGATCACTACCGCCAGATTTGCATGCTTTTTTTTACTCTGATTGGGCTGGTTGTTATGACACTCGTGTGTCCATTAGTGGCTTTTGCTTCATGCTTGGTAGCTCATGTATATCTTGGTTGAGCAAGAAGCAGCCTACTATTGAGTATAGGGCAGCTTTCACAGCTACTATTGAGCGTGTGTGGCTCAGATGCCTTATGTCTGATTTGGGTGTTAGACAGACTTCTGCCACCACCATCTTCACTGACAGTCAGAGCGCATTGGCAGTTGCGAGGAACCCTGTGTTCCATGCTCGCACTAAGCAGATTGAGGTGCATTATCATTATGTCAAACAGAGTTTCTCTACTGGGGAGATCAGCTTGGCATATGTGCCCACACAGGAGAACATTGTAGACCTTTTCACGAAGGCTCTGCCTAGGGAGAAGTTTGAAGCTTTCCGCAAAGCTTTGGGCTTACTTCCTTTTGTGGAGTGATTTCCACATAGCTTGGCACTTCCTTATACATGAGTGTCAGCTCCTTGTTCACCGCATCACTCCCAGGGGGGATTTGTTGATATATTTAGGTAGTGATGTGTGTGAACACACTAAGACCGTCGGGGTACTTTTTTCCCTCTTTAGGAGGTTTTTTTCCCCCAGCTTGTATATACGCCTATTGCCCTAACGGGCTACGTATCTTTGTACATTCTCTAGTAATACATTCAGTATTGTGTGTTGTGCTCCAAGCTTCTTCTTCTTCTTTGTGTTGTTCGCGTGCTTCCGCAGACATCTAACTCCAACAGGACATACATCAAAGAAAACCATGAACACCTTTTCTACTTACTAGAAACAAACTAAATTGCAAAACACCATAATACATATGAAGATTGAAATTTTTTTTGTGTGTGGATATATAAGATATCATGATTAGGCACATACAATATGTGAGAAATCCAATAACTTATGGAGCATTTTGGTCACACTATAAAATAACAATACAAAAACATGAATGATGCAACTAAATAATGAGATGCATACTATAGAGAAGATGAGCATGTGATTAAGTGCATAGACTCTAAAAATCAAAAGAACATGTGACTCTCTTGCATGTATTGCTTTTATAGTGAGAAGGTAGCTATGAACCTTTGTGGTTTGGTTTTTGTATACAATCAATTCAAGACTTCCACATAGACTAGGGAGAACATCCCAAACTTCCATTATTTAGTTTTTGTTATAATAACTAAAGAAAGGAACCTTCATGAAGAATACACTTCACAAGAAAAACTAGTTCTAAACAAGAGTAGATGTTGAGGTAGAGGTTCTTGTAGTGTATGAGGATATAATAATCAAAAGAAAGAACAAAGATGACAATAAAAGAAAGGAGGTAGAGGATAGTTTTGAGGTAGGAGGAGTCAAAGAGATCACAAAAGTATCAAAGAAATGAGTTTGATAAAAATAGTAGAGGATTTTGGAGTTTACCATGTCCTTTTGAATGTGTTTTGAAATGTTAGAAGGAAACAAACAACTATGATCCACTATTGCCGATGATGCTAAGAAAATCTTTATGTTGTAAGATCATATGATGAATAAAACTTTTGTTGATTTCTAAAATTTAGGTAATAACATATTGTATGTTGTTTCAAGTGCTTCATATAATATGAACATTTATGTAGAGTGGGACTTAGAAACTTGTAAAAGTTGTCTACTCTTGATTTTGTTGAAATTGGGGATTATATAGCTCATCCAATTACACATAGAAAATATTGCCTTATCCATGGATATGGAGAGGTAGAATATATTGATGATGTGTTGCATGTCCCTTAAATAACCAAGAATCTTTTTTTGTTAGATCATTGACCAAGGCTTGCAAGTTAGGTCTCCATTTTAATACAACCATGTTCAAACAAGGTGTAGGTTTAATTGGAACATACGAATTCGGCATAAGCATATTATAGATGCAAATCTATAAAAGCTGAAGTTGATTTAGTCAAAAAACTTGTGAGTAGATTGCCAACCTTCGAATTTGCAAAAAGTATGCAAAAGGTATGTGAATCATGTCATCTGGTAAGAAATCAAGATCATCATTTCCACATGATAAGCATGTCAATGGGAATGTTCTAGAGATAGCATACACATGTGTGGGGACTTGCCAAGACCACACCTATGGGAGGCTCAAAATTTTACGTTACATTCATGGATGATCATATAAGAAAAGTGTGGGTCTATTTCATGAAGGAAATCATTGAAGTATTCAATTGCTTAGAACATTTCAAGGCTATAGTGGAAAAAACACTTGAAACTTCATTCAACATGTAGCTCAAATGGTGGAGGGAAATATTTATCTAGTTAATTTGTTTTCTAAAAAACCATGGGATTAAAATGATTTTTCATGTTGGTATACACCAGAAGAAACATTTTTTCTAAAGAGAAGAACATATATATCATAGAAAATACATAGAGCATTGATGAAACAAAAGAATACACCTCATCATTATTAGGAAAAATCCATGTTGACTACTGTGTACATTCAAGACTTAAATCCTTCCGTATCATCAAGTTATGCCCGAAGAGAAGTTTGCAAGGAAGATGCATAAATTATTACACATGAAAGATTTTGGATGTACAAAACCTCATTGACATGTCATGAAAGAATAACAGGTTAAGAAGGAGCTGAACTTGCTCTGATACCATTGTTGGGTGTGTGAGTAAGTGAGGAAGCATGAATACAAGTGCACACAAGCAAGAAGAAGGAGATCGAAGCACATGGACACATGATGAAAGGACGAGCTCTCTATTGATAGATGATCTCTAGTATGAGATGAATGAAGTGAGAGCTATAAGTGAATCCCTAAGTACAAAGTACCACCCCATATGTTTATATCATGTATATGTGGTTACATGGGGAAAAAACCTCTAGACAACACTAGAGTAAAAAGTGTCCATATATAGGGAAATTATTCACATCAAAGCTACTCAAGGGACACATACGTGTAACAATAAAATTGTTAATACCTCATGAATATCCTTCTTACAAATTTGGGAGGATAAAAACCTACTTTTATCATCACCTTTTAGTAGATATTCCAATTTTTTAAAGTTCAAGTACTCCTTGAGCCTCAAGGAACATGTAGGATTTCTTTTCAAAAAAGAATTGGAACCCTAGATAGATATTTTGAATAGGCTCAAAGACCCAATTATATAAGTTGATGAATCTCATTTTGAAGGGGCTTTTTCATTTTGTACAAGTTTTGAAAGTGGGAAATTCATAAATCTAATCTCTCCTTACTTTTGAAGTCTCTCCATTCTCATTTATATACATGAATGTCTTGGAAAGAGTATCCCAAGGGATATGCCATCCTAGGGGTATTCTTCTTGTGTCTTATTGCATCATTAGAGTGTTAAAAAAGTCAGAGTACATTGAGGTAAGTTTTGAAGAATGTACAAGTCTAAATTTATGTTAGCTCCTAAGATCTTTGAGCATCTTTTATGCGTGAGAAGGTAGTTGTGATTGAGCTCTACACATTGGCATGCATGCGACAAGAGGGTGTTTGACTTATACTTTAGGAGATGAATGATTTCCAAACATAACAATAACGTTCCTATGAGTGTGTCTATAACACTTTCTTGGTCCTAAAAATCAGATTGTGTCAAACTCTCCACTTGACATCAATGAGCTTCATAAACATTGACATATCTCCATATATGTTCTTTGGCAGCATTCCCATGGATTGATCTATTCATTGGTGCTTGAAAGATGGTAAGAAAAAGATTTAAGTGAGATATTCAAGCATATTCAATGAGTCTAAGGTAAGAGTTTCAATTTTCTTTTATTGTGTGCATTCGATGAGAGCGAGAGAGAGAGAGAACCAATTTTGAAGAAAATTTTATCATTATTGGAGCATCTTGATGAGAATATTGCATAGGATTTGGGAGCAAGCTGCAAATTTGATGTAAGGTGAGCATTTCATTGTGCATGATTCAAATTTTTTATTGAACACTCACAAGGGGTGATAGGACAACCGTCGAGTATTGTGAGGGATGAATAGGAGTAAAGCAATAGAGTTTGTTAGCTATAGGCACATAGGTGTGACAAGGAGAGGACAAGGAGCCTTACATCTAGTTGAGTATTGCGATCACCTGATATCGTGTATTGCCGATACTCCCAAGTATCATGTATCGTGAGTAAGGCTTGTATCATGTATCATTTGTTTGAGTATCTTGATCACCTGATATCATGTATAATCAATACTCCCAAGTATCATGTATCGCATATTGTCATATTTGTGCATCGTGTATCATCTACGCTTGTATCGTGAATCATGTATCATGTATCATCATATTTGTGTATTGTGTACTTATTGTGTATTGTGGACTTATCATGTATAATCAATACTCCCAAGTATCATGTATCGCATATGGTCATATTTGTGCATCGTGTATCATCTACGCTTGTATCGTGAATCATGTATCATGTATCATCATATTTGTGTATTGTGGACTTATTGTGTATCTTGTATCATCCTTAACTCAAGTATCATATTGTGAGAATCCAAGTATCATGTATCGTGGAGGAAAGTACTGAGTATCTTGGTCCCTCAAGTATCGTGTGTCATGATAGAATACAAGTATTTTATCATCCAGGTTAGTATCATGTATCGTCAAACCTCAAGTATCGTGTATCATGGCAACTTGGAAACAAGCCCTAACTAGATTGGAAATCAAATTTTGTGAAGACATTCAGCACCCAAACATTAGTATAACCAATCCCAAGACTTGAGAAGATACTATAGAGGTAAATTGGAGAAACTACACTCATGGGAAAGCATTTATGACCCTAGACTATGAATGAACCTCATATTTGGACGTGTCCTAGGAAGTAGACAAAGTGTGATATCCTCATCAAGGAGTGTAACCCAAAAGAGTGTTCACTCCATTTAATCAGACACCTGTAGTGAATTAGAAGCAAACTCAATCATAGCCTCAGAAGATATGCACAACTTAGTGCCTTTGATCGGGCCTATGTTTGTGCTAGAAGGTGAGTATAGGACTTTCTTGCAGTATATTTCTACAAACATGCATGGAATCCCTATCTACCTAGATGGTCTTAAGCGATTAGTTGCAAGGCTTAAAAAGTACATAGATTATGAAATAGTACCAAGACTAGCAGTGAAATTCAAAGGAGGAGATTATCTGGATAAAATGAGGATAGTTATATGTAGTTATTGAATATCTAGATAGAATCAATGAAAGAAGATAAAGTAAGGAACCCATTGACACCACAAGGACTAATAATGTAGAAAGGGTGACAACTCCTAGAGGAAGATCAATGATAAAAAATGTTTGGAAAGGATATAAAATTCCTCAAGATGATGAATTGATAGAATTTTATATGATAGATGGAATGGACAAGTTGTTACAAACCACTTCACCTTTAAAGGGAGAAGGCATCAACCCTGCTACCATCTATGAGTTGCATGACCTAGAAGAATCCTCTAGAGTTACTTATTTGGATTATAACAAAAGAAGGTACTGGACAGTTGATGACCTGGAGAAATCTAGACTGAGATACCTAGGTTTTCTAGTGTTTCCTCCAAGGGATCAAGCAATCACCTCTCAAGATCCTCTAGGACAACAATAGAATTATGAAAACCCATTTATAGGGCAAACTAGTCAACAATGCATGCTAGTCATGCCAAATGTGCAATTTTCTATGCCTAAGACTAGTACCATGCATAATCTCAATGGAAGAAGTGAGGCTTTGAATTGACCACCTTTTCCTCTAAGAACCCCACAAGGTAGAGGAGCACTGATGCGTCCAGTGATTCCTGTAATTCCTTGACCCCTTGAGGTAGGAAGAAGAATAAGAACTATTCAAGTAGCCAAGTGTGTAAGAAATCATTTTGATGGTTCAAGAGACCCTTATGACCACATGGTTGAGTTTAAGCAAGTGCTATGTGCTGAGCAAAATGAAGACTTTTTTGTCCAATATGAATCTTTCGGTCTCACACTTACCAAGATTGCTTTGACTTGGTTCCAACCCTTGGATCCCAATCTCTTTGTGAATATAGAACAGTTCTTTGAGGAATTCACATGTGAATTCACCAAGGGGGGTATCAAACATAACTCCTCTTCCTTGATCCATAGATTCAAACAAGCTCCAAATGAATCTATGAGGTTAGTCACCAAGAGATTCAATCAATATGTTGACCAATGTCCTATGGCAAACATGCCTACCCAACGAAAAGTGATACCTTTGTTTTTGGATGGTCTAGCTAATGGAAAATCAAGAACCCTATTATATGTGAAACAATTACAGACTCTGAGTGAATGTTGACAAGAATGCATTGATTTGGAGGATAATCTAGTTGATGATCTAAGGATTCCCCCAGACCCCCACCACGTCTGAAGACACATCTAGAAATGCAAATTCACAAACCAATAATGTAGAAGAACTAGCAAACTTAGTGGCAAAAATTCTAGGTGTCCAAGGACAAAAGAACTATCAAAACCCTCCCATGAGAATGTCAATACTAAGAAGATGCGTGCACTCTGGAGGTCACCATCCATCTCATGCATGTGCAAGAGGAGGCCCAATTCCCCCATATCCATATCAATACAGTAGGCAACAAGCCCAAGGACCTAGTCTATATTGTCACATTGAACAGACGTATATGAATCAAAACACTAAAAATTGCCTATACAACAGACAATGAAGACCACTTCCACCACCTTAGCACAGACCATATGGATACCCCCCAAGAGATCAAGCTAAAGAGGTTCCAAGATATGTGCCACACCAAGGCCTTACAAATATCAAGGGTACCCACAACTTCAACCAGTGCTAGGATAGTAGCCCCCACATCCAAAAAATGTCGTATCTGGCAAATACACATAGCCTTAAGAAAATATGGAGAGAGCCATAGTGCCTGCATCACCTTTGATGAGTTCAAAAAACCTAAATCAAGGATATGACCAGAGCTATGGAAACTATTACTCTTATGACCCGAGCTTCATAGAGTATGAATCCACTAATGAGCAACAATATTATGAACATGATGGTTATGGAAACTCGTATAGGTCAAAGTATGCAAACCTCATGTGTATAGCTCCTATAGCCCAAGTTCCACGAAGACCTATAGCAAGACCACTTGCACTTAGGGGACCTTGCTATAGATGTGGAGGAGATCACTTCATTAGGGAATGCACAATGCCATACCACCCACCATCCCCATGGGTTTGGGAAGGGAATTGCAATGATTGTGGCAAGGAACATCTATTCAAAGATTTCTCTAAAATCCCTAATAAAGCTTTATCTACTACCCAAATTGATGTTATTGAGATAATAGAGTCCTCTTGAAGTGACAAAGAGTATATTGTCCCATTGAAGGCCATTACTAGGGCTAAAGCAAAGGAAACCATGAAGAATATAGAATTTTCACCCCAAATGGTAGACGACTCAGAAGAACCAGTAGACACATCAAGAATGAAAGTAAATCAAAGGTGGAAAGCTATATGAGAAAAGATAAAAAAGCAAGTGGATTAAGAAGATGGCCAAAGAGAAAGAAAAGTCTATAAAAGATATCGGACCTAAAGACAGTGAACTAGCCAATCAAGACACGAATGTGGTGAAGGAGGATCAAATGCAAGAACAGGCAGGATTGAATCTAGCAAATCCCATGCTTGAGGACTTGAAAATGTGGTTAAAAGCATATCAGTCTAGATTAGAGATAGTACCTAGTCTAGAGCAATGATCGAAGTTATCCCAGAGGAGATCTCAAAAAAGACAAACTTGAGATATGTAAAAATTAATTGAAGTTGCTCACACCATGCTAGAACAAGCAATACCTAGCCTCCCTCAAATGAGAATCCCCAAGGAAACATTCCAAGGATGTTTAGACAACCATAAATCACAACATACAAAGCCTGAACAAACTAAGGAAATTGATGAAGACTTAGGTTTCCAGAACATAGAGAGAAACTCAATGATTCTTGAAGTGGAAGCAAACTAGCCACACGATTTGTGGACCAAAGTGCAAGAAAAGAGATGGAAGAAAATTGAGGAGGATGTCCCTCCCTTTGAAGAACTAGATGCTTCAAGGCACTTGCCCAAGATGGAGCAGGAAGAAGACTCTAAAGAATTATCCAATCCAGATCATGATAGGGAGGAAGCAATTACCCTAACTACACTTCCTAATTATATTGGAGAATATGATAAAAATTTACATTTCTTTCACACCCCAACAATAAGATACGACAAGAAAAGAAAGGCAGACGAAGTGTCGACCAGCTTATAAGAATTAAAGAAAGAAAACATAAAATGTTCTATAACCCTAGAAGAGTTTTTGCAAGTAAAACCTCATCTATGGAAGAAGCTAGCTAATCAATTGAAGTTGAATGAACAAAACATGTATGTTAAAGAAGAAAAGTTGGAGAAAGCAGCAACTGTCAAGATACCAATCAATAAATTTGGATCTTTTAGTGAGGGAAATGAAGGAAATATATGCCTTCCAATCACATTCTGAGGACATATGACCAAAGCCATTCTAGATATGGGAGTTGGAGGTGGGATAGAAACCAAGGAACTTTGGGAGAAATGGGGAAGACCAGCTCTACCACCAACTAGAATGAGGCTACAAGTAGTACATGGTCATGTAGAACAACCTTTAGGACTCCTTGAAAATGTAATCCTGACAACTTGTGGAGTAGGATTTGAACATAGTTTAGCTTTATGCCAATTTAGCAAGGCAAGAAATTACGAGATGATCTTAGGTAGACCATTCATGTAACAGCTAAAGGTAGTTCAAGACTTGGGACAAGATGCTTTGTATCTCCAACACCAAGGCGCTACTACTAAAATAAATCTCCAAAACTTTGCATATAGAGACATATTACCTCTTCAATGGAATCATGTACATAAAGAGGAGGATGATGTGTCAATCCATTGTGCTGGTTCTAGTGACCAATCCTAGATTAATGAAGACAACCAACTATGGATTTGTAAGGAAGCCAAACAAGAGGAGGAAAGATTACAATATTGGAAAACAAGACTCGAGAAACATAGACCCATAGAAGATGTAGCCTACATGTTGTAAACATTTCCCGATGAAGCATTCAAACCACATGGATGGATGGAAATTCTAGCAACACCAGATGTATGTGTAAATGAAGAAGTGTTGACTATGAACAAGTGTGTGGATCAGGAAGGATACAACTTAAGATTATACATGGTTGTTCTTCAAGAGGTTGAAGAAGGTGAAATCATTGAAAAAGAATCGAAGGAAGACTACGAAAGCATAGAAATGGAACCTCAGTTTGACTCAGATGAACAATACCTAAAGGTAGTAGAACGAGAAGATGACACAGAATAGAAAAAACAATTAGCCATAGAAGAACATATAGGGAATCCCAAGAGGAAAAAAATTGAAATGGAAGATGAGAATTTACCACGTGAACACTTTGAAGTGCCACACATTTTAAAAGATATGAAGTAGAGGAAAGGAAAATAGCTATTCAAATGGCTAAGAGAGAGGTAGAGGAAGGAATATCATATGATAACAAAGAGAAAACCAAGAAGGTAATAGTGACCCTAGAGGGAGATGAAGAGAGATGCACTTACATAGGCAAGGATGTGTCCTTAGAGGAGGAACAAGAACTCATAGCATTAATTCGAGAATATAGGGACATGTTCACTTGGACCTACAAAGACCTGAAAGGTGTAGATCCCTCAATATGTGCCCATAGAATTCTGATGACTCTTGATGTAAAACCATCTAAACAAAAACCATATACATACAATGATATGTATTCTGCCAAAATCAAAGAAGAAATAGATAAATTGTTGGAAGTGAGATTTATATATGAGATCGAACACATTGAATGGGTTTCTCCTTTGGTAGGGGTAGTGAAGAAAAATGGAAAGCTTAGAGTTTGTATTAACTTCAAAAAAGTTAATGTTGTCACCATTTGAGATAGCTATCCATTACCCATTAGAGACTATCTTTTGGAAAGGTTAGCACGCAAGGAAGTGTATAGATTCATTGATGGGTTTTCAGGCTATAATCAAGTAGCCATCACTATTTAAGACCAACATAAGATCACTTTTGCTACTGAGTGGGGAGTATATGCATTTAGGGCTATGCCATCTGGTTTAACTAGCACCCCAACAACTTTTCAAATTCCTTGGGAAAAGTATGGAGGTATATGTGGATGACTTATGTACATACTCTTCTCAAGGTATTTCCCACATACTTGAATTAAGAAAAATATTCAACAAATGTAGGCAATATAGAGTATGTCGGAATCCAGAAAAATGTGTTTTCATGGTGAGACAAGGAAACATATTGAGATACATAGTGTCAAAAAATGGAATCTCTACATATGAAGATAAGATCAAAGTGATTCTCAAATTACCAAGACCTAAGAATGTAAAGGAAGTAATCCTTTATGGGCCATTGTGGATATTATTTTTTATTTATCCACATGTATGCCATAATTGCAAAACCATTGTACAGTTTGTTGAATCAATTTACTTGGATAGAAGAATGTGAAAATGCATTCAATGAGTTAAAATGGAGATTGACTTAAGCACCAATATTGAAAGTGCCCTGGAACAATTCATTTCATGTACATGTGGATGCATCTAATTCTGCCATTGGATGCATCTTAGCACAACCTGCAAATGAAGGAAAGTTAGACCATCCAATAGCTTATGCCAATAGACAACTTAATCAAGTGGAATGAAATTACACTACGATTGAAAGAGAGGGCCTAGTTATGGTCTATGTGATAAAGAAGTTTAGACATTACCTCCTAGCCAAAAAGTTCAAGTTTTTTATTTACCACCAAGATTTATTGTACTTGGTCAATAAACCTTGTAACACAAGAAGGCTAGTTAGATGGTTCCTACTGCTAATGGAATTTGACTTTGAGGTAGTAGTCAAGAAGGGCAATACTCATGTAAGAGGGATCATTTTTCAAGAATGACACATGGAGAACTGCCAATTGTAGGTTAGCTACCAGGCACTTATTTGTTCAACCTAGAAGTATGTCCAAAGTGGGATGAAAATTTGATACCTATACTCACATATGGACCAAACCATCAGATCGATTCGATTAGAAGCACAGAACTCTAGAAAACAAGAAACCTCCACATTGTGGTAGGCAATTGTACTTTAAAGATTCTAATGGAATACTTCTAAGATGTGTTGATGATGAGGAGAGAAGTAGCTTGATCAAACAAGCCCACAAGAACAAATGGAAAATGCATAAGGGAGTTAGTGGAACCACACAAGAATTAAAAAGACAAGGAGTGTATTGGCCGAATATGGGAAGAGATGTACATGAATACATGACAAGTTATCACCTATGTCAAGGATCTACACTCGAGGAACATTCATGACTAAGTTATTCCACTATAGCATCGGAGTGGAGTAAGCCACTTGTAGACTACTTGAGGTCACAAACGTATCCAGAAGGAGGGAGTCTAGCAATTATGTAATCGTGGGTAAACAACTATTCAAATGAGGAAAAGACAATCAACTATGACTATGTGTGCATGAGGGAGAATATTTGCCCATATTAGAAATGGCTCATGCCGGAGTAGCTGGAGGTCATTTTTCAATGGACAAAATAGCTAAAATGATTCTCTTTGCAGGCTTATGGTGGGCAACACTATATATGGATGCGAAAACTTATGTATGAAGTTGTGACATATTCCAATGAACCAAGTATCTAATAGGACAAGACGACATGCCCTCGGGACCAATGGTTAGTGCAAGAGCTTTCTCTAAATGGGGAATAAACTTCCTTGGACCCATTAATCCCCTAGCTAGAGGATCTCATGTAGAATACATCATAATAGCCATGGATTACTTGGCTAAGTGGGAATCGAGTAGAAGCTAAAGCAACTAGGAAGAATGAGCCCAAACTACAGCAAAGTTCCTATTTGAGAACATCTCCACAATATTTGGACTACCTATAGAGATTGTAAGTGATAGAGGTATGCACTTCATTAATGAGTTTTTATGGAGTCACCCATGAATGAATTTTCAGTGATTCATAAAAGTTCCGCACCGTATCATCTACAAGCTAACAAACAAGCTCAGAGTTCAAATAAAGTGTTATGCATAGTTACCAAGATAGTCAATAATGGAAGATTTGATTGGGACAAACAACTGCATCATGCAATTTGGGCATTCAGAGATGCTTATAAAAGAGCTATAGGAATGACACCCTTTACTCTATTTTATGGTTAGAATGCAATTTTATCAATTGATTTCTTGATTCCTAGTCTTTGAGTAGTTGAGAAATATGATTGGACAAGATATGGGTTGTCCAAGCAGTTGAATCAAATAGAGAAATTGCATGAACTAGATTACAAGCAATAGCAGGCATCTATGCTACTAAGTGAAGGCAAAAAGGTTACTATGATGCACATATCAAATGTAAAGGTCTTAGAGTTAGAGATTTAGTGCTTGTTTACACTTTAAAACAGCACACAGAGAAACTACAACAAAGAGGATGTGGTCCCTTGATCATAAAAAGAATTTCCTTTGGTGAAGCCATAAATTGAGCTACTTTGGATGGAGATATACTTCCCAACTATATAAGTGACTGCAAAGTGAAAAAATATATGGAACCCCTGATGGAACAAATGTTGACTAGACTTCTAAGAGTGCAAAAGAAAAAAGAAGAAGATAGAATAAGAAAAGAAGCAAGACTAGAAGCCCTAGAGAGAATATGGAAACTTAAGGAATGGATTAGAGAACATGATGAAAAATACATATGAGGCAAAGAACCCATTCCCATGGTGAATTATCACACCACCAACATCAAAACCCTAGGAAACATACCAAAACAATCTTATCTCAACCTAGGAATTGGAAATGAACATTATCATTTGGTTGAGTCTTTAATTGATACTGGAGAAGCTATGAGTAGTGTACATGCTTCTTTAATTGAGAAATTGAAGATGCCAATCTCTCCAACTAAAGCCTAGATGATAGGGATTTGAGATAATACCATTGAAAGCCTTGGAAAAGTAACCCTATCATTACATCTAGGAAACAACACCATGCAAAAGGGCTTTTGGTCTATAAGGACTCTGATCTTTTGGAAGAGATGGTCCTAGGTCAAGATTGGGTATATGAGTATGAGGTCACAACACATTTAGCTCAGGGATACATATCATCCAGAGTAGGACATAGGGAAGTCTTTAGTCTACTAGATGAAAAGCCACTAAAGACAATGGAAATTAAAAACTCTAAGGTACCAAAAAAAGTATACATGAATTAGAAAGCACTCTTTGAGATGGATTTTCTCATTGTTTGGTTGCACTTCTCCTTGGCTTCCTCCTCTACTTCTCAGGCAATGTCTTTGATGGTGATGGAACAACTCGTTGTTCACTCTTTCATACCCAAATCTTCTTCATGCCAGAAACTATCTCTCTCCAAGGTCCTGTGGGTCTTCTTGATGCACTAGTCTACGACAATTGCTTTGGGCACCTCTTTGTGTAAGCCACTACTTTCATGCTTGGCTTTGGAGTAGAAGGGAGGTCCATCTGTTCTCAAACTTATTCTTCGTAGGTTGAATTGTTCTACACCATAGAGCTTGGGACATATATGATATCATTTCCTTCAAGGTTAGTCTTATAATAACTAAGAGCCTGTGTGCGAGCTAGATCAGTGACCATTTTATTGTCTAATTCTATTGTGAGACCTTTCATGTACCCAAACCTAAAGAAGTCAACTTCTTAGGTTTAATTTGACTACATGATCATAGATCCAATATTGATCCAAGATGAGAGACTCAATGAGATCTTCATCATGGCATACCAACAACTTTACAATCATAGGGACATCTTGAATAGAGATGAGAATTTCCAACACACCCATGCAAGGGGTTTCCACACCTCCAAATCCTAAAAGGTAAGCCTCAATAGGATTCATTGTTACATGCATATCTTGAAAACTAGAATACTATATTGCACTTGTAGCTGCTCCTGAATCAATCAGTGCTCTGATTGTTTGAAATGTTGTGCCTTTTCATAGCTCAACAAAAATAAATGGTCTTTGATACTAGAACAAATGTTCTTCTCAACTTGACACATTGCCATGTGATATCTTGGGGCATCAGTATGGGAAAAAGTGATATCATTTCTAGATTAATCTAAGCCTTGTCTTCTTAGCTTCATTATTTTAATGCATTATAAGGCTTTAGCTTGTGCTTCTGCTCATATCCTTGTCCCTCATCCTTTTTTTTTCTTTGCGACATTAAGCCATCTAAGCATGTTTCAATCAAAGGACCTTAATAAATTTTGACTCGACATTCACTGATGTAGTTTGGCAACACGTCTCCTTCTAGGGTGGCTAATTGGAGAACTCCAGTAGTCGATATCTTATTGATTATAATGGGTCTATAGCCATGTTTTTCTAAATTCTTTGCATGTTGTTTCAATGTGTACAAAACTAAATTACCACTTTGCAATCCTTTGTCCTTCACATGTGCATTGAAATAACCAGTCTATCTTTTCTTCACCATGTATATGCCTATTGCTACTCTCAATCTAGTTTCTCCTAGTCGTTCTAACTCCATGATCCTCGAGGATAGCTCATGGCCTATCCATTGATGCTCTTGTGCAACCTTGAGTATGGGTATCAAGAAATATAATGGAAGCATGACATTTTGGCCAAAAACCATATGAAAGGGAGTGGCATTGAGTACCATTTTATAGGCAACTCTATATGCCCAAACAACGTGATGTAGCTATTTATAATAGTCAGAGTGTTTGTTATTTACAACTTGGTCAATACATTATAGAGGATCTTATATGTGCTCTTGGCTTGTCCATTGATTCTCTTGTTCAACCTTGACTGTGGGTATTTAGTATCAAGAAATCTAACAAAAGCATGAAATTTTGGCCAAAAACCATTTGAAAGGGAGTGGCATTTAGTAATGTTTTATAGGCAACGACATCATGAAGTTGTTTATCCTAGTTTGAGCATTTGTTATTTACAAGCTTGGGCAATACAGCACAGAGGATCTTATTTGTTCTCTAAACATGTCCATTTACTTGTGGGTGATAAGGAGTTGACTTCTTGTGAATGATAATGAAATCTTGTAAAAGATATTCAATGACCTCGTTCAAGAAGTGGGTTCCACAATCACTTACTAATTTGATTGGTAACCCATATCTGTTGAATACATTCTCAAACAAAAAATTGACGGTTGTTTGCGCATGTGAACTCTTAATGGGGGGGGGGATTAATAGGGCCTACAAATTCTATTCCCCACTTAGAGCATGCATGTCCTCCCATCATGGGTCTCAATGGCATCTCATCTTTGCAAATTGGATATTGATTCCTCTGACATATGTCACATCTCTTCACATAGGTATTTGCATCCATATGAAGAGTATGCCACCAAAGACTTGAAAACTTGATCACTTGATGAGGTCCAAAGTGTCCTCCAACAACACTTTAATGTGTAGTTTCTACGATTTTAAAGTAGTCACTTTCATGCATACACAGTCTTAGATATCCATCTTGTCCACACTTACATACATTATCTCCAATGAGTGTGTAGTTTTGAGCCTCCTATTCTGGACTCCTTCATACTAAAGTCAACTCTTGAATGAATGTTTTTGTCCTCAGAAATTCAACTAAAGGACTGCTCCATTCCGATGTTAGCAACACTTAATATAATGTGGCATGTTCAACTAGAGTTCTACCAGTATAAGATGGACAATCATCCTTGAGAAACCTATAGAAATCTACTTCCATCATAGGACAATATACACCTAATCTTTTCAGAGTCTATGGGGTTTTATGTTTTCAATTGTATTGCCCTAGTGTGCCTACATGTGCTAATTGCAACCATTTATCATGCTCTTTCTCACCCACAGCTAAGATTCCTTTATTTGTTTGCTTGTAGATATTTCCTACGAGTATATTGTATCTTTGTGACTTGACAATTTCTTCATTCTTTGTCTTAACCACTAGATTCTTAGGTCCAAATGTGAGAACATACACAAGTGTTTTAGCTTAGTTTGGTACAGCTTCCAACTGGAACAATAAATGAGCATAAATAAAAGAAACTCTTCAATGGATATTTTTGACATAATCCAAATGATAGCTTTTTGATGTAGATCAAATCCACCTAAAGCATACTGTGAGCGTGATGTTCCAACAATCTCTATATGCCCTTAGCAACTCGATTAACTCTCGTTCTTCTTCATCACTCAAATTGTGTCCTATGTATGTTCATCTTTCTTCTCTATCTTCAATTGTCACTACAACCCTCTAGGTCTGTTCATTGTTATCATAGGCTTCTCCTCTGAGAGCTTCTCATTCAGGCATTCTCACCATAAAATATTTGCCTTCTATATTACATTTCTTGGAATTTTCCAACACTTCAAATAAGGATTCTTCCTCTTCTTGGGTGGGGGGTTGTTTCTTCTGTTTATTCTTCTCAATATCGACATCTACTTGAGTAGCTAAACTCACCTCGTGTTTATGCTCTTCATGTCCTTGAGTCCTAGATTCTACTAAATAAAGGTAATCTTCTTCTAAAGTGCAAAAGGTCTCCATGATGATGGATTTTGAATCATCATTACTTGCTTCTGCTAGTGCTATGGTATTAGGCTCACATTCCTTGATGATAGGTTCAAACATGAGGGGCTCCATCATGAATATCGAGATGTCATAGCGGTCTTCATCAAAATGGGGTGTCCATTGTTCCTCATTCACATTTATGTTCATTGTTGCTAAGATCTCAGCCTAGCCATGGGATTTAAATTCTTCATATGGGAATACCATGGTGCGTAGGCTGGGTCTTGAAGTGATGTAGGGTTTTCACTAGCACCTAAATCAATTGCTTCTAATCTATTTTCATCATTTGCTACAACTTTACACATCCATAAATGCATGTCCTCATGCATCCATGAGAGGTATGATCCTATGGAATGCAATGAATCTGTCTCGCCTAATGTTCTATGGATTGGGTTCCATTGTAGGGGTGTCCCTATCAGAATAGTCTTGAGATTGACTTTGGTAGTGACCCCTAAATGTTGTAAGTACAAGGAGTTGGTTCCCCAATCCTACACTATCTTCAATTGCACTATTTGCAATTTCCTCATGAATGGTCTACCTAAAATCATCTCATAGACATGGTTCTTTCCAAACTCACATATGGAAAATGTGTGATCAAACTCTACACCACAAGTAGTGAGAGTTATTCCTTCTAGCAATCCTAGGAGTTTCTCTATATGTTTGTCTTCCATTTGCAACTTCATTCTTGTGGGTCTTAGGGTTGGCTTGCCCCAATATTTTTGTAAGGAAGTGGTGGCAATGGCAACTCCAGCTCTTAAATCTAAGATCGTTTTTGTCATGTATCCTTGGTATGTGATAGGTAGATATGCATTTCCTTCTTCTCCTTTGCTCATATATCCTATCTTGTCTATGGTTATTTCTTGTACTTTTTGTTGAGATCCTACATGAGAGTAAGAAGTATCAACTTTAGGCAACTGGCTTTCCACATGCTTTTTTAGTAGCTCCTCTAAAGTGAGATGACACTGCACTTTAGTGATGGTAACTACTTATGTGTTCCTAGGTAGAATTGATTCATCATTTCTAAAAAGCTCTCATCAAAATAGACTTAGATTCCCAAGGGCATGTGAAGTGAGGTAATTCCTCTAAAGAATTGGATTCAAAGTCTAATCTCTTACTTGATTGCACGTCTTCTTGCTCTTTGTATACAAAGGGAATGTTCTGATGGAATTGATTGTGAAGATCATTTAGTTCTTCAATTGGTGGAGGATTCTCTCCTTCCTTGGCCCATTTCTCCTCTTGTATCTCTCTTAAGAACTCTTGAAAGTATTGATTTATAGAGGAAGGAATTCCATCATTCGTAGAATTAGGAACAAGATCTTCCTATGATGGTAAGCTTCCTCTTTCACTTCCACTATTATGAGCCTCTTATGTAGGCTACAGTCTTAGGTTTAGCTACCACCTACTCTAATCTCTCCAAAAGTCCTTTGAATTGCAATTCTAGTTTAATTGAGTTTTTCTTATTAAAAAGATGACTAGCATCAAACATAGCTTGAGCTGGTTCCACCATTTTCACATCAAGCTTGGTCCTCTCAATATCTAAATTTTCTTGGTGGTAATATTTATCTAACTCAACTACATTTGGCCCTTCTTGAAGTTAGGATTGGTAGGCCTTGAACATCATGTGCAAGCCTTTTGGAGTAGGATCCGCTAGGACTAATCCTACTCATTGTTGAGGTGGGATAGATAGGGGTGTGAAGTGACACCAATCAATGTTATCGATCTAGTCATAGACTCTAGTGGGAGTATGATAACTACAACCCCAATGTAAGTAGTAACTAGAGCTCAGGCCTTACAACAAGACCAAGGCATAGTTCAAGAGGTGCACCGAAAATAGTGAGATTGAGAGCACAACCAAAAAGAGAACGAGAGGCTAGAAGGATAGCCATGAAAGGATGAAGAGGCAATGGACAAAGAAGATGAGTGAACTCGAAGAAATCTTAAGGGACACTAAAGCCCAATTGATAGTGATTGCATCTCACAGGCACCCTCATAACTCACCACCTTCATTACACCAAAAACCAAACCACTGAACCAACCCCACCTAGAATAGGATCGGTCTTAGCATATCCTACTCCAAAAGATCTTGACATGATGTTCAAGGCGTAGCAGGCCAAAATTCAAGAAGGACCAAATGTGACAAAATTTGATAAGTGTTATTCTAGAACCAACTTAGAAATTTAAAGGACTAAGTTCTTTAAGAGAAATTCAAGAAGAGAAATGGGTGAAAGAGCACGAGAATCCTCCCCCCATTGAGCTAGTGGATGATCTTCGTGACTAATTTCCACAGGACATTCCCTCTATCTATGGGGAATAGGAAGATGCACAAAATAGTGAACGATTAGCCTTTGAATACAATTCTCTAAAGGAATTGCCTCAATTCATAGGCCCATAGGAGTCTAACCCTATCAGATGAGAGCCCCTACCATCACGGTAAGAAACAAGCAGTCATTCATACCTAGGAACACCGATGTGGTAAGAAATACTAAGGTACAATGTCCCCTCACCTTAGAGAAGCTATTGAAAGTAAAACCAGAATTGTGGAAGCATGTAGAAAATCAAATGCTAGAAGTAATTAAGCCACCCTCTCAGGTAGGAATGTATAAGACGGTCACAGAGGTACCCTTGGACAAGATAGGAGATATGAGTGAAGGAGAGGGAGGAAATACCTATCTCCCTATTACATATTATAGCTATATCACTAACGCAATCTTGGACTCAGGTGCAAGAGTTGCCATTGCTACCACCTCCCTATGGAAGAATTGGGGCAAGCCAACACTTAGGCCAACGAGAATGAAATTGCAAATGGTAGATAGACACATTCAGAAATATCTCAGATTGCTAGAAGGGATAAATGTGACCACGTGGTGTGGAGTTTGAACACATAACTCCTTGAGCTCCCAAGAGTGGTATTGGCAAGACTGAGGATAAATGTGGCCAACCCCTCCTTATATAGGTTTTCCAAGGGCGGTTACGAATTGATGATGTCATCAATGATGTCATCAATTCAAAGCATGGTCTCTGGATGTCAGAATCAAGCAATAAGACAGTCGATCTTAGCATTTTGGCACGTTCTGGATGCAATGGAAGCATCAATTTCTCCTAATTCTGAACCGATCATGAGATATAGGATTCACATGGAATCTGAGATTCAGGATGGTTTCGTTTATCCATGACATCACCTCCCCCTCAAGCGATGAGTTCCAAAAGGAGCATCATGTTCTCTGATCTCGGCTTCATTGGATTTCTCTTATGGAATTCTCAAACCATGATTGGTGCTCTCTGAAGATTTTCTACAGGTTCCTTAGTACGATCATTGATGTCATACCCTTTCCAATGAATAAGGTACTCTAATCTTCCTCGGGATATTCTCGAATCTAGGACATGCTTGACTTCAAATTCTTTATGATCATCAATCTCGATAGGTGTTGAAGGACTACGTCTCTCCCCGCTCAATGGTGAAATCTGATATGGTTCCAACATGGATACATGGAAAACTGGATGTATTCTCATGGTACTTGGTAGTTGGAGCTTGAAGGTGACTGGATTAATCTTGGCCAAGATGGTAAATGTACCAAATCTTTGATGATCTAACTTTTCACAAGGCCTTGAAGTTTGCTAATTGTTTTTGAGTAACCATACTTTTTGACGTTGTTGTACTTGGATCATGGGCTTTCCTGGAGGGACATACAATAGGTTCTTATAGAATAGTAACCCGTCCTTTTCCTGAAATTCATTTACTTCTTGGACTTTTCCTTCTTGAGTTTTCTGTTTAACATTACAAAACAATTCATCTTGTGGTAGATTCTCATGGATCAAATGATTCAAGGCTGAATCTTCATGATGGGTTGAAGAGATAGCTGCTAACTGGTGATGCTCAGGCTTGAGTAATACACTCTCGTGTCGATCAAAGGCTTCTTCACCCTTCTTTGGTGCAAGGTAAGATCTTTTGGACAGTGCATCTGATTGACATTGTTGACGTCCTGGACGGTATGTGATGACAAAGTCAAATCTGGATAGAAAGTTACTCCATCGAGATTGTCTTCTATTGAGAATGCAGGTGGTCATAAAATACTCTAGGTTCTTGTGATTTGTATACACAGTGACTTTACGAGCTGCTCCTTCTAGATGGTGATGCCAGGTATCAAATGTGTCCACTATGGCAAGAAGTTCTTTATCATGAACTTCATAATTAATTTCTGGAGGGGAGAAATTTCTTGAATGATATGCAACTGGATGTAGGTGTCCATCATCTCCATATTGGGAAAGAATGGCCCCTAGGGCAAAGTTTGATGCATCTCTCTCTACGAAGAAGGGCTTACTAGAATCAGGATGAACTAGAATTGGAGCAGTAGTGAATGCTAATTTCAAGGTTTGAAAGGCTTTTTCTGCTTCTTTGGCCCATGAGAATTTGGAGTTCCCTATAAGCTTGGTAAGAGGGTCACAATGGAGTAATCTATGATGAATATCTTGTAGAAATTGGCAAACCCTAGAAAACATTGTACATCTCGAATACACGAAGGTGGTTGCCAATCAAGGATTGTCTCAATCTTCTTAGGGTCCATAAAAATTCCTTTATTCGATATGATGTACCCTGAAAATTCCACTTCTGTCTTATGGAAAGAGAACTTCTCCAATTTTGCATATAATCCTTTTTCTCTTAGTTTCTCTAGGACTATCTTTACATGACATTCATGATCCTCTAGATTTTTGGAGAATATCAAGATATCATCAAGGTATATTACAACAAAATCATCTAAATATTCTCGAAAGATATCATTCATCATATGTTGGAAGACAGCTGGAGCATTTGTGAGACCGAACAGCATAACTACATATTCAAAATGGTCATACCTTGTTTGAAATGTTGTCTTCCATTTGTCTCCTTCTCTGATCCTGACAAGGTTGTAAGCTCCTCGAAGGTCAATCTTCGTGAAGAGTTTTGCTTTTCCAAGGCGTTCCAAGAGCTCTGATATGAGTGGTAGAGGGTATTTGTTCTTTATAGTGACTTTATTCAATCCACGATAGTCTACATACATCCAGAGAGTCCCATCCTTCTTCTTTACAAATAAAATAGGAGCTCATGTTGGAGACTTTGAGTGCTTGATAAACCCCTTTGCTAGATTCTCATCAATGTTCTTGCATAGTTCTGTAAGTTCCTTTGGGGATAGTCTGTAGATTGGTCCAAAGGGTGGTTGTGCTCCCTCTTGAAGTTCTATGGCACAATCATAAGGTGGATTGGGTAGCTTCACTGGATCATCTTTCTTGGATTCTTGAGCTGGTATGGCATAGATCATATATGTAGGTTCCTTCCTTACTGCATGTATGAAGGCTTTGGCTCTGACATATGTTGGGTTCTTCTGGATATCTCGACGGGTGATTTTATTCTTTTCCCAATTAATGTCTGGATTATGCTTCTTTAACCAAGGCATTCCAATGATAACTAGATGTACTAGGCTTGATATTAAATTGAAACATATGTGGGATTCATGGTCACCAAGGTGTACTCTTAATGGTGTGGTTTCCATGGTTATATTACCAAATGTTAGAGGTCGTCCATCTACTACTTCAGCTACTACTGGTTTGTTCTTCCCAATTATAGGAATTCCATATTTCTTAACCAATCCTTCATCCATGAAACATGAGGAGGCTCCTGAATCTACTAGGGCCGTAAGGGAAAGGGTCTTCTTGGGCATGATTAACTTGACAGGTGCAAGACATGTTTCTATGGGTGTAACTGGAATTATGAGACCCTTTCTTATATCATGGTCCGGCTGCACGGTCTCTTTTACAATTGGACTTCCTCGTTTCCCTGCTCTAGAAGGGTGACTGTGACTCTAGAGTTTGTTCTCTTGTTGGACAATTAATTGCAATATGTCCAAGGTTTCCACAATAGAGACATAGCTTATTAACTCTCCTTCTATGTTTCTCTTCTGGTGTCAGAGGCTAAAACCTAGTTACATCTATTCGCATAGGTTCAGGCATAGACTCATCTTTAGGAGTGGGCTGGAAGGGTTTCCATTGGCGAGGTCTTCCTTCTAGTTGTTTTTCTTGTTTCCTTTCAAAAATTTGTTTATCACATTGAATAGCTTACATGATATTTTCATTCAATGTTTTAACCTCTGCATCGTGAGTAAAAGGTCCTTCACATCATCTCTTAAACCCCATCCATCTAAATTGGCTTATGAAATAATCTTCATGCCAAGTGAGATCACATATCACTTGCCTAAATTCATATACATAGGTAGAGGCAGGGCGGTTACCTTGATGTAAGTTCCAAAGTTTTGTTTCTGCTACTCAACTTGTGTCTACATCCCAAATGTGGCGGTGAGTTCTCGAAGAAACCCCTCATAATCCTGGAGTACTGCCATGTTCTTCTCCAAGATTGGGGAAAACCATGATAATGCTTGGCCACAAAGCAAGGTTCCAATAAACCCGACCTTGGATGCCTTGTCAGGGTATCTATTGTTGGAGTTAGACGTCTGCGGAAGCACGCAAACAGCACAAGGAAGAAGAAGAAGCTTGGAGCACAAACACACAATACTGAATGTATTACTAGAGAATGTACAAAGATAAGTAGCCCATTAGGGCAATAGGCGTATATACAAGCCGGGGGAAAAAAACCTCTTAAAGAGGGAAAAAAGTGCCCCAGCGGTCCTAGTGTGTTCACACACATCACTACCTAAATATACCAACAAATCTCCCCTGGGAGTGGTGCGGTGAACAAGGAGCTGGCACTCATGTATAAGGAAGTGCCAAGCTATGTGGAAATCACTCCACAAAAGGAAGTAAGCCCAAAGCTTTGCGGAAAGCTTCAAACTTCTCCCTAGGCAGAGCCTTCGTGAAAAGGTCTGCAATGTTCTCCTGCGTGGGCACATATGCCAAGCTGATCTCCCCAGCAGAGAACCTCTCCCTGACATAGTGATAATGCACCTCAATGTGCTTAGTGCGAGCATGGAACACAGGGTTCCTCACAACTGCCAATGCACTCTGACTGTCAGTGAAGATGGTGGTGGCAGAAGACTGGCCAACACCCAAATCAGCCATAAGGCGTCTGAGCCACACACACTCAACAGTCACTGTGAAAGCTGCCCTATACTCAGCCTCACAACTGGAAATGGCCACAGTAGGCTGCTTCTTGCTCAACCAAGATATACATGAGCTACCAAGCATGAAGCAAAAGCCACTAATGGACACACGAGTGTCATAGCAACCAGCCCAATCTGAGTCAGAAAAAGCATGCAAATCTGGCGGTAGTGATCCCCCCTTGGGATAAAACAACCCAAGTAGCCGAGTACCACTCAAGTAGCGAAAGATGCGCTTAACCGCCTTCCAATGCGTGACTTCTGGGCAATGCATAAACCTGCTCATCTGTGAGACAGCAAACTGAATATCTGTCCAAGTAATGCATAAGTAAATCAAGCATCCAACAGCCTGTTGATAGAGAACAACATCAAATGCATCTCCAGCATCATGAAGACTCAATCGTAAACCTGTCTCCATAGGATTGGCAATAGGCTTACAGTCTTCAAGGCCAAAATGCTGCAATAATGTTTCAATATATTTCATTTGACACAAAGCCATTCCACCATCAACTTGCATAAACTGAATGCCCAAATAGTGATGCAAATGCCCCAAATCAGACATCTCAAATGAGGCATGCAAATCAGCCTTGAAATCAGCAATATGCTTCTCAATAGGACCAGTGAGTAGCATGTCATCAACATAGACAACAATGATCAGAAGCACATCATTAGCACGCTTAACATATAAGGTGCTTTCAGTTGGACTGTTCACAAAACCATGTGCAACCAGATAGGCGTGTATCTTCTCATACCAAGCACGTGGTGCTTGCTTTAAACCATATAATGCCTTCTTTAACCTCCACACCTGGATTTCATGCCCTTTCTGCACAAAGCCACGGGGCTGAAAAACATACACTTCTTCATGCAAGTCACCATTCAGAAATGTTGTTTTAATGTCCAACTGATGTACATTCCAACCATGATGGGCTGCAAGTGCACAAATGCTCCGAACAGTAGTCATACGGCATGTAGGTGCAAAGGTCTCATCAAAATCAATGCCTCTTTCCTGCGCATAACCCTTTGCAACAAGCCTAGCCTTATACCTGTCAACTGTACCATCAGGTTTACGCTTCAGCTTGTATACCCACTTAGTGCCAATGGCCTTCTTGCCAGGAGGCAAGTCACATAAAGACCATGTACCATTCTTCATTATAGCATCATATTCAAATTGCATGGCAGCCATCCAATTTTTTGAATTATGTGCTTCATCAAAAGAAACAGGCTCATTCTCATCACAAAGACTAGACGCAGCCATAGCATCGCAATCTGATGCAAAGGAGGGACTATGAGAGCCTGAACGAGTACGATATGACAAAGGTGCATCTAATTTGCTATCACGCAAAGTCTGCACCAGCCATTTTGGCATAGTTTTTGCCTGCTCAATATCAGCTCTCTCATCAACAAGTGCATCATGTAAATCTGCATCAGAAATAGAATGATCTGCATCATCATATGAAACCTGCAAAGGTTGAGAAGTTGCCTCATTAGGACCAGCACTAGATTGTCCACCTGTAAAAAGAGGCATCAACGTATCATACATGTCTTTGGAGCTAACAGATTTCTCCTTAGTACATGAAAGCAATGGCTGAATAGCATCTTCCACAAAGACAACATCACGGCTAACCAAAATGCATTTAGTCTGTGGATGATACAGACAATAGCCTTTACTTTCAGAACTGTACCCAACAAAAATACATTTTACTGGCTTATCATCCAATTTTCTGCGATGTTGTTCAGGCACTAATGCATATGCCAAACAACCAAAAACACGCAGATGAGCAACAAATGGCTTGCGGTCATGCCAAGCCTCATATGGAGTGATAGACTGCAACGCTTTAGTAGGACACCTGTTTAGTACATATGCTGCACACATGACAGCCTCAAGCCAGAAACTATGTGGTAAAGCCTGACTTTTGACCATGCACCTCGCCATCTCCATGAGTGACTTGTTCTTTCGTTCAGCAACTCCATTATGTTGAGGTGTATACGGCACTCTACACTGGTGTTTTATCCCACGTTCAGCCAGAAATGCATTAAAATCAGAAGACATATATTCCCCCCCTCGATCAGAATGGAGGGTGCCCATTTTACATGCTGACAAATTTTCAGCCAAAATCAAAAACTGTTTAAAGCACATGAACACTTCGGACTTTGCCTTCAATGGATATACCCATGCATGCCTGGAAAAATCATCAATGAAAGTCACGAAGTAAAGGTAATTTCCAAAAGAGGGTGTCTGCATAGGACCACAGACATCACTATGTACAAGCTGCAATTTCTGTGTAGCCCGAACTGAACCATCTTTTGGAAAGGAGGAACGCTGCATTTTGCCCAAAATACAGCCTTCAGATACATGTTTTCCGGGTGCCTCAAGCTTGGGCAAAGAAGACACCATATCAAATTTCTGCAGGTGTAGCAAACTAGCAAAATTCAGATGACCAAAGCGTGCATGCCAAAGCTTTGCATCTGACATAGCCTGAGAATCATGAACTGCACATGCCAAATCATTAACAGACCTTTCTTAGGCTATGAGCTTATACAGCCCATGACATAAAATGCCAGAAGCAATAATCACATCGCCATTTGACAGATCATGAACTGTACACCTGTCATCAACAAATTTAACAACCAAACCAATCTTGGCTAATGCAGAAACTGATAACAGGTTCTTTTTTATCCCTGGCACAAATCAAGCATCTAACAAGGTGAAAGAACTACCATCAGCAGTAGTCAGAATGATCTTACCAACTCCCATAACAGGATAAGAGGAGTTCTTGGCGCATGTGACAGTATTCCCTGTAGGGGCAGGCTCGAGTGAAGAGAAGAAACTGTGCTGCGAGGTAATATATTTGGTCGCCCCACTGTCAAAGTACCAAACATCTGAGTCCACTGCAGACATGCACTGCTCATGAGAAGATGGGTCAAAACTGCAAACAGTAGTAAACGCCCATTCTTCTTCCTGCACAAGATTAGCAGACTCTGTTTTTGGTGTAGAGGCTTCTGCAACAACCATTCCAGCCTCCTTTTTCTTTGCCTCTTTTGTAGCCAGTTTTGGACAGTTCTTTATGTTATGATCATTCCCTTTACAGTACTTGCAAAACAATTTCTACTTTTCTGATTTCTTCTCATCTTTATCCTAGTTCTTCGAGTGTGCAGCATTTGTAGATTTCTGCTTACTAGTAGAAGAGCTCCATTTTCCTTTGCCCTTCTGACTAGCCAGGAAAGCTTGATCTGCAACACGCATAATGGACCTGTTTTGCCTGGACTGATCTTCCTGTAACAGAACAGAGACTAACTCCTCAAATGATAAGGCATTCGGATTGCCTTTCATCATCAACCGAAGAGTAGAAGCAAAACTTTGATATGAATCAGGAAGACCATTCAGAACGGTCTGCACAAGTGAGCTATCTGGTATAACCTCATCAGCAAAAATCAATTGTTCCTTCAAATCTTTGATCTTTGTTAGGAAACTGTCCATAGAATCACCTTCATTCATGTGCTCACTCTCCAACTGTTTTTGGAGGTAAGCAACACGAGCCTCATTCCTATCTTGGTACAATGTGGTAAGTGTATCCCAAGCATCCCTAGCTGTTCTACAAGAGCGAATATGAGGAATAATGGCACGTTTGACAAACAAAGCTATCAATGCATGTGCCTGTGCATCTCTGCCATCCCCACAAATTTGCTCTGCAATAGGTGCAACAGAAACAGAAGCACGAATAGGAATCTGCGGAATATCATCTTCGACACCATCTTCATCAGCTCCAGCACCTGTATTTGTAGTACCTGTCATTACAGGTGTAACAGGACGTCTTTCAACACCCTGCACAATGTTCCACAATCCTTTTGCAACCAAAACATGTCGCATCATATAAGCTCATAATGGGTAGTTGGTACCATCCAACTTATCCTAAACAGCCAACATACGGAATACATCACTGCTTTCAGCCATGGCCGGTGACTAAAATACCTTGATGCAGAAAATTGACTGTATCTCAAAAAGTTGAACAGAACTACCCAGACGAGTTCTTCTAGACCTGTAGCAGACTTCTAGATGCTTAAACTAGCAAACAGAAACTGGTATATACCTTTGGCACAAAAAGACAAAATAGCCTGCACAAGCGCTGCGATAGTGCATTCGGAGGCCGAAACGAGCTCAGATCGCGATTTTGGCACCACACAGCAAAGTTGTTTTGATCTTGAAAACATGGTGAGTATGCTCACCAAAATTCGTGCGATTCTGAGACTGCAAACGGAGGAGTGTCGACGGCGCCCTAGATGAAGCGACGTCCCGCTCTAATACCAATTGTTGGAGTTAGACGTCTGCGGAAGCACGCGAACAGCACAAGGAAGAAGAAGAAGCTTGGAGCACAAACACACAATACTGAATGTATTACTAGAGAATGTACAAAGATAAGTAGCCCATTAGGGCAATAGGCGTATATACAAGCCGGGGGAAAAAAACCTCCTAAAGAGGGAAAAAAGTGCCCCAGCGGTCCTAGTGTGTTCACACACATCACTACCTAAATATATCAACATCTATCAGGTTGCATATGGATGTACAATTTAACTTGCTGGAGAAATCTACAAAACTTTGTGCGATCCCCATCAAACTTTTCTAGCATGCAAATCTTGGGTTCCTTCATAAATGATGTATTAGGCCATTGATTCACTTGAATGCTCCCTTGATATGCTAGAAGACTCCCTATTTGTTAGAGGAGTGCACCTACATGCACTGGATGTCCCATCTTGACTTGTGTTTGTCGATGAGTTAGGTCTTCTTGTTGGGGACTCTAAAGTGATGCTACAATCTGTTCATAAGCAGTCTCCATGATGCCTAGTCTTGGATAGAAGCTAGTCTTGTCAAAATGTCAGGGGAGAACTAGATTGTGCTCTCGGACTTCACTAGACAAGATTTTGGAAATACACTTATGATTAGAAGAACACCCACGTAGTGAAAATAATACAAGAAGATGTAGCCAATACAAGATGTCCCACAACCTGGGACCAATAGGTATGGAAAACTAGACTAGAGATGATACAGGAGATCCCACAACCTGGGATCGTAAGTATGAGCCAAGATATCTGGATTACAAGAACTTGCCTTCTGGGAGATGAACTAGATACAAGAAAGAACTCGACAAGATCTTGTACTACGAGATTACAAGAGGACAAGATAGGATGTCCAAGAACTAAACTAGACAAGACTGGAACAAGGAACAAGACAAGAACTGGAACTAGAACTTGGAGAGCACTTACTTGGCGGTCATGACTCCTTGAGCTCCCAAGACTGGTACTGGAAAGATTGAGGATGAATGTGGCCAACCCCTCCTTATATAGGTTTTCGAAGGGGTTACGAATTGATGATGTCATCAATTCGAAGCATGGTCTCTGGATGTCAGAATCAAGCAAGAAGATAGTGGATCTTAACGTTTTGCACGTTCCAAACACAATGGAAGCATCAGTTTCTCCTAATTCTGAACTGAGCATGAGATATAGGATTCACATGGAATATGAGATTCAGGATGGTTTCCTTTGTCCATGACACCTTATACATAACTTGGAAATATGGGATCCAAGTTTGCGACATATGAAATCCCTCGTTTTTCATGGATATATGGCATCCTTGTGGTTTTTGTATCCATGGACATAGTGGTTTTTGGAATCGAGGGACATATGGGATCCCTAGACATGTACAAGGGTTTACAACATGGGGTAGGTGGTGTCTTTTGATCCATTTGCTTCCTTTGATCTTGGTGAAGTTTTTGGTATCCATTTGCTTCCATTGTTCTTGATTTGATGAAGACCTTTGTTGGTGATATATCCTTCTTTGGATCCATTGATGGAGTCTTTGGTAGGGTCCTCTTCCTTCCTTCTTATTGTCGATGAAGCCTTTGAACTTCTAAGTTGTAGGTTGTAGATACCTTGATCCTCATTTATCATGTCTTTGATATTTGAACTTGCCTTATTGTGGGCTTGTGATTTCATGTGTTGCACATCTTTGTGATGTAGAGGAAAAGAGCATACAAGGGGTACATAATCTTTGAGAATAGCATGGAAATGTATCTTAATGGCACTAAGAAGGTCTTACCATGTTTATACATGTGGTGTCTAGTCCCTTACAAAGATCCATAAATATGTGTGCCATCACATGAAGGTGAGTAAATACAATGAGGTCTCAACCACTTAGGAATAAGACATGAACATAAATAACTTCTCATGATACATTTTCAAAATAATCTATGTTTGGACTCTTACGTGTGACAATGATGAAAATATTTCTACTCTTGGGAATTACGCAAAATATAATCGACTTGATGAGAATATTTCCCCTCTTGGGAATTACCCAAAATATAATCGACTTCTGGAAAATCCTCTTACTCCATCTTAAGTGCAATAGGTTTATGCTTGTCCACTATGTATAAGAACGACATTGTGTTCTTGAGATACATGTAGTTGTGATTTTGTACTCTATGAGTGCGCGTCTGCACAGAATGAGAGTTCTAACTACAGTGACTAGTAGAGAGATTCCAATTGCACATCGACGTACAATTTGTGTCATCCATTGCTTGGCTCACTATTGCTAGCACTTTTGATCATAACAATTCCAACAACAAGATAGTTCCTCCTTGCTCAACTACATTGATGTAGATACAGAGAGGTCAAGTATTGATGCATGCAAGATGCCATCAATGACCTGTGTCATGCATGTATAGGAATGATGCTTCAAGTTGAATGGGGGATGGATGTTGTGCACATGTACAAGGAAACTGCTTGTGATATTAAGTTTATTAGGTAGGTTGATATGATGGATGTTGCTTGGTGAAGGATTTGGTGTTGTGTCCAATATAGCATATTTGAGTGTATTCGTGATGATGATGGAAGATATAGTTGGAGTTTTTCTTCTCGCTAAAGTGCTATTTTCTAAGGTAGACGATGGACACGGAGGTGAGAAGCTACTCATGAGCATGCTCATGGTCATCTAAGTGAACTGTGAACCCTCTCTATCTCTTGTCGTTCCTTACTTTATCCTTGCAATTGCCTGGGCAAGTGCCTTCAAAGGAAAAATGGGATGGAAGCCACTTTCGTAGAGGATACCTAGGAGAAATGCTTATAGAGTCTTCTTGATGCTCTAGTTCCTTGCTTCCAAAGTTAAAATATTGAAGACTATAATAATGTTTAAAATGAAATGGAAATAGTGCTAAGAAGTACTTTTATTATTAAGGAAGGGAGGGAGGAAGGGATTAAGAAGAAAATATATACTAGTCATAATGAAGATGATGAGATAGAGAAAAAATGAAGAATAGAGATAATGCTTAGGAGCACTGTTATTATAAAGGGAGGGATTAAGGAAACAATGCATCTATGCTATTGATAATAAATAAAGATGAAATCAAAGGGAAAAACAATGCACCTATGCTCTGATACTATGCTGAAATGAAGAAAACAATTAATCTACTATTAATCACACACTAATTAGATTAAGGAGGATGTAACAAAAGAAATGAAAACATAATGAACTTGATTAATATGAAAAGACTTAGATGGGTTGCTCTAGGATCATGATGAATCCATGAGGAGGGAGTGCACACTCTTGGCAATGGGCTAGAGTGAGTGAGCTTGAGAGGAGAGAAGTGAGGCCCTCCTTATATGGAGTTGAGGGCAAATCTCCTTGCACGTGGGATAAATGAACTTGCACAAGAATGATTCTAGCTTTGGACAAAAGGGTGCAGCATGGAGCTCCCAACAGAAGGCACGATGCACTCCCTGCTGATATATTTAGGTAGTGATGTGTGTGAACACTCTAGGACTACCAGGGAATTTTTTTCCCTCTTTAGAGGTCTTTTCCCTCAGCTTGTATATACGTCTATTGCCCTAATAGGCTACTTATCTTTGTACATTCTAGTGGTAATACATTTAGTATTGTGTGTTGTGCTCCAAGATTCTTCTTCTTCCTTGTGTTGTTTGGATGCTTCCATAGATCTCAAACTCCAAAAACTGGTATTAGAGTAGGTCATCGCTTCATCTATGGCATTGTCGACACCCCTCCGATCACAATCTCAGAATCACACAAAATTTAGTGTGCATACTCAAGGTGATTAGGAGATCAAAACAGCTTCGCTATACGGTGTTGAAATCAAGATATGAGCTCATTTTGGCCTCCGAACACACTATCATAGTGCTTGTGCAAGCTATTTTGTCTTTTTGTGCCAAAGATATATACATGTTTTGGTTCGCAAGTATAAGCATCTTGAAGTTTGCTATAGTTTAGTAGAACTCGTGAGGGTAGTTCTATTCAGCGTTTTTAGATACAGTCATTTTTCTTCATCAAGGTATTTTAGTCATTGGCCATGGCTGAAAGCAGTAATGTATTTCTTATGTTGGCTAAGTTGGATGGTATGAATTACCCATTGTGGACTTATATGATGCATCATGTATTTTTCGCAAAAGGACTATGGAATATTGTGCACAGTGTTGAAAAATGTCCTAGTACACCTGCAAATACAGGTACTAAAGCTGATGTAGATGGCATTGAAGATGGTGATATTCTATAGATTCCTATTCATGCTATGATTTCTGCTGCACCTATTGCAGAGCGAATTCCTTGGGATGGCAAAGATGCTCAGGCACATGCATTCATAGCCTTGTCTATCAAACTTGCCATTATTTCACACATTCGCTCTTGCAGAACAGCTAAGGATGCTTGGGATACACGTACCACATTGTACTAGGCTAGGAATGAGGCTCATGTTGCTTACCTTCGAAAACAGTTGGAGAGTGAGCATAGGAATGAAGGTGATTCTATGGACAGTTTTCTAACAAAGATCAAAGATTTAAAGGAACAGTTAATTTCTGTTGATGAAGTCTTGCATGACAGTTCACTTATGCAGACTGTTCTGAATGGTCTTCCTGATTCATACTAGATTTTTGCTTCTACTCTTTGTTTGATGATGAATGGAAATCCAAATGCTTAACATTTGAGGATTTAGTCTCTGTTCTGTTGCACGAAGATCAATCTAGGCAGAACAGATCCATCATGCATGTTGCAGATGAAGCTTTCCTTGCTAGTCAGAAGGGGAAAGGTAAATGGAGCTCTTCTATTAGTAGGCAAAAATCTGCTAATTCTGCATAATTGAAGAAGGAAGATAGAGAAGAAAAGAAAACAAAAAAGCAAAAATTGTTTTGCAAGTACTGTAAGACAACTGATCATGTCATAAAGAATTGTTCAAAACTAGCTGCAAAAGAGGCAAAGAAAAAGAGGCTTGAATGGTTGTTGTAGAGGCCTCTACACCAACAACAGAGTCTGCTAATCTAGTGCAGAATGAAGATTGGCCTGGCCGTTTACTACTGGTTGCAATTTTGACCCATCCTCTCTTGAACAGTGTATGTCTACAGTAGACTTGGATGTTTCGTACTTTGATAGTGGGGCAACCAAACATATTACCTTGTAGCACAATTTCTTCACTTCACTCGAGTCTGCCCCTATTGGGAATACTGTCACATATGCCAACAACTCCTCTTATCATTTCATGGGAGTTGGTAAGATCATTTTAACTACTACTGATGGTAGTTCTTTCACATTGTCATATGCTCTATTTGTGCGAGGGATCAAGAAGAATCTGTTAATAGTTTCATCTTTAGCCAAGATTGGCTTGGTTGTGAAATTTGTTGATGACAGATGTACAATTCATGATCTGTCAAATAACGACGTGATTATTGCTTCTGGCATTTTATGTCGTGGGTTGTATAAGCTCATAGACTATGAAAAATCTGTGAATGATTGAGCATGTGTAGTACGTAATTCTCAAGCTATATCAGATGCAAACCTTTGGCATGCATGCTTTGTTCACCTAAATTTTGCTAGTTTGCTACGCTTGCAGAAATGTGAAATGGTGTCCTCTTTGCCCAAACATGAGGCACCCATTAAGCATGTTTGTGAAGGCTATATTTTGGGCAAAATGCAATGTTCATCCTTTCCAAAAGATGGTTCACTTCGAGCTACTCAAAAATTGCATTTTGTACATAGTGATGTGTGTGGTGGGGGGAATATATGTCTTCTGACTTTAATGCATTTTTGGCTAAACGTGTTGGAGTTCGAGGTCTTCGGAAGCACACGAACAATACAAGGAAAAAGAAGAAGCTTAGAGCACAACACATAATACTCAATGTATTACAACTAGAATGTATATAGATATGTAGCCCATTAGGGCAATAGGTGTATATACAAGCCGGGGGGAAAAAACCTCCTAAAGAGGGATAAAAGTGCCATGGTGTTCCTAGTGTGTTCACACATATCACTACCTAAATATATCAACAAATCCCCCCTAGAAGTGATGCACTGAATAAGGAGTTTGTGCTCATGTATAAGGAAGTGCCAAGCATTGTGGAATCAATCCACAAAAGGAAGAAAGCCCAAAGCTTTGCGAAAAGCTTGAAACTTCTCCCTAGGCAGATCCTTCGTGAAAAGGTCTGCAATGTTCTCTTGTGTGGGCACATATGCCAAGCTGATCTCTCCAGCAGAGAGCCTCTCCTTGACATAATGATAATGCACCTCAATGTGCTTAGTGCGAGCATGGAACAAAGGGTTCCTCGCAACTACCAATGCACTCTGACTGTCCATGAAGATGGTGGTGGTAGAAGACTGACCAACACCCAAATCAGCCATAAGGCATCTGAGCCACACACACTCAATACTCGTTGTGAAAGCTACCCTATACTCAACCTCACAACTAGAAGTAGCCATAGTATGCTGCTTCTTGCACAACCAAGATATGCATGAGCTACCAAGCATGAAGCAAAAACCACTAGTGGACACACGAGTGTCATAGCAACCAGCCTAGTCACTGTCAGAAAAAGCATGCAAATCTTGCAGTAGTGATCCCCCCTTGGGATAAAAGAACCCAAGTAGTCGAGTACCAATCAAATGATGAAAGATGCCCTTAACCGCATGCCAATGCTTGGCACCTAGACAATGCATAAACTTGCTCATCTGTGAGACAACAAACTGAATGTCTGGCCAAGTAATGCATAAGTAAATCAAGCATCAACCAGCCTGATGATAGAGAACAACATCAAATGCATCTCTAGCATAATGAAGACTCAATCGTAAACTTGTCTCCATAGGAGTGGCAATAGGTTTATAGTCTTCAAGACCAAAACACTGCAATAATGTGTCAATATATTTTGTTTGACACAAAGCTATTCCACCATCAACTTGCATAAGTTGAATGCCTAAATAATGATGCAAATGCCCCAAATCAGACATCTCAATCGAGGCATGCAAATCAGCCTTGAAATTAGCAATATGCTTCTCATGAGGACCAATGAGCAGCATGTCATCAACATAGAGAACAATGATCAGAAGCACATTATTAGCACACTTCACATATAAGGTGCTTTCAGTTGGACTATGATCAAAACTATGTACAATCAGATAGGCATGTATCTTTTCATACCAAGCACCTGGTGCTTTCTCTAAACCATATAATGCCTTCTTTAACCGGCACACTTGGTTTTCATGCCCTTTCTACACAAAGCCACATGGCTAAAAAACATACACTTCTTCATGCAAGTCACAATTCAAAAATGTTGTTTTAATGTCCAACTGATATACATTCCAACCATGATGAGCTGCAAGAGCATAGATGCTATGAACAGTAGTCATTCGGCATGTAGGTGCAAAGGTTTCATCGAAGTCAATGCCTATTTCTTGTGCATAACCCTTGGCAACAAGCCTAGCCTTATACCTATCAAATGTTCCATCAGGTTTACACTTCAGTGTGTATACCCACTTAGTGCCAATGGCCTTCTTGCCAGGAGGCAAGTCACATAAAGAACAAGTACCATTTATCATGATCGCATCATATTTGTTGGAGCAAGTCTATGACAAGCCTAAGTATTGGCTTGAGTCTCACAAAGTCTTAGAAGAAGCTTTAAAAAGAAGACTATGTAAAGTTCACTTGTGAACTACCTCTTGTAACTTTTGAAGAGTTTACTTAATGTAAAAGTAAGAGAATCTTAAGTGGTTGAATCCACTTGATCAAGAATGGAAAGAGGAGCCACGAATTCGTGATTTGTGGTAGGTAGAGAATCAAATCAATCATTGATTGATTGGAGAGTGATTGAGGGAAGTTAGCCCCCC
Source organism: Ceratopteris richardii (assembly GCA_020310875.1). NCBI lineage: Eukaryota > Viridiplantae > Streptophyta > Polypodiopsida > Polypodiales > Pteridaceae > Ceratopteris > Ceratopteris richardii. The sequence continues at coordinate 84,144,075 of CM035441.1, read as the reverse complement.
AAACTCAACTATAAATAGATGGCGTTTTTAGTCGTGGTTAGAGAGACCTATGTGAAGACCTCCAAGAGCTGAGCTTTATGCCATATCAAGGTGTGATTACAAGGCACACATATGTATCAGTAAGTCATTGTATTGTACAAGCAATATACTTTCATTTTCATGATTATTTGAGTTCATCTTTCCATGTTCTTGTGAAGTGTACTCCTCACTGCCATTACTCTCAGTTTTTCTCAGTCAGCTTGCAGAGATGTTTTCTCTGAGCTTGGTGCATCATTTTCAGTGATTTAACTTGGTAAAGTTAGCTCTATAAGTCTATTATATGCTCATAAATTTTCATGTCATTTGGATGTTGCAATCTTCAGTTATGTTCATTTGAAGTCAACAGGGTCTGTTCATCTTCACCTCTCTGTCAGGTACCCGACTTTTTCACTCATCTTGTCAGAGCCATTGCTCAGTGGTTACTTATCCAAATTTAGTGATTTAAAGATTGTTGGATTCATCGTACTGTCTAGTATAACCATACAAATTTTCATAATCATTGGATTTCTACTTTTTGAGTTATGGTGATTTTTCTGCTCACTGGTCTATTTCTGTAGCAGCCCGTGAAAATCGGGATGATGTCATCACTTGTTAAAACTCATTCTCAGTGTGTGGTTCATTATTTTTGATGAGATTACTCTTGAAAGTTAGCTCTTTAAGCTAACTAGACTTCCCCAAGAGGAATTAAGCTAATTGCTGCTGTGCTCAGAGAATTATGTAAAACACTGGACAGGTGTATGAACCAAGAATAGCAAGTTTTCACCTCTGAGCTAACTCCAACTTATCTGTTTTGATCTATCTTTTTGAGAGTGATCTTCCAAGGTACATAGGGTGTCTAATACATCCATTGGCAAGCTAAAAGGGCCCACCATCTACTCCTGGAGTTCATTTGGCTGGTGTAGATCAAGGATTTTGCAACACCTCTTCATCTTCAAACACATACTTATCCATCTCTTCACAATATTCAAATTACATTGCAACCATCCAATGTTCAGAATTTTGTGCTTCATCAAACAAAACAGGCTCAGTCTCATCATAGAGACTAGAGACAGCCATAGCATAGAAATCTAATGCAAAAGAGGCACTATGAGAGCTTGAATGAGTATAGTATGATAGAGATGCATCTAATTTGTTGTCACGCAAAGTTTGTACTAGCCATTTTGGCATAGTTTTTGCCTTCTCAATATCAGCTCTCTCATCAACAAGTGCATCATGCAAATCTGCATCAGAAATGGAATGATGTGCATCATCACATGAAACCTGCAATGGTTGAGAAGTTGCCTCATTAGGACAAGCACTAGACTATCCACATGTAAAAGGAGGAAGCAAAGTATGATACATGTCTTTGGAGCTAACAAATGTCTCGTTCGTACATGAAAGTAAAGGTTGAATAGCATCTTCCACAAAAACAACATCACTGCTAACCAAAATGTGTTTACTCTGTGGATGATACAGATGATGGCCTTTGCTTTGAGAACTGTACCCAACAAAAATACATTTTACTGCTTTATCATCCAATTTCATGCGAAGTTTTTCAAGCACTAATGCATATGCCAGACAACCAAAAACACACAGATGAGCAAAAGATGTCTTGCGACCATGCCAAGCCTAATATGGAGTGATAGATTGCAGTGCTTTAGTGGGACACCTATTAAGTACATATGCTCCACACATGACAGCCTTAAGCCAGAAACTATGTGGTAAAGCCTAACTCTTGACCATACACCTCACCATCTCCATGAGTGACATGTTCTTCCGTTTTGCAACTCCATTCTATTGAGGTGTATACGACATTTTACAAAGGATGCCCATTTTACATGTTGACAGATTTTCAGCCAAAACCAAAAATTGTTTGAAGCACATGAACACTTGAGACTTTGCTTTGAGTGGACATACCCATGCATGCCTAGAAAAATCATCGATGAAACTCACAAAGTAAAGATAGTTTCCAAAAGAAGCTGTCTGCATAGGACCACAAGCATCATTATGTACAAGCTACAATTTCTGAGTAGCTCAAGATTGGGCAAAGAGGACACCATTTCAGATTTCTGAGTAGCTCAAGTTTGGGCAAAGAGGACACCATTTTAGATTTCTACAGGCTTAGCACACACAAAATTCAGATGACCAATGCATGCATGCCAAAGCTTTGCATCTGACATAGCTTGAGAATCATGTACTACACATGCTAAATCATTCATAGATTTTTCATAGTCTATGAGCGTATATAGCCCACGACATGAAATGCCACAAGCAATAATCATGTCGCCATTTGACACATCATGAACTGTACATCTTTCATCAACAAATTTCACGTCCAAGCCAATCTTGGCTAATGGAAAAACTGATAATAGTTTTTTCTTGATCCTTGGCACAAATAAAGCATCCAACAAAGTGAAAGAACTACCATCAATAGTAGTCAAAATGATCTTACAAATTCCCATGATAGGATAAGAGGAGTTGTTGGCGCATGTGACAGTATTCCCTGTAGGGGCAAGCTCAACTGAAGTGAAGAAATTGTGCTGCAAGGTAATATGTTTGGTTTCCCCACTATCAAAATACCAAACATCTGAGTCTACTACAAACATACATTGCTCATGAGAAGATGGTTCAAAACTACAAACAATAGTAAACACCCATTCTTCATTCTACACAAGATTTGTAGACTCTGTTTTCGGTGTAGAGGCCAACAACCATTCCAGCCTCTTTTTTCTTTCCCTCTTTTGCAGCCAGTTTTGGACAATTTTTTATGATATGATCATTTCCTTTACAGTACTTACAAAAGAATTTTTGCTTTTTTGATTTCTTCTCATCTTTGTCTTCCTTCTTCAAATGTGCAACATTTGTGAATTTTTGGCTTCTAGTAGATGAGCTCCATTTACGTTTGCCCTTTTGACTAGCTATGAAAGCTTGATTTGCAACACACATAATGGACTTGTTCTACCTAGACTGATCTTCCTACAATAGAACAGAGAATAACTCCACAAATGTCAAGGCACTTGGATTGCCTTTCATCATCGAAAAAAGAGTAGAAGCAAAACTTTGATATGAATCAGGAAGACCATTTAGAATGGCCTGCACAAGTGAGCTATCTACTATAACTTCAATCAGCAAAAATCAACTGTTCCTTTAGATCTTTGATCTTTGTTAGAAAATTGTCCATAAAATCATCTTCATTCGTACGCTTACTCTCCAACTATTTTTGGAGGTAAGAAACATGAGCCTTGTTCCTAGCCTGGTACAATGTGGTAAGTGTATCCCAAGCATCCTTAGCTATTCTACAAGAGTGACTGTGAGGAATAATGGCATGTTTGACAGATAAAGCTATCAATGCATGTGCCTGAGCATCTCTGCCATCCCAACGAATTTGCTCTGTAGTAGGTGCAACAAAAATCGTAGCAAGAACAGGAATCTGAAGAATATCAGCATCTTCATTGCCATTTGCATCAACTTCAATACCTATATTTGTAGGTGTAATAGGACGTTTTTCAACACCCTACGCAATGTTCCACAGTCATTTTGCAACCAATACATGTCACATCACATAATCCCAAATTGGTATCATCCAACTTATCCTCAATAGCCAACATACGGAATACATCACTGCTTTCAGCCATGGCCATTGACTAAAATACAATGATGCAGAAAAATGACTATATCTGAAAAAGTTGAACAGAACTACCCTGACGAGTTCTACTAGAACTATAGTAGACTTTGAGATGTTTATATTGGCGAACCAAAACCTATATATATCTTTGGCACAAAAAGACTAAATAGCTTGCACAAGCACTACAATAGTGTGTTCGGAGGCCAAAACGAGCTCAGATTGCAATTTCGACACATAAAGCAAAGCTGTTTTGATCTCCTAATCACCCTGAGCATGCTCACCAAATTTTGTGTGATTTTGAGATTGTGATTGCAGAGATGTCAATGATGCCCTAGATGAAGGGGTGACCTGCTCTGATACCAATTTTTGGAGTTTGAGGTCTACAGAAGCACACGAACAACACAAGGAAGAAGAAGAAGCTTAGAGCACAACACACAATACTGAATGTATGTATTACAGCTAGAATGTACAAAGAGATGCCTGTTAGGGCAATAGGTGTATATATAAGCTGGGGGAAAAAACCTCCTAAAGAGAGAAAAAAGTTCCCCGACGATCCTAGTGTGTTCACACACATCACTACCTAAATATATCAATAGAACGTGGGATAAAACATCAGTAACATTGAGTCACAACAAAGGAGAACAAAGACATGTTCTCCATTTTTTTGTACCTAAAGACCATGATATCAAGCAATAAAGTGTCGATTTCACAATATCTAGTAAGAATCACTTGTTCTTGTTGTAAACATTGAGTAGAAGCTTGATTCTATAACCCAAGTAGTTGGAGATAGATATGTCAAAATGCTTGGTGCCATGAAAACTAACTATTCAGCATGATCAAGAACCCCACATCATGACCTTCGACATAAGAGATCATAGTTAAAGGTACAAATAATAATTGGTGAAACCCCTTCATTATATCTAGAACCTCAACAAGCACATATTATAGGTGATTAAAAGCTACTTGAAATTCACAGTACATGTGTTGCAAAAGTCCAATCTTTTAACAAGGCAATTCAGATCATCGCTTTGTACAGTTCAGAGCCTCATTGAATGTTGGTCATATTAATAGCATATCAAATGAATATCACACAAAAGCATTCCCAAGAGAAGACCATAATCAACCAAATTATATTCAACAACATCCACGCATTCATCAGAGAAATGCTCATGATAAGTATGGCTTTGCACAAAATGGAAGCAAAACTTGGCATTATATTTCTATTAAAATGATGTTTGTAACATTTCCTGTATGTTTTACAAGAATAAATAAGCCTCTACAATAGAATCTGATCATAGGTTTCCTTAGGCTCATGCATAATGGCATCCTCTGGAACCCTAGAACTCATCTCCTGCTTCTCTTGCTCCAAGATTGGCTCTTCAAGGTCAGCCATGTCAGGCGGTTCATCTACAAGTGGGGGAACAGGCTCCCTTGAAGCTGGTTGGAATCTCTCCGTGTCTACAATATGCTTCCTTCCAACCTCTTGGTCCTCATCTGGGAATTCATTCAACCCATTGATTCTCATTCTTATGAATCTCACTTGAGCATCATCCTTCTCCATAGCTATGTAGTGCATGAACGTCTTTAAGGAGCAAGCGAGAGTCATTCCTGAAACAGAAGAAAAACACTTAAAGGATGATCAATATCATGGTTAATGAGAAATGTTACAACGAAAATTACATGTGCCAGAAAAAAGTTCTAGGTCCCAGTCATCATCATTGGAGAATAGTTGAATCAATCTCATTATAATCTTTTGTGGCTTCTGATATGGGTTAACCAATGTCTTGTCCCCAACTACATGACAAAGTTTCTTGGTAACTGCTGGGAACATGAGCACATTGGAGATCCCATTCTCATTGCAATGCTCTCTGACTCTTCTTTTGCTTACTTCATCATAATAGCCAACTGTAAGGCATTCGGTGGAGCTCACAAATATATGCAAAGGAGTATGATTCATGTTTGTCTTCACCCTGCCAGCGAGAACTATAAGTGAGAGAGAGCATCATTTAAGCCAGGGAGATAGAAAGAAGATCACTTACCATGTGAGGCACTCCACAACATGACATCTTGACTTCAAAGATGTTGAAACAGAGAAAGATTGGTCTCGGCTATGGAAAATTACTATCCTCCAAAGAGGAGACATGGTCAAATCCGCAAAATCAATGAACATTTTTCGAATCTGAGGGTGCTTGAAAGGCTCGTCATCATTCATTGATCCCAACATTCTAAATCCATAGGGTATGTCTGCTATAAGAAGGGAGAAATGCTTTCTAGGCACAACATTACAAATATTATTTACATCACTACAGAATACATTGTAATATATAGGTCTAAGTGGGTCTAGGGGATTGGAGAAACACTTCAGATCAGACTCATCATCAAAATCTATCTCCTTGGCTTTCAGTCTGGATTTCTTATGCCTTGCCCTTTAAATGTGAGCCAGGAATGCAGGGGGACAATCATCTAATTCCTCTCTAGACTTACTTTTCTTTGGATTTTGCAGAAGCAAGTGGAAAGGAAATTAAATGAACTCTATGATAAACAGGTGGAAACATGAGGAATCAATGTTTGGCATCGATTTCTTGTCTGGGTTGATTCCAGGCATCGAGAAAGTCGATGCCTGGCATCAACTTATGCCACTAAGTCGATGCCAGGCATTGAGTTGTACCTGCATACCAAGTATCTTGCTCATCAAATGTAACATCCTCTAACACAAGGAATTGCTTTGTGGATGGACTCCACAACCTATAACCCATCTGTTTATCATCATAACCAATGAACACATACTTTTCAGCTTTAGGTTCCAATTTATGCCTCAACTCAAATGGCACATATGCATAAGCCAAACATCCAAATACTTTACAATGATCTAAGGTAGGTCTCGTACCCCACCATGCCTCATAAGGTGTCGTACCCTACAAAGCTTTACATGGTAGCCTATTAACCAAGTATGTAGTTGTATTTACAGTCTCAGCCCACAAATAATTAGGGCAATTTTTCTCCTTCATCATTGACCTTGTAAACTCAACAAGAGTTCTATTTCTCCTTTCTGCTATCCCATTTTTTTGAGGAGATTACATGCAAGAAACTTCCCTTTTTATACTTGCATTCCACAAGTAATCACTGAACTCATTAGAAAATACTCTCCCCTCCATCTGAATTTAGTCTCTTCAATTATTGTCGTGAAACTCTTTCTGCATACACATGGTAATGTTTGAATGTATTGAACACCTTTGATTTATCTTTGATCACATATATGGTGATCCACCTGGTAGCATCATCAACATAAATCACACAATATCTTGAACCATTAATGCTAAAGTCCTTTGATGGTCCCCACACATCTGTATGTACCAATTCAAGCTTCTCTAAATACATGAAACCATTCTTATCATATGATTGCTTATGAGCCTTACCTAATTGACATGCTTCACATATGTATGTCATGTGTTGACCTGGAACATTAGGTAATCCAAGCACTGAACCATTATTGATCATATCCTTAATACCTCTTTCATTGAAATGTCCAAGCCTTTCATGCCAAAGATCTAACTCAGAGATCCTATGTCCTCCATAAGTGATCAAGGCATGACCAACATTGCCTTGAATCTTCAATGTGAATAGCCTTCCTTCTTTCTTTCCTAAAACAATTTGTTTATACCCATTGCTAGGGTCTTCCACAAAAACTCCATCGTTAGTGAACCTTACTTCATAACCTTTCTCTACAATTTTCCCTACACTTATCAGATTCTTTGGGATTGTAGGAACATACAAAACCTTACTCAGAAGAGTGCTTCCATCATTGGCCTTTACTGATCTAATGGACTTCACATTGTGCTTTATGTTATCACATGTTTGAACTACATGATTACTCACCTTATTCTCCAAATCAGTCATCAAAGCTATATTGCCACTCAGGTGATTGCTACACCCTGAGTCAATGTAGAAGACTCTTTGATCTTCACTTTGTCTTTCACAAGTTGCATTCATAATTAAGGTTGAATCCTCCTTCTGATCTGAAGCATAATTGTAGTAGTTATTATTGTAGGATTGACTTTGGAAGCCTCTACCTGCATTTCTTCCAAAGAAACCTCTACTACCTCTACCTATGAAATTACCTCTCTAATTTCTATTACCTCTTCCTCTTGAATTAAAGTTTTGATTGTATCCTCCACCATTCTGATTATTATGCCAACATTCATGAGCTAAATGATTAGTCTTACCACAACTCCAACAAGCTTTGACACCATCTTTATTGCTTCTGCCTCTTCCTCTTCGTTTGCCACCTCCTCTTCCTCTTAGGAAGTTAGCTTGACTCATAGTGCCTTCACCTTCATTCAATTGTTGCTTGCCTTTGTTAATCTTCTTCTTATCCTTTGAATACATTGCTTGACTTGTACTCTTATCAACTTCACCTTTGACATCTTGCTCAAAGGTTAGCATATGTCATAGCAATTGATTCAAATCAGGAGTGAAATGATCTAGTGACAATTCAGTGGATAAAATGAATGGGTTCCACTTATCATCTCCTCTCAAACCTGTGAGAATTTATCTTACCAATTTTTCCTCTTCAATATCTTCATCAACTGATCCTAATGCATCTGCAATGTCCTTCATCCTTGTTACATAATAAAAAATAGATTGAGAAGCCTTCTTCTTTAATGTGGTGAATTCTACCCATAAAGCTTCCTTCCTTGACTTTGTAGTGTTTTGGAAATGCTCCTCCAAAGCATTCCATATATCACTTGCGCTTTCAAGTCCTCTAATGTGAGGTAGCAAATAATCATTGACACCCATGTAGATAATGCTCCTTGCTTGAGCATCCTTCTTCATCCATGTCTTCAAATCTAAGAGCTCTTCCCTAGTTGGAACACTAGGATACCTAAATTCTGGTTTCTCTTCTTCACCTGTGATGTATCCTATAAGGTCTTTGCTCATGAGATGAGCTTCCATCCTCATTGACCATGAAGGATAGTTTTCTCTATCCAATTTCTCTATCTGAAGAGAATCTCCCATCCTTTCTTCACTTGTGCAATAAATTCTTCAGGCTTTGTGAATAATGAATGTATCTTGACTTTGAATGTAGTTCCTTTTGACCTTCTTGATAGCTTTAGGCCTCCTTCTCTAGCTTCTACTCCAAACTTTCACCTTTTGAATCTTCAAAGATTAATTTCTATATATCTGCAACAGTTGGGGTCCTCCTTTCTTCAATTCTGATGACTCCTGCTCTCATACCACTGATGGAGAGTGTTAATCTCCAAAAGAACAAGTTATCCTTGATGTTAGAGCATATCTATATCAAGAACAACTCAAAATCTCATCCAATTTTGGAAGACCAATGCCAAATTATCAAACTTTGAACTAACTGTGAAGAAACTAATTATTCAAAAAAGTCTGTTGCACTTAATTCACTCATTGACTGATCAAATGTGTACATTTTTCAATGAAAATTTATAGAAGGTGTCTTCTAAAGTTTTTGCACCTTCTCAAAGTTAAATATCTCCAAAAGATTCAACAGAACTTGAGATTTGCTTCAAACAATGTACCTATGTCTGAGACTGTTCTTCTGTGTAGTCAACTTTGACACCTACAACTTCTAATGCATGGTTCTACCAAATTAGACCTCTTTTATTCAAATTCTTTTAGCCATAAGTAGCTTAACTTTCAACTTAAAGAAGGAGTTCTTATTTGCTCAAATCTTTACACTGTGGAGGGAGATTTGATCAACACATTGACCACCGAGATTGCGCCTATTCCCAACTTCACTTCTTCCATTTACACATGTAAATGGTCCTACTTAAAACTCTCTTAACTTGATTATATTTAAACTCTCAAAACTTTTAGAAAGGTCACTCAACTATAGAATTACACTTGTACAAAAGCATTCCTCAATAGGATAAACACAGAAGGAGCATTGAGCAAAAGATCAAGGTGCAACTTTCTTCTATTCAGAAAAAATTACATATGATTGATACATCAAGTTCTTCTCACTTTCCAAAGTCTCTAATGACTTCTAAAACTTGTCACTCATCATCCTCATACTCATAGTACACCTATATCAAGTATATATAGATGTTTACATCACGACTCATCGTAGATGCAAAGTTTTATGAACTAATTACAAGATTAGTATACATGTATATACAAGTCTTCATCTTCTGATCATGCACTAAACTTCAAGCCTCATATGTTGATCTTTGCTTCATTCATTGACTTCAAATCTTTTTCCAAATCATCAATCGATGATTGTCTTGCACCAACACTTATGAATGGAGATCTCGTTTTGGATATGTTTCATGTTGGGACCAAAGGATCTGTTGGACGTCATGCAATGAATTGGATGATGAACTATTCTAGCTTGCATTGTGAGGTTATGCCTACAATTGAAAGTTTGCACTTGTCAGATAACTTTACTTGCCGAGAAGTATTTCAAATATATAAAGAAGACATGGAAAATAGAAATGAGAAGTATGTGTTGTATCATCACTTTACTCGATTATGGAAGCAAGAGTTTAACAATGTGTCTATTCCTTGTAATGTTAGAATGGGTGAATGTTCAGTTTGCACCACTTTGAAAAACATGGCAAAGGGGGCTACAACACCGCAAGAAAAAGATAATTTTAAAAATCTTCTAAATAACCATCATGAGAGTCAAGTTATAGAGAGAATAAGCAATTCATCATCAAAGTAAAGCACTCAGAAATCCGGTGCATTATATGTGTTTGTTGATCGATGGTATGGATTTAAAAAAAAAACATGTTTGCCACATTTCTATCGCATCCCTAAAGACATTGGAGATGAAGTCCTTGTGCAAATGCATTTGGTTGGTGCTTTGGTATACAATGGAACTATAATGTCCAAGGTTTTCTTCACATATCCGAATGTGCATAATGATCCAAACCTTATAATTACTATCATTCATCGGGTTTTGCAATCATGGAAGGCTCTTTTGTCACCAACTCTGTATTTGCAACTTGATAATACTACAAGAGAGAATAAAAATTCTACAGTCTTTGGACATTTATGCATGCTTGTTGATAAACAGGTATTTCAAAAGGTTAAGGTAAATTTCCTTCTGGTTGGGCACACTCATGATCACATTGATCAAATGTTCAATACCTTCTCTAAGAAGTTGGCATGTAACAATGCTTTTACTCTTCCGATTTTATCTGAGTTGATTTCAGAAGCATATACTCCAAAACCGGAAGTTCAACCTCACACAGATTTATAACTTTAAGCACTTTTGCTCAGTGGGCTTTGATAATAGTGCTAAGGTTTTGGCTCCATTGCACAATATTAGTTTCAACCATGTATTCTTGATTAGGAGGGTTGATGACATAACCCTTTTATTTGCAAAGCAATAGTCATCTTCTCCTGGGTGGGAGCCTAAAGACAGATGCAGATTCTTGTTGTAGGTGCCTAATTTGTTTGTGTATGGTGCAGAACAATCACCATATGAAGATAAAAACAATACAAAAAGATGTGGAAATGTGGTTGATCAAAGTAAAAGCTGGATGCATGCACTCATTGAAAAGAAGAGACATATTGAGCATGAGCCTACTCGTTTACTATCATACACCATTTCTAAGTTATATTTACTTGTGAATGCATTACTACTTATAGTGTAATACCAATGCACCATTAAAGCCTCTATTCTTCTTTGATCAATACCTTTAGTGACCTCTAAAACCTTTGCAATCCAAAATGGTCTGGGTAGCCTCATCACCATCAACAAGTATTGCAATAAGTGTTCCAACATTTATCTCTATTAAATTTCCTTGCCATCTTGCTTTTGCCTGTTTTGTCATCCTTGGGCCTACATAAACATTTCTTTCTGGTGGATGTATAAAACTTTGAAGTGCATCTCCATTACATGCTTGGGCCACATTCACTAATCTTTGTGTACAAAAATCCCATGTGAATGGAACATCGATTGGCCAATGACCTGCAATCTTATACTTTATAATCTCTTCTTGATGATTGAAAAAGTTATCCCACCAAGATACATCTTGATCTCCAGTGTATTTCTCTGACATGTATAGTGGTCACACCGATATATGTCAGGGATACTTCATTGAGCTTTACTAGATTTATCTACGAAGAATGATGGCACGTTTGTTTTCTTGCTAGCTCACTCATTCATGGACATTAGGATTTTCCCTTATGTACTATGATTTATATATTGCACTTGTTCTATTGTTGTTTTTAGTTCATTCTTGTACATTCCTTTTATGTAATAGAAGAAGAACTAGAAGAAGATCATTCTTCCTTGTCTCAATCTATGTGTGTGCTCCTCTTTGATTGTGAGAGTGTGTGTGTGAGCTCTCTTCCTTATCTCCTTCCTTGTGACACCTTGTTAGCTCTGAAAATGGTTGATTTTTATGCACTAATGTGGCTCTATTTGGCAGGAAAATGTGTTTGATTTCAGGGATTGAGCATGGACAAGCCTCCTAAGAACATAGGAAATACTGACGTGCAGAGGAAATTATAAGCGGCTTTGTTTCAAGGGGGAATGCTTTCTTATCAACCATCAAATACAATCGTTTGACCGATTTCCGGAAATTGATCTTCGACACATCGTTGATAAAAGATTCAGAGATATGGAGAAATGTGATCAGGGCCGCATAGCATGAGTTGTTCATTCAAGGAGGTTTCCTATTTTTTGTTGGGGGAATTCTCTTGATGTGGAGGTGAAGTAGAAGATGGGGATTTTTTTTTTCGAGCTTCTTCCCGTGGAGAATTTGAGGATTCCAAGAATTTTGGCTGCGAGTCCTGGTGCCAAGGTTGCTATTTATGGCGTGCGTCTCATATGTCTGCGAGTCATGGTGCCAACGTTGCTATTTGTGAGCTTCCGTTTCATCCAATCAGATTCAGACAAGTTAGGAGGGCGCGGAGTTTTTTTCTCTATCTCTCTCTCCCTCTCGTTTTTGGAGGGCCACGAACAGATAAGGGGGGGCCCTCATCTTATCTCATCCAAAAAAAAGGGGGGAGGCGCCCTTCTTATCTTATCTACGAAGCTAGATTTGGGGGGTTTTTTTTCGTTTTGGTGGTGTCTATGCAGAAACCAGAGAGATTGACGGGGATACAGATCGGAAGATAGAAGGTATCTAGGGGGGGCTGGGCATCACGGTGGAGGACAAGACTGAGGAATTGCACGCATTGGGCTGAGATGGATTGAAGGAAGTCCGTATGTCATACAGAGGAAGTGGAAGCACGTCCTCTGTGTAGAGAAAAGTTGAAGGCGTCTCTTCAGAGTTGGCTGCTGAGGTGAAGGCCGCTTCTGCACGTATGCCATAGGGTTCAAGAAGGAAAAGATCACTGGAAAACTACGCTGAGATGATCTGTGGATTAGAGAGATGTACTACTACCAAGAATGATGACTGCCGGAAATGTTCGATTTGTGCAAGTAAGCGTTGTTCCTCACGACTTGATGATGATGTGCCCTTCGCTTAGCCGAGGTAAGAGGAGTGGTGTATACTGTTGACTGCATTTAGGAAATATGGACTTATTTGGAGCTGCTGTATCTAACTGAATTGTATGCATTGGCAAAGTATGACAGTATATATATATATATGTTTGCGATCGAAGTTTTGCCAGATTATAATCGTAATTATGTAACTGTCATGTATACGTGCTGAGATTGAGCTCACTAAACCCCATGTTTGCGGAATTATTTTTCTGAGTTTTTGTGAAGAATTTGAGATATTTCTGTAGTTGTAAACTGCTGTCATACCTCCTTTTTTGTGCGTGTGTACTCCAAATGCATATGATCGATTTTCATCGACAGAGTTGAAATGCCTGTACACTTTGACATGTGTTCGAATTTGCAATAACGTATCATTTTGTGTTTAACTTTTGGATTGAATGTATTCTAAATAAGAAATGAACGGCGTTTTATTCCTGTGAAAGATTCGAAGAAGTCCGTTGGAAAATAAACATGTAGACCTTGCTCCTACAAATCGCTTCAAAACAAGATGTTATGTTTCTTCTGTATGGTGCATCTTATTTTTTATATGTATGACCTTGGAAAATTCATAGAACGGAGCGCATGAATTAGACATCATATCATCCAAAATGCTAACTACACTTATTAAGCGGATGATTGGATTTTTTCAAATATGTAATAATCTAGAAAAGCTCATTAAAAACTATCACAAAATGAGCGGAGAGGGGTAAGAGAGAGGTAAGAGTGTGTGAGAATATGTGTGCAAGGGTGATAAGGAGCAGGTGAGAGGGATTGCAAGAGTGAGAGTGTGTCTAGGTGAGAAAGAGTGTGAGGGTATAAGTGCATAGTTTGTGTGTAAGTGCATATGTAAAAATGAGTCTAAGCGATAGAGAATAAAAGAGGGGGACGCATATACTCGTGAGTGAGAGGAAGCGGAGGGGTGTATGTATGTGAATGTGTGTGTGCCAAAAGATGTATGAGAAAGAGTGGGTGTAAGTGAGGGAGCACGAGCGAATAGCACGAGAGTGAAGAAAAAAATGGGAGAAAAGAATGAAAGGAGTTGTGAAGGTATGAGAGAACAAAGGCGCTAAGAGGAGAGCAAGGTAACGGAAAAGTGAGTGGAAAAGAAAGAGGGAAGTAAAGAGAGGAACAGGAATAGAGTAAGTTGAATAAGGAAGTGTGGGTGAGAACGTGTGCCATCACAAGAAGTAGTCCTTGGAGTTGGGGTTTTAGGTTGTGCCTACATTCAAGTCTCCATTTTCTTCTCTTCCCATGACTACATTTGAGTATTATCAAATGACCTAGAGGAAAAGAAAGTGGCATAGTGCAAGGCAAAAGAGTGAACCCAAATCGTGTGTAAGGATACTTTCCCTTGGACTAGAGGTGCAAAACATTTTGGTGCGTTTGCCGGGAATTTATGAGCCAGTCCATAGACATAGGAAGAATCCATTGCGAGATAATTGTGGGCTCCAGGTGATCCAATTGGACCGATTCCGAGGGGTTTGAATCAAATAAAGCCTCGTATAATCGCTTTTTCCTTGGGCTTAGGGACTATTCATTGTGGTGCGTCTGCCGGGAATAGCTTGGTACGTCCCTATAAGAGAGTGCCATAGGTTCGCCTAGCGCCACAGGTTGGCCGAGCTTGCGGACCCCAAGATCTAGTACATGAGCGAGGGGAGCTCATCGTCAGGAGCAACACAAACTCAAAGAGAGGAACGCGCTCAGAGAAGAGCCCTTGAAAGAGAAAGGAGAAGGTGGGAACCGCCAGGTGGGTGGACCTCGATTGGTTCGAAGAAATCAGCCAAAAACGTGTACTCCCGTAGGAGGGTCGCGAATCAAGTGCGAAAGTTTGGAGGGATCCTGAGGCCACGTGCATTAAATTTCTGGGATCGAAGTGATATCGACATCACACCTCTGTTCGAAATGGCTCAGCGGATTTCAGTTCACTTGGGGGACTTCACCAAGTTCTCAGGTACTTGGGACGAAGATCCGGATAGTTTTATCCAGTTGTTTGAGGTTACCTGTGAGGCCAATGATGTAGTTGACCCGGATCAAAGGTTGAGAATTTTTCCGGCTATTCTCCGTGATGAGGCGGCCAATTGGTATGGGAATCTGACACCACAAGAGCGTGGAACTTATCAGATGCTCAAGGAAGCCTTCTTGGCAAAGTTTCGTCGACAAGGCTTCCAAGACAGATTGGCCCAACAAATGGATTATTTGCGACAGGGAGTCAATGAGAGCATCGATAATTACATTCAGAGAATGGAAATGTTGGTAAGAAAGATGGGCGTGAATGCCCCGAACGATGAGACATTGAAACGAAGATTCATTTCGGGATTAAGAGATCCTATGGCACAGCAGCACATCAGTCTGACAAGACCTACAACTTTAATGGATGCTAAGGAACAAGCGCGGCTTTGGAAGTACAATTATGCCAACAAAGGAAGATGGAGCTCTTATACGAGCCAATGGGAGGCCCAGGGAGCATACCGATGAAAGATCCTGGCCAAGGAAGTCCCGCATTGACGACTCCAGCTTTTGTAGCCGCCACTAGCACGCGAAGCGAGGTAAAGCCTGCGCTAACTGAAGAACGAATATTGGAGTTGGTCACGCAAGCTATAAAAGCTGCTACAATGACTCAGGAGACATACACAGTAAGACCAGAGGTCACAACAAACGTGAATCAAGTGTTTCGATCAAATACATGGTGTGGAAAGTGCCATGGTTACGGCCATTTGGCTTCAAAACGCCCTACAGTCTCGAGAGTATTCACAGATAGATCACCACCTAGGATGCGTTGCACTTTTTGTGGAAGAACAAATCACACGGAGGACCGATGTTATAACAAGAGAGCTTATGAAGAGAGGACCCTGAAATCAGGAGATACAAGAGAAAGACCTTACACGGGATTGCCCGCTCAAAGTGTACCACCTATATCTCGTTGGGAAAACAGACCGACTTATGGATATGGTGCTCAGGGTCAAGGAGGAGACTATCCAAGAGGAGCCGCGCGTGATCAAAGGAGAGATGGTCCAATCCAGTGCTGGAGATGCCATGGCTTTGGCCATACTCAATCTAGATGTCCAAACGAAAAGAAGCCAATTGATTATATCCCACTATGTAGGTACTGTAGTGGTGAGGGTCACTTTGATGAAGATTGTCCAAAACGAAGAGCTGCCGCCGGCAAGGAAAAAGGACCAGTAGGGCCTTCAAATTATGTTGATACTCAGATGTATTCCACATCGAGAGCTCAAGAGCACGTTCCTACGATCGGAGTAGTGTTCAAGACACCGAACCCTCAAGAAGGCTCTAGCTCGTCAATGCACTTTGTGGATGCTTACGAGGCCAAGAAACCACACAAAGATCCAACTGTGGCGGTAGTCACAAGGACTCAAGAGTATTCGAAGAAGAATCCAAGAGGCGAAGGTGAAGAAGGGAGCCAAGAGAAGATAGCTGAACACGAAGAGGTAGAAAACCAAGTTGGAGGACTTGCTGAGCAGCAAGAGCTTGAGGATGGGGAAGAGATAGAGATTCTTCCACCCGTGACCAAGGAGTTTGTGCCGGGCATAGCACCATTCCCTAAAAGATTGAAAGCTCCTAAGATTAAAAAGGAAAGACAAAGTTCGGAAGAAGTAGATATTGTAAAGTTGCTCGCTGACACGGAAGTCACGCTGGACATTGGCACATTGCTGAGATGTTCACCTGTTTATAGGAAACAATTCTACAACGAATATATTAAGAAGCCAAGGAAAGCTCGAGATAAAAATAGACAAGATAAAGATGTCCAAGGAATCATTCAAAGTATTACGACGCAAATTGATTCAAACGCTCCAGCTGTGACAGTCGAGATTAAAGGATATGCAGTCCCTGGTGCTCAGTTAGATAGTGGAGCCGCAGTCAACCTCATGACTGAGTTCATGATGAAAGCTTTGGGTCTCAACCACATGGAAGAGACGCCGATGTCTTTGAGAATGGCAGATCAAACACAAGTGAAGCCTGCGGGCCTTTTGAAGAATCTAAGCACAGTTGTGGGCGGTTTAGAGTTTAAAGTTGATTATCTGATAGTAAGACCAAGGACTTCAGAGGCGACCTTCTCGATCCTACTTGGACGGCCATGGTTGGTGCAAGCCGAATGTGTGCATGACTGGCGCACAGGTTTTATTTCAATAGGACCAAAGTCTGATCGGATTCAAATACAAGTATCCACACCCTCGAGCAACAAGAAGAAAGCAATAATAGTCGATGAGATGGAAAGGAAAGAAAAGGAGAAAGCAAGGCAAGGGATTGCACGAGCTAGGTTTTCTTTGAACACGGACACCTACAAGAATCTGCTTCAAGACGGGTTCAACTTGCAGCTCTTTAAGAATCAAGACACGAAGATGGGAGAGTATCAAAACCCATTGCTCTATAACAACGATTCCGATCAGGAGTTGCTAGGATGGTTGACACATACAAGTGAATTTGATTGCTACATGTTGAGTATAGATGCAAGTAAAAACAAAGCTACTCAATCCCTGGAGAAGGGAACTTCAAGAGAAGAGCTAAAACTAGAGTTAGCTCCGGCAATGGAAGTGCAACAGTTGAGAGAAAGAGTTAGAATGCTAGAAGCAGAGATTCTAAAGAGAAGTCGAGAATCGGAAAAAGAAGCGAAGAGTAAGACTAAAGTGTCGGAAGCCATTGCAAAGGCTGAACTAAAGAAATTAGGTTCAATCGAAAGAGAACAAAACAATGATTTATTGGCCAACCATGCACGCGTGATCGGAGAGCACATTCCAATCACAGTATCATCAAGGAATAAGGAATATTCGCGAGAAGCTCAGTTGGAAAGATGGGAAGTTTTTCCATAAAAGTTCTTGAGTATAGGATCAGAGCTACCAGATGAGGTACGAGATTGTATTAAGTTGACACTTAAAAATTTCGGCAAGGCCTTTGCATGGTCATACAGTGATTTGAGAGGAATTGATCCCCGAATCTGCCAACATTATATAGACTTGGAAGAAGGCACACGACCAATATGTCAACGACTCAGGCGAACGAATCCAGTCTACTCGGAATTGATCAAGCTGGAATTGACCAAATTATTGGAAGCAGGATTCATATATCCTATTGCATCTAGCGAGTGGGTATCACCAATTGTAGTGGTTCCGAAGAAAAATAAGAAAATCCGTATTTGCATAGATTATCGAAAGCTGAACGAGCGCACAAAGAAGGATCATTTCCCTTTGCCCTTTACTGATCAAATCTTGGACAGAGTAGCTGGCCATAAATTGTACTCATTTTTGGATGGTTTCAAAGGATACAACCAGATCCAAATCCATGAAGAGGATCAATCAAAAACTACTTTCACGACAGAATGGGGTACGTACGCATATCGTGTGATGCCATTTGGATTATGCAATGCACCGGCCACATTCCAGAGAGCAATGATAGCTGCATATCAAGACTACTTGCAGGATTGGATGGAGATATTTCTCGATGATTTCGCGATCAGAGGCGACGATGAAAACATGATGGAGAGGATCGAAGCTATTTTAAGAAGAAGCATTGAAAAAGGCATCGCATTAAATCCTGAAAAGTGTACATTTGGAGTACGAAGAGGATTGCTTTTGGGACATGTTATTTCCGAAAAAGGGATTGTGGTTGACGAGGATAAGGTGGAAAAGATTGGACAACTTCCACCTCCTCAAAATTTGCGACAACTCAGAGGATTCTTGGGCCATGCGAATTATTATCGACGTTTTATATTAAATTTTGCGTCCATAGCGGCACCACTGACGAATCTTTTGAGGAAGGTCCAACAATACCAATGGACTGGAGAGTGTCAAGTTGCATTCGACTCGATCAAAGAGAGATTGATAAATGCACCGATTTTGGTAGCACCCGACTGGACGAAAGAATTCCATGTGCATACCGACGCTTCTCATACTGCGGTTGGAGCAGTACTATGCCAATCCGATGAAAAGAAGTTGGACCATCTGTTGCAGAGCTAAAAGAAGCACAAAGCAGAGAAAAAGATGGGCCCCAAAATTTTTCCGATTTGGACATCATATTTTTGTATCATAATCATTCTTGTAATATATTTTCCGTTGTAAAAGCACTAGAGGAGTCCTCTAGATGCATCCCCGCAGAAGATTAGAGATTCACCCTTGTAAAATAATAGGAAAATAGTCTCTTAGTGAATAAAGTGCCGGTCTCTTGTGTGAAAGGACCATTTTTTATGGCACAAGTATATAAGTCAAATGTGACTCTTTGTAAAGGACTTTTTGCCATTGTGAGAATAGAGAGCACAGAAATTCGAATTTGTGTCTTTCTCACTCTATATCTTCTTCTCTGTGAGCTTGTATGCATGTGTATTGCTTGGAAAGAGTGCTTGTGAGTGTTGTCTATCCATGAAAGTGTTTATTTGCTGTAGGTAAGGTGTGTGCGAAGTGTAGGAAGTGCTGAAGTGTAGGAAAGTATTCCCGCGACTCAGTATTTTGCTCATAACTTGAAGTAGGAGCATCGGAATTGGGTGAAACCACTGCCATTGGATGCGTCTTCTCGAGGGCTTCGAAACGCATATGCTATTCGCTATATTTGGAGCTTGGAGCTGGGAGAAAAGTCCAAAATACTGACGGCTGCTGCACCAAGTATCGTTTCGCCATGACCAACAGTTGAAGCTAGTTTGGATAAGTCTTTGCCTCATTTACACTCTTTGGGAAGTTCATTTGCATTGATCATCACATGATTGCATGTCCTCATACACTCGGCTACGTTTGTATACTCTTTGGATTGATAATTAAAAGCGTGTATCCCCACTATATGCACTTGAGAGGGGATTGAGGTATAGTCTCTTTCTCCGCAAGTCCCTAAGTTGGTGCTTAGGTCAACACACTTTTTGGCGCCGTTGCCGGGGAGTGACGAATCAAACCGAGGCATTCGTGTGATGGTAAGTAGCTTTTTTGCATAGAAGTAAGTGGAGGAGTGGAAATTTTCTCTTCTTTGGTAAGTCATTTTCAGTCGCACTTGCTACTTCTCATTCTTGGAGTGTGTGTAGTGAGTTGTTAGTTTAGGGAAGTGAGTAGTAGGAGGAGAGTAGGAGTAGTTAGAGAGTAGACCAAGTCATTAGGGTAGAGTTTAGTTTTGTTCAGAAAAGTTTCTTTTTTTTAAGCAAGAAAATCCCAACTATAAAAGCCAAAAAAATTTCATTTTGCAAGTTACTTGTGTTCTGAGCAAGTATCGTGAGAGAGACTGTCGAGTATCGTGAGTGCTGTGGCAGAGATCGTGGACAAGGAACTGAGCAATCTGGGGTTGCATAGAGCAAGGGGTAGTGAGAAAGCAGTGGGATCAACTACCAAGGTGAGCTAACCCACCATTTTGATCAAAATTTCTCTGCAAATCAAGTTAGGAAGGAAAAACGATCTGCGTCAGGTATCGTCTGAGATCTACAGGGGGTAAAAGGAGTGCTTTGCTTGATACAGAGAGTGAGGAGAGAGGAGAAGTACTAGTAAAACAATTGCTTTGAACCAAAACTTAAAAAACAATTCTCAAAATTTGTCTAAGGGTCAAGTATCGTTTTGCTCCCGCGGTCGAGTATCCCGATACTTAGCAAGTATCGTGACCTCCTGCGGTCGAGTATCGCGATATTTCCCGTCGATCGTGTATCGTTTCATACCGATCGCGATACTTGGTCAGAGATCGTTTTGCCAGCGATCGTCGATCGTGTATCGTTGATCGTGTATCGTTTCGTGCCGGTCGCGATACTTGAGAAGTATCGTTTGGTCAAAGATCGCGATACCTAACAAGTATCGTGTATCGTTTTGCCAGCGATCGTTTGTGAGAGATCGTGTATCGTTTAGCTCAAGTATCGTGTATCGCCTGGACTTCAGAGATCGCGATACTTGTTGTCGATCGTGTATCGTTGATCGTGTATCGTTTCGTGCCGGTCGCGATACTTGAGAAGTGTCGTTTGGTCAAAGATCGCGATACCTAACAAGTATCGTGTATCGTTTTGCCAGCGATCGTTTGTGAGAGATCGTGTATCATTTAGCTTAAATATCGTGTATCGCCTGGACTTCAGAGATCGCGATACTTGCTAAAGATCGGGTATCGTTTTACTCAGGTATCGTGTATCGTCTGGTCTTCAGAGATCACGATACTTGTTGTCGATCGTGTATCGTATGTGCCCAGTATCGTTTGTCCGAAGTATCGTGATAGTCAAGTATCGTGAGAGATCACGTATCGTTTGGGTTAAGTATTGTGTATCGCTTCTCGGAGATCGCGATACTTACCACATATCGCGTATCGTCGATCATTCCACTTAAGAGATCGTGTATCGCCTGTGCCCAAATATCGTGTATCGGTTTCTTCCAAGTATCGGTATCGTGTCACTCAAGCGATCGGTATCGTCTATCTCCAAGTATCGTGTATCGTTTCATATCAAAGATCGTTTTAGCCAGAGATCGTGTATCGTGAGATTTGGGAGTCAAGTATCGGGATTGGGAAGAAATTCTTTTTCAGTCTTTTCCTTGCCAAAGCCTTCTAGAAACCCTGACCTTTGGTGAAGAATCCCAGAGGCTAGAAGGTTGCAAAGACTGATCAGAGTCTGGAAGTGGATGAACCTGAGACCCGGAAGAACCCTAGGAAGCCGAAGAAGTGTAATTTTTTCTGTAGGTAGTGTAGCAGAGCCAAGTAACCGTTCACATTATTCAGAGACCTCCAGTGAGTCAGAGGAAGAAATTCCCATGGCTTCAGAGGACATGCAGAACACAGTACCCATGATTAGCATGATGTCAATCATTGAGGGAGAGTACAGGACCTCCTGGGAGTATGTGAACACCAACCAAAATGAGATCCCTATTTATTTGGATGGTCTAAACAGATCAGTGGCCAGGTTAAGGAAAGCTTCAGAGGCTTACATAGTGCCTAGACCAGCAGTCAAGTACGTAGGAGGATTTTACATGGACAAAAGAGATATCCAATATGTTGTCACAGAACACCCAGAAAACATTAATGAAATTGGTGAAGAAAATAATGCTTCAAACTTGAATGGAGGAGGGAATGAAGAGCAAGTAACTACACCCAGAGGGAGATCTACTGTTGCTAGGATATGGAGAGGAGATCTGATTCCCCAAGATGACACCTTAATGGATGTATATTTGATCAATGGGATAGAGCATCTTCTTAGAGCACATTCTTCAATTTGGGAAGCTGCCCCTAATCCAGTCACCATCTATGAGTTACAAGATCCTGATTTCTCCACCATCATCACATATCTGGATAAGAATCAGAGAAGATATTGGCCCTTAACAGAAGCGGAAAGAGCTGAGTTGAAATATCAGAATATCCCAGTGTTTCTCCCTAGGGACCAAGCCACTACTTCAAGAAATCCACTTGGAACATCTCAGAATGATTCATACCAACAGTCTGGCCAAACACAACAAACACAACAAACTCAAATTCTAGTTAGACCCCATGTGCAGTTTGCAATGCCTGCAAATAACCCTAATTACCGACCTCAACCAACTACTGACCCAAGACATGGAACTCACGCTCCAGTCAGACCGCCGGTAGTAAGAGGACCAGGCATACCAATAGGAAGACCAATTTTCCCAGTAATGCCTAGACCACCCGAAGCAGGAAGAAGGTTAAGGCCAATCCAAGTTGCCAAATGCATGAGAAATCACTATGATGGCTCTAGTGAACCTTACAACCATATAGCTGAATTTAAACAAGTAATCAGAGCTGAACAGGTAGAAGACTTTTTGATCCAATATGAGTCCTTTGGTCTCACATTGTCAGACACTGCGTTAGCGTGGTTTCAGCCATTGGACCCTAATAATTTTCAAAACATGGAGCAAGTCTATCAAGAAATGATTGAGGAATTCACTAAGTCAGGAATTAAAAACAACTCTTCATCATTGATCCATAGCTTTAAGCAATCCCCTACCGAATCAGTGAGATTAGCTGCAAGAAGATTCAAACAGTATGTAGACAGATGCCCAGTAGAAGAGAGACCTACCCAAAATAAGATGGTATCATTATTTTTGGAAGGATTGTTGAACGGATCTTTGAGATCATTGGTATATGTAAAAAGAGTTCAGACTTTGCAAGAATGCATGAAGGAATGCATAGATCTAGAAGACAACCTAGCAGAGGACCTGAAAATACCTCAAGGAAGCTTGAAGAGTGAAGATTCGGCCAGTAACACATCAATCCCTAAAAACAATGTAGAGGAAATAGCCGATCTGGTAGCGAAGAAGTTGAACGTTCAAGGACAGAGGAACTACCCCAATAACCCTATGAGAGTACCCATGCTCCGAAGATGTATGCAGTGCGGAGGAGATCATCCTTCTCACTTGTGTACTAGGGGAGTAGTTCCACCACCTGCTTACACTTATAATAGACCCACTGTCCCAGGATCTCTACAATATTGCAGTATAGAACAAAAATATACAAATCACAGTACAGAAAATTGCCCTTACAATAGGCAGGCGAGACCAGCACAACCATACATGAGACCTTATGGATACCCTCAGAGAGATCAGGGAGGTGAAGCCGTTAGATATCCTACGTATCAGCCGCAAGCACCAGTGCCACGACCATATGCATATCAGGGATACACCCAACCACAGCCAGTACTAGAACAACAACCGCCCCATCCTCAGAACGTTGTCCCAGTCAAGATTGCTCAACCTGAAGAAAACCTAGAGAGAGCAATAGTCCCAGCCACACCTTTGGTTGGTAACGAACCATATGACTTATCTTACGAACATAGTCAAGGAGCATATCCCAATTATGAAAGCTCAATGATGGAATATGGACAGCTAAATGAACCATATGCCTATGGCATGGAAGTACCAGATAGTTCATACGGATATGAGCAGGATTATGTGTCATTAATGTACACAGCTCCTAGAGCAACTATACCACCCCGACCCATGAACAGACCGCCTGTACCCAGAGGACCATGTTACAGATGTGGAGGTGATCACTACATCAGAGAATGCACATTGCCAAATCCACCACCACCACAACGAGTCTGGGGAGGCTACTGTAGTGATTGTGGTAAAGAACACCTTTTCAGAGACTGCCCCAAGAATCCCAACAAGGTGACATCTAACGTGCAAATCAATGTAATAGAAGTAATTGAATCATCAGGGAGTGATAAAGAGTACACAGTACCATTGAAAGCAATAACGGGAGCCAAAGCCAGAGAGACCCCAAATAAAACGGAAGAGGACAACCAAAATAACAGGGAGGTGAACACACCCATCCCTCAAAGAGTTGAAGACTCAGAAGAGCCAGAGAAAAGTATTGCAAGTAAAAGGTCCCAGAGATGGAAGCACCGAAGAGATAGGATAAAAGAAAAGAAGTTATTACAAAAGAAGGAAAAGGAGGAAAACAAACAAAAACCAAAGGAAGAACCAAAGAAGGAAAAAGAAATTAAAAATGAAAAGTATCAGAAAGAAGAGGTTGGATCAGTCTTAGCAGATCCTATGCCTGAAGAATTAGCCATGTGGATTCAGGCATACAAGGCACGAGTAAGAGCAGGACCTACCATAGAACAACATGAGAGGGAATATCCGAGAGGCGACTTAGAAAAAGAAAGACTGGAGATCTGCAACAAATTGATAGAAGTTGCACAACAGACCTTAGAAAAACCTGCATCGCCTTTACCCAATACCCGAATTTCTGAAGTAAAATTCCAAGAGTGTGTAAACACTCATGAAAAGCCTGAAGTGAGTAGAACACAGAATGACGAATGTGGTATTGAGAGAAGGGAAGGATCCATAGTTCCCGAGGTAGAAGGAGAATGGACTAAAGATCTATGGGCACGAGTTCAAGAGGACAAATGGAAGAAAGTGGAAGGAATGGAACCACCTTTCGAAGAATTAGAAGCAGAAAACGAAATAGAGGGTTCAATACCTGAACTAAATTCAGAAGAAGTTTTTCCAATGGATGCAAGTGACCAAGGAGAGGAAGATGTAAAGGAACTACCCAATTACATAGGGGAGTACGAACACAATTCAGAATTATATCGCATTCCCTCAATAAGGAAACGAGAAACAAACCCATCAGTTCAAACATCTGAGATCATACAACGCCTTAGAGAGGTAAAAATCCCTTGTACCCTAACATTCGAAGAACTGTTAAAGGTAAAACCACATTTGAAGGAAAAATTAATCGATCAATGGGAAGTCAAGGAGGAAACGAAAGAGATAGCAGACGAAGTAAACACAGTGAGAATTCCAGTGGATAAAGTAGGAGACTTTAGTGAGGGAGACGAAGGAAATACCTGCCTTCCAATTACTTATATGGGATACACTACTAATGCCATTTTAGATTCGGGAGCTTGTGTTGGTATTGCTACCAAAGAAATTTGGGAGAAATGGGGAAAACCAGCATTAAGACCGACACGCATGAAAATACAAATGGCAGATGGACATACAGAGAGACCCTTAGGATTGTTGGAGCGAGTAGTCTTCACTACGTGTGGAGTGGAATTCGAACACACTTTAGCAATATGTCACTTTGAAAGGCCAAGCAATTATGAAATGATTCTGGGAAGGCCTTTCATGAGACAGTTAAAGGTCGTGCAAGATTGGGGAAAAGATGCGGTATACCTACAACACGCAGGGACCACCACTAGAATAAACCTACATACGTACACTTATCAAGATGTTCCACCTCTACCATGGAATCAAATTCATAAGGAGGAAGACGATCAATCAATTCATAGTGGAGGTTCTAGTGATCAATCTTGGATGAACGAGGACACTCATCTATGGATATGCCAAACTGCAAAGAAGGAAGAGGAGAGAAGAAAAGGATGGCAGCAGAAACAAGGAGTAGCGAGGTCTGTACAAGATCCAGCTTACATGCCACAAGTATTTCCGGATGAAGAATTTGAACCACACGGTTGGATGGAAATTTTAGCAACCCTCGATGTCTGTGTAAACGAAGAAGTAGTGACCATGAACGAATGTATCGATGAGGAAGGTTATGATGTTAGCCTGTATGTGGTAGTCCTTCAGGAGGCTGAAGACGGAGAAGTGATCGAGACAGACTGGAAGGAGGACTACGAGAGCATTGAAATGGAGCCCGAACCAATGGATCTGGGGAATAGGACCACCAACATAAATATCACAGCCAATGAAAAACACCAGGAACTCACACAGAAAAGGGAATTAGAATGTGGAAGAGAATCAGAAGATGAAGAAAATAAACCCCAAGATCAGTTTGAAGTGCCAGCCCACTTCAAGAAATATGAAGTAGAAGAGAGGAAAATTGCTATTCAAATGCCTAAAAGAGAGGCACAGCCAGGAATAGCTTATGACAATAAAGAACAAACCAAGAAGATAGTGGTAACGTTGGAGGAAGGAGAAGAACGATGTACTTTCATAGGACAGGATGTCTCATTAGAGGAAGAACAAGAGTTAATTCGTCTCATAAGAGAATATCGGGATGTCTTTGCTTGGACCTATAAGGACTTAAAAGGTGTAGATCCATCTATATGTGCGCATAGAATTCCCATGACATCCGAAGCCAAACCTTCTAAACAAAGACCATATACTTACAATGATGTGTATTCAGCCAAAATAAAGGAAGAAATAGACAAATTACTAGATGCTGGATTCATATACGAAATTGAGCACACGGAATGGGTTTCACCTTTGGTGGTAGTACCGAAAAAGAATGGAAAGTTGAGAGTGTGTATCAATCTAAAGAAAGTAAATGCTGCGACCATAAGAGATAGCTACCCATTACCAATTACGGATCATCTCTTGGAAAGAGTAGCAGGGAAGGAAGTCTATAGCTTTCTGGATGGCTTTTCAGGGTATAATCAGGTGGCCATTGCTCCTGAGGACCAACATAAGACAGCATTCGCAACCGAATGGGGAGTATATGCCTTTAGAGTCATGCCTTTTGGTCTGACTAATGCCCCTGCTACCTTCCAAAGATTGATGTGTCATGTATTCAAAGAATTCTTAAGAAAAAGTATGGAGGTATACGTGGATGATCTTTGTACTTATTCAGCTATACGATCAGAGCACATACCAGAACTAGAGAAGATCTTTGCCAAATGTAGACAATACCGAGTATGCCTCAACCCAGAAAAATGTGTCTTCATGGTTAGACAAGGGAAAATATTAGGACATATTGTCTCTAAAAACGGAATTTCCACTGATGAAGACAAAATCAAGGTAATTCTGGATTTACCAAGACCTAAGACTGCTAAAGAAGTTCAAGCATTTATGGGACATTGTGGATACTATCGAAGATTTATACATATGTACGCCATAATTGCTAGACCTCTTTACGCATTATTGACACAATTTAATTGGACCGAAGAATGTGAAAAAGCCTTCAACGAGTTAAAGAATCGATTGAGTTCAGCACCAATCCTTCGAGTACCTAACTGGAATAAGCCGTTTCACATTCATGTGGATGCTTCCAAGTTTGCCATTGGTTGCATCTTAGCTCAACCTGCCGATACAGGAAAATTAGACCACCCTATAGCCTATGCTAGTAGACAATTAAATCAAGCAGAACGCAATTATACCACCACGGAGAGAGAAGGCCTAGGGATGGTGTACGCAGTCAAAAAGTTCAGACATTACCTGTTGGCAAACAAATTCAAATTCTTCATTGATCATCAAGCCCTATTGTACCTAGTCAACAAGCCTTGTAATACAGGAAGACTAGTACGATGGTTTTTACAGCTAATGGAGTTTGATTTTGAGGTAGTAGTCAAGAAAGGAAATACCCACATAAGAGCAGACCACTTATCAAGAATGACCCCTGGAGAACCACCCATAGGAGTACCAGATGATCTGCCAGATACGTACCTTTTTAACCTGGAAGTATGTCCTCAATGGGCAGAAAAGTTGATCCCTATACTTACACATGGACCTAAAGATGGGATCACACCAAACCAAACCCAAGACCTCTGGAAGACTAAAAACCTTCACATCATTGCGGGAAGTTTGTATCACCAGGATTCAAGCGGATTGTTAATGAGATGCATGGAAGAAGAGGAACAAGAAATGTGGCTTCAGAAAGCACATGTAAACCAATGGAAAACTCATTTGAATGCAAATGGAACGTGGCAAACACTCAAGAGATTTGGCATATATTGGCCAACCATGCAAAGAGACTCACATAACTATGTATCAGCATGCCAAATCTGTCAAGAACAAAATCCAGAAGAGAACTCTACCTTATGCTATTCTACAATAGCACCAAGATGGAGCATGCCTCTGGTAAAGTTCTTAAAAACTCAAGAATACCCCGAAGGAGCCACTATGGCAAGGAAACGTGCACTGGTAGAACAAAGTAAGGATTATGCCATTATAGGAAAACAACTTTTTAAACGAGGGAAAGATAACCAGTTAAGAATGTGCATTCACGAAAATGAATATCTTTCTGTTTTAGAGATGGCACATACAGGAGCTGCAGGAGGGCACTTCACTGCAGATAAAACAGTAAAAATGATCCTCTTTGCTGGAATGTGGTGGCCAACTCTACACCAAGATGTCGTAACATATGTACAACGGTGTGATACTTGTCAACGAACGAAATATCCAATTAGAAGGGATGAGATGCCACTTAGACCCATGATGAGTGCCAGAGCTTTCACGAAATGGGGGATAGACTTCATAGGACCTATTAGCCCACCAGCAAAAGGATCCCATGCCGAGTATATAATTGTAGCCACAGACTATCTAACCAAATGGGTTGAAGCAAAAGCAACCACGAAAAATCACGCAAGAACCACAGCCAAGTTTCTCTTTGAGAACATTTTCACTAGATTTGGACTACCAATAGAAATTGTGAGTGATAGAGGTACGCACTTTGTGAATGAAGTTATAGAAGCTTTATTGAATGAATTCTTAGTAATTCATAAGAAATCAGCTTCTTATCACCCACAAGCCAATGGACAAGCCGAAAGTTCTAATAAAATCTTGTGTACAGCTCTCACCAAAATTGTTAACAGTGGAAGGTCAGATTGGGATAAGCAGTTACATCATGCTTTATGGGCATTTCGAGTAGCCTATAAAACCGCCATAGGCACTACTCCTTTTAACTTAGTGTATGGACAAAATGCTTTTTTGCCAATTGATTTCTTAATTCCCACTCTGAGAGTAGCAACTACTTACGAGTGGACAGGACATGAACTATCAGCTCAATTGGACCAAATAGAAAAGCTTCATGAAACTAGGCTACAAGCAGTAGCAGGCATTTATGCTGCTAAACGACGACAGAAAGCCTACTTTGATGCGCACATTAAGGACAAAAATTTGAAGGAAGGAGATTTAGTTTTGGTATATACCTTGAAACAACATGCTAAGAAGTTGCAGAAGAGAGGATATGGTCCATTAATCGTTAATCGTATATCAACAAGTGGAGCAATCAACTTAGCAACCTTGGATGGGGATATATTACCAAACTATATCAGTGGATGTAGAGTAAAAAAATATCTAGAACCATTGACTGAAGAAACAATGTCTCGATTAATCAAAGGCAAGAATAGACGCATAGAAGAGGAAAGAATACGAGAAGAAGCGAGACAGGAAGCATTGGAAAGAATAAAGAAACGGAAAGAGTGGATGAGAGAGCGAGATGAGAGATATCGATTAGGAGAGGAACTCATCCCGATGGCTAATTTTAGAGCCACCCAAACCCTAAAATCACAGAAAACCCAACCATATTTAAATCTGGGAGCAGGTAGAACGGAGTACCACTTAGTGGATGCTCTCATCGACACAGGAGCTGCTGTAAGCTGTATCAAACTTTCTTTGACCCAAAAATTCCAGGAGGAAGTACGCCCATCGATGGCACAGCTGATAGGAATAGGAGGAACGATTACTCAATGCATAGGTGAGATCACCTTACCTCTGCATCTTGGCAACAACACCATGGAACAAAAGCTATTAGTGTGTCATGATCAAGATTTACTTGAGGAGGTAGTGTTAGGTCAAGACTGGATTTACGAATATGATGTGACCGTTCAATTGGCTTTAGGATACATCTCAGCCAGAATAGGACATCGTGAAGTATTCAGTTTG
This sequence comes from Ceratopteris richardii, assembly GCA_020310875.1. Lineage (NCBI taxonomy): Eukaryota > Viridiplantae > Streptophyta > Polypodiopsida > Polypodiales > Pteridaceae > Ceratopteris > Ceratopteris richardii. The sequence continues at coordinate 84,113,936 of CM035441.1, read as the reverse complement.
CTAGAAGAACGACCAATCAACTCTGTGAGCATAGAGCAAAAAGTTCATCCCAATGAACAAAGTCATGAATGTATGTTCACTAGCACTATAGAAACACCTTCGTCAAGTACTATATGTGCGGACACATTGAATTCTGATTGCATACAATATTCTAGTCTAGCAAGTCACGAGAGTGTCTATCAAGCTGAAACCAACCTCAGTGAAGCACCATGCATCAGAGAGACTAGTCCTCTGAGTAATTCAAAATCTGTACCCATTAAAATATACCCTATTCCATACTCTAACCAAGCGTGGATAAAGAAAGATCAAGTGGAGGAGTATCTTCGACGACAGAAGCACACCCGACATCAGAACAAACAATCAAGTGAGAAAACAAATCAGTCGGAACAACGAAGTCATCAACGAATTGCTACAATATGGATCCCAAAGAAAGTAGTTGCCGCTCAACAGGATCGTTCGCAAATATGGGTTCCTAAGTCTTGCGTTCCAAGGAAACTAAACCGAAAGGATGATCCTCGGCACAAGACAAACCAATATGGTCCGCAAGCAAAACAGCCACAAAAAAGGAGTTACTGGAGAAAGAAGGAGTCTGTAATGGCAACCCGAGCCATTCCGAGAATTACAAATCAGATAAAGCAGACATACAACAAGAAAAGAGCCACATTCATCGGAATTAGGCAACGTACAACAAAGCTCAGCAAAATGAAGCAGATTTGGTTACCGAAAGACAAGACAGAATGCATACATCAACCAACTACTTCCAGATGCACACATATGGAGTTATCAATACCCAAAGTATGCATGATAGGGCCACATTACAAGGCCAAGCATTTGGCACACCCTTCTTCTATTCCAGGATAGTCAAGCACATTTTCCTCTTGGGAAATAGGAGAGCACTGGTACATTAAGAAAATACTCCAAAAAAGTTTTAATAACCGCTTCGGCTATAAACTAACTTTTCTGTTTTCTTTTTTTAGATGAAAGTATAAAAATACATAAATATGTGAAAAATCCAGGTATTACCTTTCTCACACCCACGGGAAAGGGACGACACCATTCACTCGGAGCAATATCGAGCTTATCACAAATAGACAAAGGAGAATTTATGATAAGATATGGCAACTAATTCATGCTCTACATTGAGTGCAGATGGCATCTACTAGTTCTGAAGCTACCCAAGTGGAAGAGGTCCAGCTTTTCCCACTCGAGTCCATTACAAAAGCAAGAGGTCACTGGTTTCGGGATGATCAACCAGTGGCAGAGCTCATCTTCATGGCAACAATCAAAATTATGGATACAGATCATTACTTTCCAATCATGTCACAGGATTTCAAGACAATAATACAAGGATTACCTCATATTGAAGATGTATGGACACAAGCGGGCCTAGAGGCATTTCTCAAATTGCCTATATATGTTCCAGATTTTCAGAGATGTGCACAGGTAATGAATACCATGCAGCCTGCAGCTACAAAAATGTCAGTTCCAGAAGCACGAGTATTGGATAAAGTCGGAATTTGGAAGACCATTCAATTCACACATGAGTTGATCAATAAAGCTTTTGGATGGAATCAAGCAGGAATTACTAGTGTCAAAGAGGAATGTCATGACCCGAAGAAGAGGTCCTTCCTGGAGATTAACAGAATAGACATTGAAGATGCTGTCCGTCTGGTGCATCAGCATTTCTGCTTCCCCAGTATGCACAGATACACGACTCCACAAAAGATTGTAGTACAACTATTATCACATGCCATGCGACAAATAGGAAACAAAATTAATTTAACAGGGTATGTCCAAGAAAGGCTCTTTGAAGCCCAGAAGAAGTGGGGCCAGAAGAAATTTTTGAATCGTAGTTCGGCTCTCACGTTACTGATATATGAAGCTTTGGATATGAAGAATTGTTTGAGAGAGATGCCAACTTCAGAAAAACTAGCTCAATATGCAAAACCAGCCACGGTCCCTAAGAAAAAGAAGGTTGCCATCAGCGGAGAAGAAGCCGAAACAAGTTCTCAGCCGAGAATGAGAGGCATAAAAAGACTAAGAGAAGTCAAGCAAGATGAAGAAGGAGAACCTATGACAAAAAGAGTCCATGAACTTCCCAAAGTGACCATTGCAGGACAGAAACAAATCACGGAAGAAGAATTGACTAAAGCACTAGAAGAGACACACAAATACACGGATGGACAAATAAACTTACCAGTGCAAGGTCATCATTATCAGCAGTCACAACAGGAATTAAAAACAAAAATAAGACTCACTAAAGTTCACCGATACCGCGAAATCGGATTAGATAATTCCAGCTCTTCATCACAGGACAAAGAAGAAAGAGACACATCATTGTTGAATGTGGATATTCGAAGCGAATCCAAAGATGATGGACAATGGACCGAATTAAATGAAGTTGATTATGGTGAAGAGCCAGAAGGCCTCAAGCCGCTAGATCAAGAAATAAAAGTAAATCAGAAAACCACAAGCACAAAGACAGAGGAGGAGATATCGAAAATGGAGAATGAGGATAATGCTATAGAAGCGGAAGAACCCTTCACTCCAATCAGGGTTGTGGCAGAACCTTCCCCAATGGATGTCATATTTCAAGGGAGTGCCACTAAAAAGAAGGAAGCAAAAGAAGATGATGAAGAACCCAGAATACAACTGCAAGTTAGACAACCGCATAATGAAACAATCCAGGTGGCAGAAGGCAAAGATGTGCAAACAGGAGAGACTCCAGGAATAGCAAAGACATGGCTGAATGTAGACATAGCTCAGCTCAAGCCTGTTGTGCAAGATATGATTAGAACGGCTCTGGATACACAACAATTAATGCTTGACGCGGATGAAGATTACGACCAAGCCATGCGAGACAAGAAAGAACTTGAAAGAGCAGGTAAACATCTTTCCGAAGAATTATCCAAGGTGCGAGAACAAGCTCTGAATAAAGAGAAGGAACTTCAAGAGGTCAAAACACAAAACAACATGCTAGAGATAGAACAGACAAAACTGAAAGAACAAATCCAAGAATTGACAAAGAAATTAGAGATGAGTGAGACTGAGAAGACACGCATTAAAGCACGAAGCAAAATCTTAGAGTCTCAGCTTAAAGTCAGTATGGACGAAGCTGACAATATGCGACAAAGAAATAAAGAGTTAATGACAGCTCTCATTGGTGATCAGCCACTGGCAATTACTGATGACCAACAAGGAAATATCAAGAACCTGGAAGAACAGATCACTAAATTACAAGACCAGCTCAGACAGGAGCAAGCTGTCATTACAGATGGGGAAAAGAGGTATATGGAGGACACAGCTGCCCTCAGAACGAAATGGAAAAAAGCAGAGAATAACTACCTGCGACAGTGTAAAGAAGACACAGAGCACATGAATATTGTGGCTCAGGAACTAATTAAACACCAGGCAACCATTGCTAAGGCTGAAGAGGAAAACAAGAAAAAAGATGATTTAATCAAACAGCTTCAGGAGCAATTAGAGCAGCGAGCAAAACAGGGGACACCAGTAGTTCCACAAGAGACCACGGCTACTGTGGAGGAAGAGGTACGTCCTCTCTCTCCCCCCTCATATCATTCACCAATAAGGGCGGAAAAGGAGGTTCCCATTGAACCTAACATTCGAGACATTGCAGAACTAAGCCGGGCAGACAGGGCACTACTGGTGTCCCAGCTTACTGCGGAATTTGAGGACCAAATCATCAAAGTAATGAAAGAGGCTCAAATCGACAGCAAGCAACTCGAGCACATACTCAGGCCATTCAATGTACCATACGGGCTATTGAAGGAACAAACTCGGCATTACATAAAGCATACGACAAATAAAGAACCGGATAATAATCTCCACTTTCGGTATAATACGTTTAACTACACTCAAGCCGAGTTTGAGGCAGCAGATCCAATATGGAGAAGAAAGCTCTTGGAAAAGAACCCTACACTACGGGTGCAATGGGAAGCATCCCCGTATGAGCTTCAAGTCAATCCAGCATTTTGCCCACTACCCCGTAGAAGAGCCTGGATGCAATTTTGGGAAGGCCAACGACAAGGCAGCATTAATAACCAGTGGTTAAATTATCCGCTATTACCTAGTCCACCACATAACTACCTACCGACAGAGGAATACATGGTCAAAACCATGGAATTTTGGCTTGCAAGATATGCTACCGTTCCAGATTTAGCAGTCAAAATGACAAATAAAATATTTAGCATGCTCCTGACGGTAATAAAAGTGTTCCAACATGCACGGTATACATTTTTGAATTTCATCGGCATTACGCAAGGATCGGAGGCATTAATTTTTTATTTATCTACTATTCCCAGCCGGTTAACTATTATGGCATATTTTTCTCGTCTCATGTTTCTGCCATCGATATATATGCAGACTTTTGAAGAAGCATTCTTTACAGGCTTCTTTGAAATGGATTCAGAGATTTTTATTAAAATGACCTCCAATTTGAATGCAAGACTGGTGGCCTATGAGACAAGTTTCTTTGCTGATCATAGACAGGCGCCAGAAGATGGGGTAAAGTCTCAGCAATGGAAGGAGTTCATGCTATGTCACGCGAATCTGTTAAATCAAAGAGAGCAACACACCATCCAAACCTACACACGTCGCCACAAAAAGCCTGTCGGGGACGACAGAGTCCAGGAGGGGGGCAGTGTTGAGGGAGAATCAAGTAAAAGGAAGAAGCGAAGAAGGCAACGAAAGAAGCAGCTTCACTAAAAAGAAATATCTGAAGATATATCTCTGCAAGAAGCCCCGCAGGGGCGCAACACCCATCTCTGCACAGAGCCCCACAGGGGCACACACACCAAGGAAAGGACGCAACCCACATGGGTGCTTCAACCTCTTGATCTGTTGGAAGGTCCAGATCGAAGACTGAAGCACCACATCTCCAACCTTCCACTGATGGCGTGCGTGGCAACCAGAATTACGACGGCAACCCAGAAGTAATAAGCCTATAGGTGAATTAGACTGCGAAATATGAGGTAGTCAGTCAAACTCTAGGGGTTGCGGGCGAGCAAAAGAAAAGAATGTAAAACAAGGATTAAGAAGAGGCCGTCAAAACTGAACACCTGTTTTATAAACAGGTAACAATGGGCAAAGGCTGCGTGCAGAGAACAAACTGAAGACAAGAAGCAAAGCCTGTCAAGGGACGACAGAGACGAAGAGGGGGAGAGTGTTGCAGAGCTAAAAGAAGCACAAAGCAGAGAAAAAGATGGGCCCCAAAATTCTTCCGATTTGGACATCATATTTTTGTATCATAATCATTCTTGTAATATATTTTCCGTTGTAAAGGCACTAGAGGAGTCCTCTAGATGCACCCCCGCAGAAGATTAGAGATTCACCCTTGTAAAATAGTAGGAAATTAGTCTCTTAGTGAATAAAGTGCCGGTCTCTTGTGTGAAAGGACCATTTTTTAGGGCACAAGTATATAAGTCAAATGTGACTCTTTGTAAAGGATTTTTTGCCATTGTGAGAATAGAGAGCACAGAAATTCGAATTTGTGTCTTTCTCACTCCATATCTTCTTCTCTGTGAGCTTGTATGCATGTGTATTGCTTGGAAAGAGTGCTTGTGAGTGTTGTCTATCCATGAAAGTGTTTATTTGCTGTAGGTAAGGTGTGTGCGAAGTGTAGGAAGTGCTGAAGTGTAGGAAAGTATTCCCGCGACTCAGTATTTTGCTCATAACTTGAAGTAGGAGCGTCGGAATTGGGTGAAACCACTGCCATTGGATGCGTCTTCTCGAGAGCTTCGAAACGCATATGCTATTCGCTATATTTGGAGCTCAGACCTGGAAGAAAAGTCCAAAATACTAACGGCTGCTGCACCAAGTATCGTTTCGCCATGACCAACAGTTGAAGCTAGTTTGGATAAGTCTTTGCCTCATTTACACTCTTTGGGAAGTTCATTTGCATTGATCATCACATGATTGCATGTCCTCATACACTCGGCTAGGTTTGTATACTCTTTGGATTGATAATTAAAAGCGTGTATCCCCACTATATGCACTTGAGAGGGGATTGAGGTATAGTCTCTTTCTCCGCAAGTCCCTAAGTTGGTGCTTAGGTCAACACACCATCCTATTTATTACGCAAGTCGCAATTTGAATAGCACTGAGAGGAACTACACGACTACAGAAAAGGAATGTCTCTCGATGATCTTTGCGGTGAACAAGTATCGACATTACCTAATGGGAAAGCATTTCACGTTTTATGTGGATCATGAAGCCCTTAAGTACATCATTAATAAAACCGAGCTGTCAGGGCGACTGATGAGGTGGATGCTACTTCTCCAAGAATTTCAGTTCACAGTGGTAACCAGACCAGGCAAAGCACATATATTGGCTGACCATTTATCTCGAATTGTTAATGAGGAGCCAATCTCTGGTGTGCCCGATGATGCTCCTGATGGGCATCTATTCCAGGTTGATGCTAAAGTACCTTGGTATGCCGACTTGGTGAACTTCTTATGCACCACTCAATATCCGCCAGGAGCAAGCAAGAGAGAGAAGCAAAAACTGTTAGCATTGGCGAAGCACCCTAGCATCATTGGGGGGCAACTCTATCGATATTTTGTTCATGAGAGCATTTATCGGAGGTGTCTCGAGGAAGAAGAAGCAAAAACATACTGTAAGAAATGTGACAGATGCCAAAGAATGGGAAAACCAGCATTAGCACATGCTGCTCCTCTCACACCGGTGCTTGCTCTTAAGCCGTTTGAGAAGTGGGGAATTGATTTTGTTGGGCCTATTGATCCTCCCTCACGACGAAGATCTAATAGGTATATTTTGGTATGTACTAACTATGTTACCAAGTGGGTAGAGGCGAAAGCTCTGAAGACTGACCGAGCTGTTGATGTAGCGAAATTCTTGTATGAACAAATTATCACTCGATTCGGATGCCCGTTGGAAATAGTGAGTGATAGAGGAACGCACTTTGTCAACGAACTGATCGAAGAATTAATGGAATTATATAAAATCAAACATAGAAAAAGCACTCCATATTACCCGAGGGCAAATGGACAAGTGGAGGTCACCAACAAAGTTCTTGAACAGATTCTGACAAAGACAGTAGCTGTGCATAGGAGAGATTGGGATGAGAGACTTTTGGAAGCCTTGTGGGCATATCGAACATCCTACCGAGTGACGACAAAGAGCACTCCGTTCTCCCTAGTATACGGCGAGGAAGCCATCTTTCCCATCGAAAAAGAAGTTCCAACATTAAGAGTGGCCATCGAGGCTAGGATGGGCGAGGAAGAGTCATTGAAGGAAAGGTACATACAACTGGTCAAGCTGGAAGAAAAGAGACTTATCGCACAACAAAGTTTGGAAGCTATTCAGAAGAGACGTAAGGAGAGGCATGACAAAAATCTCAAAACCTATGTGATTCAAGAAGGGGATTTGGTGCTAGTTTACGATAGTAAATATTATAAATTCCCAGGGAAGTTACAGACAAGATGGGCAGGACCGTTTAAGGTGGTGGAACTCAATTCCAATGGTTCCATGCAAATTCAAGATTTAGGAGAAGAATATGTTCCCGTGAAGGTTAACGCGCTTAGAGTTAAACCATATTTCAAGTGATATTAGGACGGGAGAAGCCAGAAAGATCTAAGCAGAAGGACGTAGTAGACTCCTTGTACATACATGTATAGTTATATATATATATGCGCATATGTTAGTTATGATTTTCGTGTGTCATAAATATTATCCTGTGCTAGCTCAAGAATTTTGGACTTCTAATATTTTTTGTGTTATGCAGAGACTGTTAGGAGCTAAGTAACAAAATGGCAGATCAAATAACGCAGCTCTACTTGTACGAGCTAAGGATATATTTCTCGGACCAAACATTCGCCCGCATGGACATAGATGTCGACGACTTTGAGACGGAATACGATGTTGAGGAAGCGCATTGGCTGGTATGCTTTATAAACCAGGGTTTGGGTGTTGCATTTTACATTGAGTGTTTTGAGGAATACCTGACTCGACATGTAGGATGGGCGAGAGATCGATATTACTATTTCGATCCTTCGAGGGAAATGCCTAACGAGGAAAACGATATCACATGGGCTTGGGCAGATGTGCTAATGCTAGGAAGTGACGACGGAGCTCCTGAAGTTGAGCCTGACTCGCCTTAGGGAAGTTGTCGGGATGCGAGTACGAGGTGAGACTACATGAGACATCCCAGAGACTCACATTCTAGGACACCTAGGGATAGGTATACGAGGGACTAAGGCATAGCTGGCTGTAGTTACCTAGTGAAAAGTCGAATCCATGAATACATATGTGGTGTCTGTAATTGAGAGAATGGAGTGAAGAGGTGGTTGATCTGTCAAAGGCTAGTATGTATATGTTTGCATGTATGTGTGGGAACAGTGGGAAAGGTCCCTTTCTTCCTCTCCCTAATTCTCAGGACTTGGGTGAACTTATAAACTATGAAAAAAAAAAAAACGAAGAAAAGAAAAGAAAGAAAAAATTTATTGTGTTGCTGTGATCGTACCAATGCACTATGGTGGACTAGTAGGTGGGTGGATTTATCCTCGCCGGGTGGTTAGGACCACGAGCCGCAGCTAGTTTCGCCATAGGCTTGGGAGGTATATGTTGTGTCTTAGCTACGTGCCATAACGGGTTGGTAGGTAGGTGGAGCCATCGTGGCTGGGTAGTCACGACCACGAGCCGTATCCAGCTTCGTTATGGGCTAGCTGATATATGTTATGTGTTATCATTGTGTGTTTGTGTGTTGTGCGCTGCATTGCATTGGTAGATGGGTGGAATCAACCTGATCGGGTGGTCAGGTCCACAAATCGCATCCAGTGTCAATGTAGGCCAACGTGTGATTAAAATAAAATTTTCATATGAAATTATTCCCCACTCCTGAGGGGGAGAGAGAGACAGGAGAGGGCGAAGATCGCCTGGAAGGGAACGTTATTTGCTTGTGTGATTGGTATGTGTTGGCTTGCGACAGATCAGCTCACTTCGAATCAACATTCTTGAAGGCACGGAGACTCTATATGTACTTATGGATGAGGCTTTAGCGAGGTAATGCAACGGTCTTCCTTTATAACTTGTGTGCTCTATCCGAGGGTTTTCTAGTATGTGTGACACTCTAGGGTTCTGATGTATGTCTTCACTTGTACTCTAGTCTCGACGGCTTTTGTAGGACGACGATGGGGATTCTTTGGAAGTTTCTAGTCATGGAATGATTGTACATAGCGAACAGTAGATCAATAAAAGGGGTATGCATTTTGGGTATGTTGCATCTCCGATTGGATTCATTTCAGTTGTTGTCGTTATTTTGGTATTTCCGTTTCTGTTTTCCGCAATGGTAGTTGCATGTGTAAAATATGGAAAGGTATGCATGTGTTATTTTGGTTGAGACCATTTTCCATAATGGAATGTATGAGCAGATTGATGCATGGCTGAAATGGAATTGCATATATGTGCATGTTCTTGAATCATTTTGGAAGTGGCTGATTTGTATGTATTCATGAGTTTTTGAGCACTAACAACTTCAATGAGTGCAGGTTCAGTTGGAGTATTGGCTTGATGGAAAGGTATGCAAACTAGTTGTGCACTGATGTTTTCATGGCTGTTTGGATTAGATTGCAGCAAAAGTGGCTCGTCGAGGACGACTTCGCAAATAAGAAGAGGGAAGTATGTTAGCTCTGAAAATGGTTGATTTTTATGCACTAATGTGGCTCTAATTGGCAGGAAAATGCGTTTGATTTCAGGGATTGAGCATGGACAAGCCTCCTAAGAACATAGGAAATACTGACGTGCAGAGGAAATTAGAAGCGGCTTTGTTTCAAGGGGGAATGCTTTCTTATCAACCATCAAATACAATCGTTTGACCGATTTCCGGAAATTGATCTTCGACACATCGTTGATAAAAGATTCAGAGATATGGAGAAATGTGATCAGGGCCGCATAGCATGAGTTGTTCATTCAAGGAGGTTTCCTATTTTTTGTTGGGGGAATTCTCTTGATGTGGAGGTGAAGTAGAAGATGGGGATTTTTTTTTTTTGAGCTTCTTCCCGTGTGGAGAATTTGAGGATTCCAAGAATTTTGGCTGCGAGTCCTGGTGCCAAGGTTGCTATTTATGGCGTGCGTCTCATATGTCTGCGAGTCATGGTGCCAACGTTGCTATTTGTGAGCTGCCGTTTCATCCAATCAGATTCAGACAAGTTAGGAGGGCGCGGAGTTTTTTTCTCTATCTCTCTCTCCCTCTCGTTTTTGGAGGGCCACGAACAGATAAGGGGGGGCCCTCATCTTATCTCATCCAAAAAAAAGGGGGGAGGTGCCCTTGTTATCTTATCTACGAAGCTAGATTTGGGGGGTTTTTTTTCGTTCTGGTGGTGTCTATGCAGAAACCAGAGAGATCGACAGGGACGCAGATCGAAAGATAGAAGGTATCTAGGGGGGGTTGGGCATCACGGTGGAGGACAAGATTGAGGAATTGCACGCATTGGGCTGAGATGGATTGAAGGAAATCCGTATGTCATACAGAGGAAGTGGAAGCACGTCCTCTGTGTAGAGTAAAGTTGAAGGCGTCTCTTCAGAGTTGGCTGCTGAGGTGAAGGCCGCTTCTGCACGTATGCCATAGGGTTCAAGAAGGAAAAGATCACTGGAAAACTACGCTGAGATGATCTGTGGATTGGAGAGATGTACTACTACCAAGAATGATGACTGCCGGAAATGTTCGATTTCTGCAAGTAAGCGTTGTTCCTCACGACTTGATGATGATGTGCCCTTCGCTTAGCCGAGGTAAGAGGAGTGGTGTATACTGTTGACTGCATTTAGGAAATATGGACTTATTTGGAGCTGCTGTATCTAACTGAATTGTATGCATTGGCAAAGTATGACAGTATATATATATATATATATGTTTGCGATCGAAGTTTTGCCATATTATAATCGTAATTATGTAACTGTCATGTATACGTGCTAAGATTGAGCTCACTAAACCCCATGTTTGCGGAATTATTTTTCTGAGTTTTTGTGAAGAATTTGAGATATTTCTGTAGTTGTAAACTGCTGTCATACCTCCTTTTTTGTGCGTGTGTACTCCAAATGCATATGATCGATTTTCATCGACAGAGTTGAAATGCCTGTACACTTTGACATGTGTTCGAATTTGCAATAACGTATCATTTTGTGTTTAACTTTTGGATTGAATGTATTCTAAATAAGAAATGAACGGCGTTTTATTCCTGTGAAAGATTCGAAGAAGTCCATTGGAAAATAAACATGCAGACCTTGCTCCTACAAATCGCTTCAAAACAAGATGTTATGTTTCTTCTGTATGGTGCATCTTATTTTTTATATGTATGACCTTGGAAAATTCATAGAACGGAGCGCATGAATTAGACATCATATCACCCAAAATGCTAACTACACTTATTAAGCGGATGATTGGATTTTTTCAAATATGTAATAATCTAGAAAAGCTCATTAAAAACTATCACAAAATGAGCGGAGAGGGGTAAGAGAGAGGTAAGAGTGTGTGAGAATATGTGTGCAAGGGTGATAAGGAGCAGGTGAGAGGGATTGCAAGAGTGAGAGTGTGTCTAGGTGAGAAAGAGTGTGAGGGTATAAGTGCATAGTTTGTGTGTAAGTGCATATGTAAAAATGAGTCTAAGCGATAGAGAATAAAAGAGGGGGACGCATATACTCGTGAGTGAGAGGAAGCGGAGGGGTGTATGTATGTGAATGTGTGTGTGCCAAAAGATGTATGAGAAAGAGTGGGTGTAAGTGAGGGAGCACGAGCGAATAGCACGAGAGTGAAGAAAAAAATGGGAGAAAAGAATGAAAGGAGCTGTGAAGGTATGAGAGAACAAAGGCGCTAAGAGGAGAGCAAGGTAACGGAAAAGTGAGTGGAAAAGAAAGAGGGAAGTAAAGAGAGGAACAGGAATAGAGTAAGTTGAATAAGGAAGTGTGGGTGAGAACGTGTGCCATCACAAGAAGTAGTCCTTGGAGTTGGGGTTTTAGGTTGTGCCTACATTCAAGTCTCCATTTTCTTCTCTTCCCATGACTACATTTGAGTATTATCAAATGACCTAGAGGAAAAGAAAGTGGCATAGTGCAAGGCAAAAGAGTGAACCCAAATCGTGTGTAAGGATACTTTCCCTTGGACTAGAGGTGCAAAACATTTTGGTGCGTTTGCCGGGAATTTATGAGCCAGTGCATAGACATAGGAAGAATCCATTGCGAGATAATTGTGGGCTCCAGGTGATCCAATTCGACCGATTCCGAGGGGTTTGAATCAAATAAAGCCTCGTATAATTGCTTTTTCCTTGGGCTTAGGGACTATTCACACCTCTATGGTCAATTGAGGCACGAGCACCAACAATTAGTAGAGCACAATGAAGCCCTTCAAGCTCATTGTACACACTTGCAAGAAAAGATCTCTATCATGGTGGCTAGCATCAATGTCTCATAAGATCAATACAACACTTTATAGATTTCCCACAATGATCTGGAGTCAAGGATTCAAAATATGGAACAAGAATATGTGAAAGTGATAGAGGGCCATTTACACATTCATTTTGGAATGCAAGACACAATTATGATGCAACATGGCATTGTTGAAACATAATCTTTCAATTGCACAGGAGGAGATAAAATATTACAACATCAAAATCAAGGGAACCTAGAGTCCGCTATTGAGAATGCACCTAGTGCACCAATCAATCCATCCAAATTCCAAGCCATCCCTTCAAAAAAATTTCGCATAATTTTGGAAGAGTATGCAAATTTGTTGGAATCACACAACAAATTATCATAGGAAGTAGCTCAACTTTGACAACAATAGGCAACACCACCTTAACTAGTTCGAGAACCCACCATAGTCACTTTTGAACCACCTAAAGTGGTTGAGCTACAAAAGCAAATTCAAGAACTGCAAGCTCGACTTCCCCAATATGAAAGACCTACATCACCCTAAGAAGTACCAAAACCTAAAGAAATAGTTGAGATACCAGTTGATCCAACATTTGAATAGGAGTACGAGCAAAAACATGTACTAGGCAATTGAGTAACCAAAGAGTGCAAGAGACATATGAAGCACCAAAGCCACCATGGCTCAAACAAATTGAAGACATTGGCAGAACACATGATGAAAGAGTAGCCATTTAGATACAAGTTATGGCAAATATAGAAGAAACTATACTAAAGTCTGAGTACTTCTAGAATCTATCACACAAGTGTCTCATCACCACCTTTGACCTTCAATACCAACCATAATTTGATCTTTTGGTTGATTACAATGCAGAGGTGAAGTGTATCATTGGCAAAGAGTCCACATTTGCCACACAATTCCAATCAAAGGATGTGCTAGAACGAGTTTGTTGAGGTACTATCTTCCAAAACTGGTGAATGCACTTACTTGATACTTATCTAGAGATGCTACATGTCTGTTCACATGCTCCATCGCATATTTTATACAACCTGGGCTATGGACCAGGTCCCAGAAGGCACTCATGGCAAGCTTTTTCCATCAAAGTCAAGAATATATGTAGTGTGTATATTGGCTCAACTACCCATATCTCGCACCACCACAAGGACCACCCATAGTGACCTACATGATATCAATGATACGAAATTGGATACCTCACCTAAAGATGATGCCCGATGTAGTAGATCAAACGACACTAAAGATATTCAAATTAATGAGGGTCGTATGCAAGATGTTTTGAAATGTGAAAGCACCACATACATCTACACTTGGATTTGACAATGGCAACTTTGATTTATTCTATGACTTGAGCACAACCCCTCTATAATTGTGTATGCTTGGTATACTCGCATCAAGTATCTCCCAACATGCTACAAACAAACATTTTAAGAGATGTTTTTGATAGGTTTCTAGGAATACCATTCCAAGGTATTCATCTCCAAACCTACCCACCTCCTATAGTTATCTGCTTTGGAACAAGCTCTACATTCACCACACTATAGAATGCCACATCCAAAATTCATAGGTGCCAACGTGGAGGAGATCTACCTCATATATTTCAATCCATGGAGACATGAGGATAGTATAATGACCATGAGGGAGAGGAATGCACAAGTGCATGAGTAAGAAGCACACTAATATGCACACACATACACACACATGCACACAAGGTAGAACAAAGAGTAGAACAATTGAATCTTTCATTTAAAAGATCTTCATGCAAAGTTTCATAAAAAATCCAACCTCAAAAGTGAGCTCTTTGTCTCCTTTTATAGTTTTCCACTAGCTATATCCTAGTTTAGACCTAATGTTTAGTCTCGTTAAAAATTAGGTTCCTAAGCTAAATTGGAGGCTCAAATGAGCTCTAAAAAATTATGAAAATTAAAACATGGGATTTGCAAACACTTATCAAGCTTGAGGACTCCACGATTTGCACAAAATTGAGTTAGATCTACAAAAAATGGGTATTTACAATGAAATGTGGTGATAAAAATCACTATTTGTGGGAAATTAGTTTTGGAAAAAAAAAAGAGGTTAGCCCTTCATTGCCTAATCTGTGTCAATTGCTCTCTCTACTCAATCTTGTCCTTGTGCATGAATGAGCCTTACCTCTCTTGCTGAACTTCTTGTCTAAGGCTTCCTTGTCTGCTAAGTCCTCCTTGGTTGCTAACATGACCCTCTTTACACTTTAGTGTCAGGCCTCGTTCAAAATAGTTCCTAATCCCTCATTTGAGGTTTGATTTGAGTGGAGACAGTTCTTGTAAAATCATGTAGAGTTTCATAATGACTCCTTAATCTTGAGGACTCCTTGACTTGTACAAATGTGGAGTAAATATAATAACTAGATTTCATATATATTTCTAGATAAGTGGGTTTTTACCAAAAAAAAAGCTCATTTCAGGGATAGTTTTGCACTTCTTGGGGCTTCTATTAGCCTACTGCATTGCCTGAGTACATCTATCATGCTTCTTTCTTTAGTTTCTCACAACTCTAACCATCTTCTCTCTCCTTGGCTTTCAAAGGCCACTTCAGTGAGCCTCCATCTCCAACACTTCCCCCTCCTAAAGTATGTCATCCATGATAGATAATAAAATAGGTCAATTGGACTTGGAAAAGTGTGGGAATTGATGCTCATGGGGGTTCTCAACTTACTATAAAAAAATATTTTGCAGGCATTTCCAATGTATTTTTTTGGAGAATAGTACGTGCGTACTAAGAGTAGTGCATGGAAGTAAAAACAAAGAAAAAATCCATGTGCACGGCCTTGTAGGGTGGCCCTATGCATGCATTCTATACAATACAAACACAAAGAAATGATGCAAGAAAGAAAAAAAAGAGTCTATAGCGGGGTGCTCTAGGGATAGCTATTGATAAAGCATCTTGTTATAATGATTGGAGGAATTTCACCTTACAATGCTATTACATTGACATGAGGAAGTAGGCTCGATAATGTCTTGAGATTGAATGTAGAGGCCATGTAACCTCAGAGACTTTGGCCACACAATTATCCCCTTTTGTAAGTTGATTGTGTTGCTTGATATTCATCAATATTGACCATGAATTGTGTCAAGGATATTCACTAATATTAACCATGAATTGTGTTGATGTCTTGATGTTTTTATGGAATTTGGTTCCATTTTTGGGTGCCCCATATTAAGATACAAACCATATGCCATTAGTACGACTAAGATTATTTCCATGAGCATCTATCATGAATAAGCCCAAATAAATTGAACTTTTGCTACAATTATAGATCACCTACAAAAAACATTAGTAACACAAACAAAAGTATACACATGATTGATTACTGCACAATATAAGTATCAATCTCATGCATGGGATATCTAAACTATGCTTCATGTAAGTCCATAGAATGTGGTCCTACTTGGATGCATACTTGAGGTGCAAATGATATGCACATGTGTGCAAGAGTCAAAGTTCTATAATGAGCACATGCATCCTACATGAAAATTCTTTTCCTGCTCTATTATTGCTTCGAGAGAGGAGATATACTATCCTTTGTGTCTAAGACGTTTGAGTTGGATGGTTGTGGTGTGACAAACCATACTTTCCAAGTCAATAGGTGTGACTGGTGATGTTTTCAATTGAAGTATGTATTGGCCTTGGGCTGCCAATTCAATATATCTTTTTGAATCGAAGTTTCCTTAGATTGTGGTGGTCTTCATCGAAGGTAAGCTTTGGAAACCTTGGGCCTATTTGATCTCTCTTATTGTTGCTCAGCCCTCCAAAAATATGAAGCACTATCTTCAATAAAAATCTAGGAATTAGGGGTTTATATTTGTTTAGCGTATCTTCGAGTTATGTGATTCTTAGTTGTCAATGTGGAAGCTATCTTTTGATGCCAATTCGAGACAATATTCTTAGGCCTCCTCTTATGTTTGATGCAATCTGAGTATCTAGGCTTTAGGGACCCAAATTTGCATTGAAGAAATACTCTATTGTGCATGTTCCATTGGTGCTTTCTGTCATACCCATTGTTGACACATAATTGAGTATTGCTAATGATTTGGCTTCCTTTATTGTTTTTGCTTCATGTATCTGATTGGGTTGTGACCTTCTTGAAGATATGTAGCTATGTGGTTCTTAGGAACCTAGATCTAAACTTGACCATTTTGATCTTTGAGGAGTTGCTTTGGAACCCACATCTTCTTAGTTGATGGGTTGTGACATGGAGGTGCTTGTGTGGCCTATCTCATTCCTCTAGTATGTGGATCTTTTCTTCCTTTTTGTGACCTTTTTGGTGGATTTTTATGTTGTCATCTTTGAGATGTATCTCCCGTTTTTAACCTTTGTGGTATTGTCTTATGGGATGTCCCTTATTGAACCCATATTTGAGTGATGTGCATACAATGAACCCTATTTCTTTGTGGATACCTTAATTTAGGGATAGATTGGAGTTTTAAACTCCCTCCCCCCTTTGATTTGGTAATCAATGGAAATGTTCTTTCATTGGGAATCTTTTGTCACATTGGAACCACTTGAATGACTAATGTAGAATGCACCATTAGAATCATACCTATAGTGGTAATGTTGATCTATATAGTCCCAATTTGCCTCAAGCCTTGGATCTTCTTCATCATAGTAGAGATAATTGTTGACTAATTGACCTAGAACTAGATGACCATAGAGTTCAATGTGCATGTTTTTAGATTCTTCCATCAATTCATATACAAATTCTATGTCATGTGGTGAGCTTGGAGTGGATTCTAGTGTAGGGGCATTCGTCACAAGATCTCTTGCACCCATGACATTATGATTAGGGTCTTTGAGAGAGCATGTGATGGATATATTGGTTGCATGAAGAGCCAATATGCATGTAGCCATGTCTAGTGAGGTGATGTGCTCGAAGAACCATTGGTTTCCTAAGATGATATCTTCTTGTAAGTCATTATTTTGGCAAAGTAAAAATGTAGTATGTATTGGGAATCTATCGATAAGTATCCGAATTCTGACTTCCCCACACATTGAATATGTGTGCCATCGTCACCTATCAGTGAAGCTTGGGCCTTGTAAACAGGGGATATACAAGTAGCAACTAGTGAACTTTTTATGGTATTGCATGAAGCTCCAATGTCAATTAGTAATTTAAATATATTTGTCATGTGGAAGCCTACCTCAACTTTAATGAAGGGGGATGAATAAACTTGTGGACCATCTTGCTAGTATGTATCCAGTGCATAGATTTCATCAAACATTTTTGTTCTTGGCCTCTCATCTCTTTGTCATATCTAGGCATTTCTCTTAGTGATCCATTCAAGTGTCTCTTGTTGCACTTCTGCTCGAATGTGTTTAGCGTCAACCTTCCTATTCACTACTTTTCAAAGTTTGGCAAGCTTCAGCCTATAATAGCTAACATAGTTTGGCAAGATATTCTCTGTTTAGGGTAGAAAGAATAATTGCTCCACTTGAAGATACATGGTTGACATGAATGGCCCATAGCCTCTCTTTTGAAGCTTTTTTCCATGATGATTTTATGTGTATACCATAACAAAATATTTTATCTATAGATCTTTATCACATATGCGCATCATGGTAGGCTTTTGCTTCATGTTAGTGAAGATGCTTGAACCTACATTGAGACAAGTTTTTTGAGTTTTTCTAAGCCATCCACTAATAGAGAGAGTTTAGGAACAATCCATTGGTAATCTTGTGCAACTCTTAAAATTGGAACAAGGAAGGTGATGGAAAGCATAGCATTCTGCCCATAGAATAAATTAAAGGTTTTTGCACTTATACCTATGTTGTATGCCACATGGTATGCCCAAATAGCATGATGAAGTTGTTTATCCAAACCAAATGTTTGTTGTTGACAGTATTGGTAAGAATTGTGCATAACATTGTTGGAACTCTCTGCTTGTCCATTCGCTTGGGGGTGGTATGGTGCCAACTTCTTATGGACGACTAAAAACTATGCTAACAATCACTCTATGCCTTCATAAATGAGTTCCAAATCGCTAACAATTTCAACTCATTCCAAATTGAATAAAAATATTTTCAAAAGAGAATGTACCCATAGTTTATGCATCTTTTTTTGGTTGTTGCTTTAGCCTCAATCCATTTTGTGAGGTAGTCAGTAGTTATGATTATATATGTGCACGAGATCTACATACAAGTGGAATAATTGGACCTAGGAAGTCTATTCCCCACCTAGCAAAGGCTCTATTACTAACCATGGGTCGTAAGGGCATGTCATATCTTCATATCCAGTATTTCACTCTCTAACGAGTGTCACATCTCTTGATGAATTCCTTGGTACCTAATGCAAGGTAGGCCACTAGAGACCTATGATGAGGACCATTTTTGCACATCTCTTAGGGGAGAAATGGCCTCCTATTGCACTTGAATTTGCAAGCTCTAGAATTGGAAAATATTCATCCTCATGTGCACACAATCTTATGAAATTGTCCTAACCTCTTTGGTAGAACCGATCACCAATTAGTGTATCGTCTCGACAAGTTTCTTCTAAGATTTCCATATGACTCTATCAAATCCTTTGAGGAGCTTATGGTCACATAAATACTTGACTATGGTCTTACCCTAGGTGGGTACTAGTGTAACTTGATACAGAGTATGCTCTATCAAAGGAAGGATTTGGCATTTGGCACATTGTGACACATAACCATGTACATATGATCCAGATCACTTTAGATTTTTTTAAGGTCCTAGTTTTGGGCCAGTAGGATCCAGATTGTTGTAGATTTTGTAAGGTCCTAGTTTTTAGGAAATGTCACCCCAGAACACCTTCATGTGCTTGGGCTATCAGATCCATCCTCTCGAGATCATCTACAAAACACAACAAGACACTCATGAGGTCTTTATAGTACATGCTTCCTATAGGAATGTGAAATATGCATGAAGAAAGAAGCCTCTAGACAAATACTTATGACGAGTATCATGTATAAGAGTTGGAACAATTGGTTCTGCACATTTTGGCACTCCCATTGATGGTTATCCAGTGGTTAATCGTGATAAGTGATTGATTCTACGATGTGTCTTGCATTTTTTTACTCGAATCTAAAATTCAAACTCCATGAGAAGTAAAATCTAGCAAAAAATTCCGCATGGGGCACAAGGCTTATCGACCAAATATAACAAAGCTCAGTGATCAATAAAGAATTTGAACTTGTTACCCAAGAGATAATGGCAAAACTTCTTTATTACATACACAATTAAAAGTCCATGCTCACTTGTCCTATAGTTGCATTTGTTAGAAATAATGTCACAATAGCATAAAACCCTAATTTCCAACAACCCTAATTTTTGGTACTTAGCCAAATTTTGGTCACAAAACATCACAAAAAATTTAGTAGCTTATCAAAAAGAGCTTGAAGAGAGCTTTCATTTGATATATAACATTCAATCATTAGAGGTCTAGATCAGGAGAAAACCCTAACCCTAATTTATGTGCAAAAAGTGTTTTATACCTCATTTGAATCCTCTCATCTTCTAGATCAAGGAAAGCTAAGTGGAACTTCAAGCTGATGCTCCATTATTCAGATCATAGCCAATTAGGATGTGAATAACATGTTTTACGACAACAAAAACTACTTCACTTTTTGGAGATTTTTTCATAAAAATAAGCTAAAGCTTTTGCTTTTCGAAGTTGATTGCTAGGAGAAGCTATAATCCTATATAAGGACCCAACCTCCTTTGATTGTGGATGATGTGGAAGGTTCAATTTGGGGCATGTTCCCACACTCTTGAGCTTGAAAAACTTTCAACACTCCCCCTCAAGCTCAAGTCTTTTCCTTTCGTTGCTTCAGCCTATGTCTCTTATGTTGATAGCTTCCTTGAATCCTCCAAGCTTTGTACCTTCAAGAAACTTTGTCATCATGTCTGCAACCTGCATTTTAGTGTTCACATACCTTATATCTAGCTCTTTTTCCATCACCTTTTCTCTAACGAAGTGGTAATGAACCTCTATGTGCTTGCTCCTTGCATGAAACATGGGATTGTTAGCTAGATAGATGCTTGAAATGTTGTCTCCAGAAAGAGGAAACTCCTCCACTTCTACTTCCAAGTCCTTAAGTAGCTTCTTAAGCCATAATAGCTCACATGTAGCCAATGCTAAACCTCTGTACTCAGCCTCTGTGGATGAAAGAGCAATAGTGGGTTGCTTCTTAGAGCTCCAAGAGATCACTTTTGTACCTATCATGAAAACATAACCCGATGTACTCCTTCGGTCATCCTTGCTACCTGCTCAATCAGCATCACTATATCCTTTGACACTTAGATCAGCATCATATGAGTAAAATAGACCTTGGTTGATGGTGTGCTTGATGTAACGAAGCACCTTTCTAGCTGCCATAAGATGATCATGAGTAGGTGCATGCAAAAATTGAGAGAGAACACCTACTACATATGCAAGATCAGGTCTAGTGAATGTAGCATAAATTAATGAACCAATTATGCTTCTATATAGTGTAATATCTTGTATAGCCTCTCCTTGACCTGCAACCAACTTTGTATTGGGCTCCATGGGCTGAGAAAGTGGCTTACAACCACTCATACCAAACTTGTATAGCACATCCAACAAGTATTTTCTTTGAATCAAGAAGATGCCATTGTGTGCATAGATTACCTCTATTCCCAAGAAGTACTTTAGTGTTCCAAGATCAGATATCTTGAACTCCTTCCCTAGCTTTGATTTGATATCTTTAATACCTGCAATATCACTTCCTGTGATGATCAAATCGTCCACATAGATGCATATGTATACCGTCTTGTCTCCTTGCTTCTTCACGTAAAGTGATGGATCTGCAACACTTTCTTTGTATCCACAACTTGATAAATAATCCACTAACCTCTGATTCCAGGCCCTTGGGGCTTGCTTTAGTCCATATAATGCTTTCCTTAGCTTGCAAACATGATTTGGGTACCTCATACTAGCAAATCCTTGAGGTTGGCTCATGTAGACTACTTCTTCAAGCTCTCCATTGAGGAAGGCATTCTTCACATCCAACTGATATAAGCTCCATTTCCTTGATGTGGCCACTGTAATCAAAGTCCTAATTGTTGGCATCTTGGCTACGGGGCTGAAAGTTTCATCATAATCTATCCCGTAGCTTTGGGAGAAGCCTTTCGCCACCAACCTTGCTTTGTACCTAGCAATGGAACCATATGAATTTCTTTTAATTTTGTAAACCCACTTATTACCTATCACCTTCATGCCTTCTTGAGCTGGTACCAAGCTCCAAGTATGGTTCTCATCAAGTGCTTTGAGCTCTTCCTTCATTGCCTCTTGCCATTCCTTGCAATCCTTAGCTTCTTCATAACTAGTTGGTTCTTTGTCCTTGATTACCTGAGTCATGTATGCATAATGCTTTGCAATGAAATTATCATATGTTAACCTTTGTACTGGATATCTTACTCTTGAAGACCTTCTTTCACTTCCTTTTGGTGTGGTTGCCATCTTCTTTCTTTGTTTTGCCACTCCTGGAGTTTGAATTTCTTCTATCTCTTCATCTTTCAACATGCTCTCGTCCACATAGCTTCCTTCTTCAACTAAAATCTTCTCTTTGCCTTTGACTTTGCTTTCTTCAGAGCTAGTCTCTCTTTCCCTAAGCCTTCCACTCCATGGTGAGGTTGTCCTTGTGTTGCATGAGTTGCTTGGACCACTTAAATCCATGCTTTCTTGAACTCTATCATCATTCTTCAAATCTGTCTCACCTATGTCTTCAACCTGCAATGGACTCGTGCATGCATACCAAGGCTTCAACTCATCAAAGACAACATCCCTACTTACCTTCAGCTCCTTGGTGATGGGGTTATAGCATTTATACCCCTTTTGTTCCATAGAATATCCCAAAGAAATACATCTTTCAGATTTGGCATCTAACTTTGACCTCAACTCTTGAGGTACATGTACATAGCATATACAACCAAAGACTCTAAGATGTGAAATGCAAGGTTTTCTTCCACTCCATGCTTCCTCAGGGGTTAGATGATGTATACCTGATGTAGGACATCTATTCATGATGTATGTGGTTGTATATGTAGCCTCTCCGCAATAACAATGCGGCATATTCATTTCATTGAGCATACACCTTGCTACCTCTGCTATGTGTCTGTTCTTTCTCTCTGCTACCCCATTTTGTTGAGGGGTATACCTGCATGTAAATTGTCTTTTGATGCCATTGACCTACAAAAATTCAAAAAATTCATGGGAGAAGTACTCTCCCCCTCCATCGGATCTCAAAGTTTTGATAAACTTGCCAGATTCCTTCTCCACCTGTGCTTTGAATTTCTTGAAGTAGTGGAACACATCTGATTTGTTTCTAATGCAATACAACCACACTTTTCTTGAAAAGTCATCAATGAAGGTTACAAAATACCTATTTCCAGCAAGGGATGCTTCTCTTGTTGGACCCCAAACATCCGTGTGAATGAGGTCTAAAACATTTGCACTTAAATAGGTACTCTTCTTGAAGGGCAGCCTTGATTGTTTTCCTTGTTGGCAAGCTACACAAATTTCATGCAACATTTTAGATGTAAAATTTGGTAGGCCTCTTACCAAGCTCCTCCTTTGCATGTCCTTGAGCTTTTGTAGGTTGATGTGACCTATTCGTTTATGCCATAGATCCAAATCTGCTATCCTCTTGTCTCCATATGTGACATACATTGAATGGTGTGGCTGATTTATGTCCATTGTGAACATTCTCCCTTGCTTTTTTCCTTTTGCTATGAGCTTGAAACCTGCCCTTGGATCCTCAACAAAACATCCTCTTTCATTGAACCTAACTTGATAGCCTTTTTCTACCATTTGGCCTACCGAAATCAAGTTTTTGGTAATAGTAGGGACATGTAATACCTCTGATAAGCACTTTGCTCTTTGATTTCCTTTCAAACTGATATCTCCCACATGTTGAATGATATGCTCTGAGTTATCACATGTTTCCACATGCCCTTGATGCTTTGGGACCTGCAAATTACTAAAAAACTCCTTTCGACATGACATATGATTGCTACATCCACTGTCTACATACCATACATCTTCACTAGCTTGAGTTGTATCTTCACCATACCTCATGGCAAGTAAATAATCATTCCCTTGGCTGGATGATATGTTTGCATAATTACCTTGCCCTCTATAATTGTTGTTGTTGCTTTGATTCCCTTGTCTTTGAGCTCTATGATAGCATTCATTTGCAAAATGACCGGGCTTACCGCATACAAAGCATCCATTTGAAGTGGCTTGTCCTCTTCCACCAAATCTTCCACCTCTTCCTCTATTTGTGGCTCTTCCACCTCTTTGACCTGCATTTTCTTGTTGTCCTTGACCTCCTTGGTTGCTTTGATATCTTCCTCTTCCTCTTGTAGCACCTCGGTTGTGTCTTCCTCTTCCTCTACCTGCATACAACAATTGCCCTTGGCTATCCTTGGCATTATGACCACCAAGGTTCATCTCCTCTGTCACCATGAGAGTGATTAGTTGATCAAAATCAAGAAGAGAGTCCCTTACATACACTGAAGTTGTGAAAGCCCTCCAGTTTTCATCATCCCTAAGTCCATTTAGGGTGTGGGCGACAAGATCGTCATCATCTAGGGCACAACCGATTGACCCTAGTGCATCTGCAAGCTCTTTAACCCTTAATATGTAATAATTAGCACCTTGAGAGGGGCTTTTCCTAAGATTATTTAGCTCATTCTTGAGCTGAATTTTTCTAGCTTTTGTGGAGGTTGAGTACAATCTCTCCAAGCACTCCCACACCTTCTTCGATGTATCCAAATCTTGAATATGCCCTACCATAGAGTTGCTAATATGCTGAGATAAAATGAAAATGACCCTTTTGTCCCTTTCATCCCACTCTCTTACTGCTCTTCTCTGGTCATTGGTTGGATTTACCTCATCTATGTAGGGTTTTGGCTCTCCACCACTCACAAGTCCCCACAAACCTTTCCCCATCAAAAATTTGCTTATTCTAAATCGCCATGGTTGGTAGTTTCCTTTTTCGAGCTTCTCAATTTGAGCATTGAGATCAACCATGGTGCCTCTTAACTCTTTTGAACCTCCCCCTTGATGCAATGAAGTTGAAAAAGATGGCTTTTACCTCAAAAAATAGAGCTACTCCTCTTGATGAAGCTTCGTCTTTGATTTGATGATGTATTTGCTTCCCCTTGTTGTTGATGTGCCCGTTCTTTGCTTCCTTCCTTCAAACTTTGATGAAGTCTTCACTTCACTTCAGTAGCTCCTTCTTCTCTCTTTGATACTCCACTTATAGCTCTGATACCACTATTGGAGGATAAACACTCCTATGTGCACAACAAAAGCAAATGAACCCTCCTAGGATCGTGAAATTTGTCAGACATAGGTTCTGTATTTTCTGAGTTTCTCTGAGTATATGCAGAGACTGAAAATGAAATTTTGCAGGCATAAACTAGACTTTAAGAGATTTCAAATGAGAGTAAAATCACTCCATTTGGATACTGGATGATGCCTCAACTAGCTGCAACAAAACAGATAACTTGATCTCTTCACAGAGTATGAGCTAACTAGACAGACACTGTTCTGGACATTTCTCTGCACATGTGCAGGCACTGAACCTGAGACTTATACCAGAAAAAGTAGAACTTATAAGCTTTCCAAAAAGACAAAAATCATTGCAAATGGATTCCGGATGAAGGAGAAACAACAATTAGAAGACCGGGGGGTCTGCCAAAAACATCTAGATAGATAGAGTGTGTAAAAGTGAAATTTCTGCAAAATATGCAGAGAACAGCTAGTAGGGGGTGTGCTTAAGCAAGGGGGCAGCTTGGGCACGTATTTCCACGACTCTAAGTCATAATACAACTCATTAGAGGTTTTAAAGACCACATACTAACCTCTTTAACCAATCAAAAGCATATACATGTCAAAAGTGAGGTCCAATCACATCAAGAGGTGAGCTAAATCTTCTCTAATCAACTTCTTTCCATTATGGGCATAATTGGATGCCTCCATCTCGTGGAAATCAGCCTCCTTTGATTGTGGATGATGTGGAAGGTTCAATTTGGGGCATGTTCCCACACTCTTGAGCTTGAAAAACTTTCAACACATCTGGGACATTCTTGAACGGGACTGCCCAGTGTCGGATGGTTGAAATCATGTAGTTGATTGTGGGTTGTCCATTAAGAGGTGCTAGGTACACATAATTTAACCACTTTTCACATCCTTTAACCGTCAAAACTGTTTTTGTGTACTCCGGCCAAGACCTTCTTCGAAAGACAGGGCAGTAGCAGGGATTATACTTGATATATAGAGGCATGTTATTCCACGTGCGTACCATCTCAGGGTAGGTTTCAAGCAGGGGGATTCTCCAAGTAGGTTGATGTATATTCCCTTGCTTGGCACTTGCAGGTATATCATCCGGTGCAAACTGTGTCGCTGAGGTTGGTTCTTTTGTTGTACGTTGCTTGATTTCAGCATTGTAATCTGTCATTAATACACAGAATGGAACATAGAGATCATCAGATGTGCCAATCCACCTATGATGGGAGAGGTTCCTGAAGTAATCCGATTTAATTACAACTTCTTCCAATCGAGACATTGATGCTATCTGTACTGCAACTCTCTCATCATGGGTTGTGGCCACCTTCTCTAACCTCTGCATCCATTCAGGGGCCTCGATCTCAATGGTGTCCATTCCTTCTTCTGTTTGCTTACCCCCGGGTGTTGGCATGGGAACGTATGGGTCTTCAAAGATCTCCTCCACTTGAATTGGCACTAAGTCTTCAGGTTCTGGTTCCGCCAGGAGAGAGGGTTGACGCTCGTATTGTAGAACTTTATTTCGTAGTTCTTCTAATTCTTCTCTGAGTTTTGCGACTTCTTCAGATGTGTCGGCTTCAGTTGTGACTTTGCTTGGTGACTCCTGCTGGGTTGCCAGTTGCTTTAGTAAGTCATCTCTTTCTCTTTCTAATGTTGCGTGGGCTTCTAGGAGGTTGGCATGGGTTTCCAAGACGATTTGCATATTTTCAGATGGGATAGCCTTGAATTTCTCTGGGTCGATTTCCTGTGGTGAACCCTCCATTGCTGCTTCCAAGTTTTCTTCGTTCTGTCTCTGTAGTCGCTTATTTTCCTCGAGTGCTGTAGACATGTGTTTCCGTAATAGGGCCAGGTTGCATCGAAGCTTGAGGTTCTCTGTTATCTAGGAGTGTAGCAGATCATCAAGTTGTTGTTTTTCTTCCGCATCTGACTGGGGTGGATTGGCGACTAATTGGTCATGTTGCACTTGCAATGAATCATACTACTGTTGTAAGATCCGCTTCTCCTTCTCTAAATCAATGAATCGTGCTTGTAGCGCTTCATGGCTTCAAAAGAGGCTCGTATGTTGGTTGTCCAGATGTTGGTAGTGCTATTGTAGTTGAGACATACACTTGTACATATTATTAAATACATTATTAATGGGAGTGGATGTGGGAAAGGTGTTGAATGTAGAAGGGAAGGCAAAGGGGAATGGAAGCGTGTATGTTGTGCTCGAAAAGGGTGAAGTTGGTGGTGGGGGAATGGGAGATTGTGGACGTATGGGGGGAGGGAGAGGTGCGGAGGTGGGTGATATGTCCATGAAGTCAAAAGTGGATGCAGTCATGGGAGTGATTGTGAACATGGGAATTGTGGGTGCAGTGATGGTGGTGAAGGTGTAAAATGGTGTGTGTAGCTGTGAATATGAACTGCCAGGAAGTGTGATCGGGGGAACGGGGTTTTCCGTGGCTGTAGTTAGAATTACAGTGTGAGTGGTAGTGTATACAAGTGAGGTGGTGATAGGGTGTGTGGGTTGTGTGGATTGACTGACAGTCTGTGCTTCGGTATGGGCAGTGGACTTTGAGGCAGTAACACTAGTGGTTACACTGGTAGTGGGAGGTGAAGTTGGTGGAGTTGTAGGTAGGGGTGGTAAAGGGGGTGATGGGGGTGCACTGGATGTATGGGCTTCCTCAGTTTCTTGAATGATGTGAGCTGTGCCCGTGGTTGTGGATGTGGTGCCCTGTGGTTCTGATACTAATATATTCATTTGTTTTCCTGATCGAGGGGGGCGTCTGCCGTATCGTCGCTCCGATCTTCTCGAGTGTGCAAGAGTTGTATGCACCGTCTCAGGTACCCCCAACGCATCAGAAATCATATCAAGAGTTGCTCGGTATTGCTCGTCCACACCTTCCTCTTCCAGGATTTGGTTCATGAGGACTTTTCCTACTGCCAAGGACAGTTTGTGCTGTTCTTGAACTCTGTTGATGGTATCATACAGCTTTTTCAATTCCTTCATATAAGTCGGGGCACCCTCAAGTTCCTGTAGAACTTCTTGTTCATATTCCTACTCTTCTTCTTCTGTTTGTCCACCTCGTTTCTCCTCTTGTTCTTCTTCTTCATCATCCACTTCAACTACCTCTGGTTGTCTAGGATGGGGTTGGTCTGTAGCAGTTTGTTGCCCACTAGCTTGCTCTGCCTCGACTTCCGCGTTAACAGCCTCGATTATTTTGGCTACCTCCTCATCAGTTAGGTCTTCTAATGTGAACCCATGGGGAAACTCTAAGTCGGTTGGTACCGGTGGAAACACCAGATTCGGTCCATCTGTGCTATGTCTTGGTAATCTAATAGTGAAGGGTTGCACACGCCTTGGAAGCCGTGGAGTTGTCTCTGGAGTCAGTGTCGCACCGCGGGCCTGTGCACAGGGCATCTGAACTGCGCCTCTCATTTTCTTTGATGGAGGCCCTGCGGTTGATAGTCTGCGTTGAAATTCCTGTACCCTGGTCCAAATTAATGCCCTTTGAACTGGCACATCATAAGCCAAACATCTATACACAATCCTGGTGAGCGCACAGCATCCATACAGTACTGATTTTTGCTTTTTATACCACCGTTGATGTGCCAAGTGGATTTGGTTGATAATCCAATGCGGCATGTTGATTGTCAAATTGAAGGCATCTGCCAAATATAGATTGAACCATATCTTCTTGGGTGGCATGGTGAACCGCTCTTGAGCTGGGAACGAGAAATGTTGCATGACCATTCGCAAGTGGATGGCGATTGTGGGTGTCATTGCTACCATGTCTTTGAGCTTAGTCAAGTTCCTGTTTTTCATGTTATCCGGGACCATCGTCTCTTTTTCGGTGGGGATATGCATGCCTTTCATGTCAAGAGCTTCCCTCACCAAGTTGTTCGTCAATTTGAAACGCTTTAATTCATTACCTCTGGTCAGTGATGGTAGAACGAAGGTAATATATCCCTTTTTCTCTTTACTAGGGGTCAGAGTGCTAATTAAGTAGGAACACAGTAGAAAATCTAGCTTGGGTAACTGAGCCTTGAAATAGTCGTAGAGTCAAGCCTTCTTCCAGATGGGTTTCAGACCTTCATCATTTTGAAGCCTCTCAAATTCCCTGGTGAAAAAATGATATCTGCCCCATCGCCCGTTGAACTCTATCTCGGCCTCCCACATGTAAGTGCCTTCACCCAGAGAACCGGCCACATCACTGAACCAATGTGAGTTTTTGCTGACCAGCATTGTGTGCCCCTGTGGAGGATTCTGAATCGGTATGGCGTGTAATGCCCTCAATGCCACTGGGCGTTCCTTCAATTCCTCTTCAATGGGAAGACTCTCAATGTCCACGATTTGGGGGTTGGTGCCTGCCTGGGAGCTAGTTCTTGCCTCGGCCATGGTGAAGAGACTGGTCACCGGTTCTGTGAGAATAGACAAATGAATGTTAACATTGCAAATGGACACAAGCATTCATGTGTCCCCATTACAACATTAACATGATTTTAGTGAGAGGTTAGTAGGTCAACAAGTGCTCGGTAACCGTGTGTGTAGCTAGAGAATGGATAATACTAAGAGCTAAATGGAAAGGTGTGGTGTATGAGAGATCAAGTTAGTAAGTGGATATGAATTTACAAATGAGGGTCGGGGGGTTTATTACACGTTTTGGGCTGCCAAACAAACAGAATGGCTGTTGGTCTTGATTTTGTGGAGACTCTGGAGGGCTTGGTGAGAGCATATGCTTGGATATGAGGCTTTTTAGGGACCCATTTACAAGTGATTCTACTCGTGCTCATGGGTGAATATGTGTTTGGGCGTGGTGTATACGAATGGGTATCAGATGTTAGGGTGAGTGGAGCATGTTGTACGGGATGTGGTTTCTGTGTAGCTATTTGAGCCCGCAAGCAAGCCTTAGGCACCCAAATTTGTCTTGATTGTGGGCTAGCCTTCATCGACTTCTTGGGTACCCAGATAGACTTCATTTTTGCAGGAGAATTTCTGAAAGACTTCTTATTAGTGTCGTGTCGTTGATTACTAATAAGAATCTTTGCCCGTGTGGTTGGCTTGATCACAACAGGTTGTTCGCCTTTCCGCACCCACACTTGTTCAAATGGCTGAGACATCCTGCTTCTCACGTTCGTTTGGTCTCGGGCATAGGTAGTCTCCTGTATTTGATCTGCCGTTGGTTGCTGCATCCCTCTGACCTTTGGAAAAGACGGGAGTTTCGTTGTGTCCTTGACTTCTTTATTGAAATCCTCATTCCTCTGCATCACATAGTTTTGGACAAGAACAGCATGGTCATCTTCATGTGTGCTCCTGGAAGGACCAGGAGTGTGTGCCTTGCCTAATTCCTTTGAGTGCTTCACTTTCTAACTCAATTGTAATGCGTTTCTCATTGACCCAAACCTGAAGAAGTCCACTTCTTAGGTTTAAATTGACTACATGGTCATAGATCCAGTCTTGACCCAAGACCAGAGGCTGAGTGAGGTCCTCATCTTGACACACTAGTACTTTCACTGTCATTAAAACATCTTGAATGTGGAGGGGAAGCTCCACCTCGCCCATGCAAGGGGTTTCCACACCTCCCAATCCTATGAGATAGGCTTCTATAGGATTGACATTTAATTTCAACTTTTGACAATAAGAGAATTTAACAGCACTAGTGGCTACACCTGAGTCAATCAAGGCTCTTATAGTCCTTGCACCCTTTCCTTGTCCTATCTCTAAGGTTACAAAGGGTCGTCTATCAATTATTCCATGAGAATTTATTCCTGAGACTTCACACATTGCCATATGATAACCTGGGTCTGCATAGTCATCTACCCTGGCCTGATCTCTACCCAGTCTTCTCAACTTCATCCTTCGGATGCGTTCTAAAGCTTCTGCTTGCGCCTCTTCTCGAATTCGCTTTTCTTCTTCCTTGTGTTTCTTGGCAGTGTTAAGTCGATCTAACATCTCTTCAGTCAGGGGTTCTTGATATAATTTGACTCTGCATCCGTCTGATGTAGCTCGGAAGAATATCACCTTCTAATGTGGCCAGTTGTACTGCTCCACTCGTTGAGATCCTATTTATGATCATAGGTCCATAGCCACGCTTCTCTAATTTTCTCGCATGTTGCTTCAAGGTGTAGACTAAAACTAAATCTCCGGCCTTCAATCCTTTATCCTTAACATGGGCATCAAAGTACGCCTTCTGTCTTTTCTTAGCGGCATATATACCTGCTGCAGCTCTTAGTCTTGTCTCGCCTAGTCGTTCCAGATCAAAAATCCTCGAAGAGAGTTCATGACCCATCCACTCATGCTCCTATGCTACCTTTAGTGTAGGTATCAAGAAGTCCAATGGTAGCACTGCATTTTGGCCAAATACCATCTGAAAGGGTGTGGCTTGGAGTACCGTTTTATAGGCAACTCGGTATGCCCAAACAGCATGGTGTAGCTGTTTGTCCCAATCAGAGCGTTTATTATTCACTAATTTGGTCAATACATTGCACATAATCTTATTTGTGCTTTCGGCTTGCCCATTAGCTTGTGGGTGATAGGGGGCAGACTTCTTATGTACCACCAAGAATTCTTGGAGAAGATTTCCAATAACTTCATTCAAGAAGTGAGTGCCTCTATCACTTACTAGCTCTATGGGTAGCCCGTATCTAGTGAACACATTCTCAAATAAGAAATTAGCGGTCGTCTGAGCATCATTCTTTGTCGTAGCTTTTACTTCTACCCACTTGGTTAGATAGTCTGTGGCAACAATGATATACTCAGCATGGGAACCCTTAGCTGGGGGATTAATCGGACCAACAAAGTCTATTCCCCACTTAGAGAATGCACGTCCACCCATCATAGGTTTCAGAGGCATCTCATCTTTGCGTATAGGATACTGAGTTTGCTGACAAACATCACATCTCTTCACATAGGTATGTGCATCCATGTGAAGGGTAGGCCACCACAAGCCTGCAAACAGGATTGCTTTAATCACCCTGTCTGGTCCAAAATGTCCTCCTGCTACTCCTTGGTGAGCAGTTTCCAAGATTTTAAGATACTCGCTCTCATGGACACATAATCTAAGGTAACCATCTTTACCACGCTTGTATAAACTATCACCAATAAGTGAGTAATCCTGGGCTTCTTGTTCTAGACTTCTTTGTCTCGTCAGGGTCATATCCTGAGGGAATGTTTTCGTCCTTAAGAAGGCTACTAAAGGTTCACTCCAATCTGGCACTATGGAAACTTGATAAAGAGTGGCATGTTCCACAGGTGGTTTAATGCAGCAGATAGGGCATTCTTGCACAACTTGTGAACATCAGCCTCCATAGTCAGCCAATGCACTCCGAGTCTCCTTAGAGTCTGTAGGGTTTGTTGCTTTGAGTAGTGTTGCTCTAATGCACCTACATGTGCCAATTGTAACCATTTAGCGTACTCATCCTCTTCCACACAACAAGCTAGGATCCCTTGATTTGTGTGCTTGTACATACTTCCTTCCATGATCTGGTATTTTTGGGCTTTTATTATCTCCCTATCTTGAGTGTTTATGACTGGGTGATTGGGCCCGTATGTCAATACTGGCACTAATGGCTTAGCCCACTGAGGTACAACCTCACAAGTAAGCATCAAGAAGGTCATCTGACACTCCTTGTGGGGCTTCTCCAGAAGTGAGCCTAGAGAGATGGTCTGCTCTCAAGTGAGTCCTCCCTTTCCTTACCACAACTTCAAAATCATACTCCATTAGTAAGAGAAACCATCTTACTAATCTGTCTGTATTGCATGGTTTGTTCACGAGATATAACAATGCTTGATGGTCAGTAAAGAATTTAAATTTATTTGCAAGCAAATAGTGTCTAAACTTTTTAACTGCATATACCATGCCTAATCCCTCTCGTTCAGTGGTGGTATAGTTTCGTTCAGCTGCATTCAACTATCTACTAGCATAGGCAATTGGAAGATCCATATTACCTTCACCCGTAGGTTGTGCGAGTACACACCCAATAGCATAATTGGATGCATCTACATGAACATGAAAAGGCTTATTCCAATCTGGTGTGGTCAAGATTGGTGCTGAACATAATCTTCGTTTAAGCTCATTGAAGGAATTCTCACATTCATCAGTCCACTCAAAGTTGTTCAAAAGTCCGTACAGAGGCTTTGCTATGATGGCATACATGTGTATAAATCATCGGTAATAACCACAATGCCCCATGAAAGCTTGTACTTCCTTGACATTCTTTGGCCTAGGTAGCTCTGCGATGGCTCTTACCTTCTCTTCATCAGTGGATATGCCGTTCTTTGACACTATGTGTCCTAGAATCTTGCCTTGCCTGACAATGAAAACACACTTTTCTGGGTTCAAGCAGACTTGATATTCTCTACATTTGTCAAAGATTTGTCTGAGCTCATGTATGTGTGTTTGTCTAATGTTGGAATGAGCGCAGAGATCATCAACATAGACCTCTAAACTCTTCCTCAAGAACTCTTTAAACACGTGACACATCAATCTTTGGAAGGTTGCAGGAGCATTGGTAAGCCCAAATGACATTACTCGAAAGGCAAATATGCCCCATTCTGTGGCAAAAGTTGTCTTATGCTGGTCTTCCAGAGCAATGGCTACCTGATTGTCGCCCGAAAATCCTATCAAGGAAGCTGTAGACTTCCTTGCCTGCTACCCTTTCTAATAGATGCTCGGTAATTGGAAGTGGATAGTTATCTCGAATTGTGGCTGCATTAACCTTCTTCAAGTTAATGCACACATGTAGCTTTCCATTCTTCTTGGGCACAACTACAATGGGGGATACCCACTCAGTGTGCTCAATTTCATAGATGAATCCAGCTTCTACCAGTCTATCTATCTCCTCTTTGATCTTGGCAGCATAATTATCATTGTATGTGTATGGCTTTTGCTTAGAAGGTTTAGCATCTGAGGTCATGGCGATTGTGTGTGAGCATATGTCCGGGTCTACACCTTTCAAATCCTTGTAACTCCAAGCGAATACATCTATGTATTCTCTTAGCAAGGCTATTAATGCATGCTCTTCTTCCTCTGTTAGTTCATGGCCTATGTATGTGCATCTCTCCTCTCCTTCTCCTAGGGCTACCACTATTTTCTTGGTGGTTTCTTTGTTATCATAGGCCTCTCCTGATTGTGCCTCTCGTTTGGGCATTCTTATCATGACTCTCCTATCATCTATCTCATACTTTTTAAAGGTTTCAGGGACCTCAAACAAAGATTCTTCTTCCTCCGGGGGAACTTCTTTCTTCTTCCGTTTCTTGCTATCATTATTAGCAGTCACTTGTGTGGTTAATCGTACATCGTTCATTATCTCTTCATGTCTCTGAGGTTGGAATTCTACTTCATAGAAGTATTCTTCATCTGATGCAAATGGTGGGTCCATAATGATTGACTCTAGATCGAAGTCATTTGCATCCTCAAATGCATCAGGGTTAGGTTCGCACTCTTCTAAAACTGCATCTCCCATGATTGGCTCTATGGAGAAAACTGAAATGTCATAGCCATCCTCATCACAGTGGGGTGTCCATTGTTCTTCATTGATGGCTACATCCATTGTTGCTAAAATTTCTACCCAGCCATGAGGTTCAAATTCTTCGTCCGAAAATACTACAGGTGCATAGGCTGGGTCTTGAATTGATCTATGTGTTTCCTTCGCACCTACCTCTCTGGCTATTTCTCTCTTCTCTTCTTCTACTGCTACTTTGCACATCCATAAGTGGGTGTCTTCATGCATCCATGAGGATCCTGATCCTATGGAATGCACAGACTCCGTATCATCTTTGGCTCTATGGATGGGGTTCCATTGGATAGGAGGGACATCTCTATGAGAGTAATCTTTGAGATTCACTTTGATCGTAACACCCAAGTGTTGCAAGTACAAGGAATTGGTTCCCCAATCATGTACTACTTGCAACTGTCGCATAAATGGTCTTCCCAAAATCATCTCATAGGCATGATTTTTGCTAAAGTCACATATAGCAAATGTGTGCTCAAACTCTAGACCACAAGTAGTGAGAGTTATTCCTTCAAGTAGTCCTAAAGGCCTCTCTATGTGACCATCCGCCATCTGCAATTTCATCCTCGTAGGCCTGAGTGTTGGCTTGCCCCAATGTTTCCATATGGAAGTTGTAGCAATTGCAACTCCTGCACGAGAGTCCAGAATTGCCTTGGTTGTGTATCCTTGATGGGTGATGGGGAGATAGGTGTTTCCTTCTTCTCCTTCACTCATGTCTCCTATCTTGTCTAGAGGAATTTCTGGCACTGTCCTATGAGAACCTACCTGGGAACGCGGTTTGGCTATCTCTGGTACCTGTTTGGCTACATGTTTCCATAGTTCTGGTCTTACTTTGAGTAACTCTTCTAAAGTGAGGTTACACTGCACTTTAGTGTTTTTCACTACCTCTGTGTTCCTAGGTATGACTGAATCTTCGTTTCTTACCATGACCGTGGGTGCTCTCATACACGTGGACTTTGCTTCCCATGGGCCTGTGAAGTGGGGTAATTCATGTAAAGAATTAGACTCAAAGTCTAATCTCTCTTGAGACTGAGTGCTCTCCTGCTCTTCATAAATGGATGGGATGTCTTGTGGGAATTGGTCGTGTGCATCATCCACAAGTTCAATGGGAGGAGGGACTTCACTTTCTTTAGCCCATTTGTCTTCTTGAATCTCTCGTAGGAATTCTGGTGTGAACCGATTCATAGAAGAAGATGTGTCTGGCTCCGTAGAGTTAGGCACATAGGCTTCTTGGGCAGGAAGGCTTGCCCTCATACTTGCCTTGCCCTTACTTGGAGGGGTGGGTTCCTTTTCTGATTGTGCAATTAACCTCTCCAATCTTTCTAGCAGTCCATCAAAGTGCAACTGCATCTTAGCTGAACTAGAGATGTTGAAGAGGCGACTGGCTTCAAACATGGTTTGAGCCAATTCCACCATCTTAGCACAAATTTTGGTTCGTTCGAGCTCTAGTTCTGCTCTAGGGTAACACTTTTCATGATCGGTTACGTTTGGCCCTTCTTGGATTCTGGCCTGATATGCTTTGAGCATCATATTTAGGTCCTCAAGAGTGGGATCTACTAGGATTGATCCTACTCTAGGGGGTGGTGGAGTAGCATGAGGCGGGTTGGAAGGTGGTGGGTCGGATGGAGATGGGAATGGTGGAGGTGGGGTAGTGTGAGAGGGAGTTTGAGATGTGAGTTCAACTATCTTGGCTCTGGTTTCTCTGAGACTTTCCTCGAGCTCACTCATTTCCTTAGCCCATTGCCTTTTCATCCTTTCTTGACTATCCCTCCAAGCTCTAGTCCGTTTCTTGGTCATGCTCTCTGTTTCACTAACATCTGAGCTCTTTTCCTGGCCTACCCCTTGGTTTTGGTGCAATGCCTGAGCTCTAGTGACTACCTGTACTGGTGCAATGGACGTCACACTTCCTGTAGAGTCTACTACTAACCCAATAACATTGATAGGAGTAATTTTTGGCATATTATTGGGGTTCTTTGGACAATCTCATAAGAGATGCTCCTTTCCACAATCTTGGCAAAAGCCTTGAATTGTCACTGACTGGGGTTGTGTAGGTGGAGGTAAGGGGCAATCACGAATGAGGTGATCTCCCTGACATTTGTAGCATGGTCCTCTAGGGAATGGGGGTCTTACCTGCCTAGGTTGGGGTCTAGAGTTAGGGTTTGTGTACATTTCATTTGTGTACTCTGGCTCCCAACTAGGTTCACTTGGTTCCTCACTGTAGTAGGACTCACCATGTTTAGGAGATTGCATGTAGTAAGCCTGGGGACTATCAATATGTGTAGAATCAAAGCTATGGTCACTGGGATCACTTTCTAAAAGCAATGGTGTTACTGGCACTATAGCTCTATTCGAATTCTCTTCTGCAGCTGCATACTTTATCGGAATTACATTAACTGGGACAGGGGGTTGTTGTGCTAACACAGGCTGAGGCCTTTGTTGGTTTTGGTATTGTGGTTGGTAGGTTTGTTGAGGCCTAGCATACTGTTGCGGTGGGTACTGGTTCTGGTATCTTCCTTGTTGAGGGTATGGTTGTGGGTACGTCTGCCTAATTGCTTGCTTATTGTAGGGGCAATCTTGCGCGGTGTGATTGGTGTACCTCCGTTCTATGGTGCAGTACTGGCTACTAGGATTTACTTGGGGTTGAGCCATAATGGGACATACATTCACCATGTGGTCACCACCGCAAGTATAGCATCTCTTTACTGGGGCAAATCTTGGAATTTGTTTGCTAGAGACACCTAGTTTTTGAGCTACCTTTTCTGCGAGTTCCTCAATAGATGTAGATTGTGTGGAAGAAAAGCTAGAGGCACTATCTGAATCTTTATAGATTTTGGAAAGCTCTAACTCTTCCCCTAGGTTATCCTCTATGTCAATGCACATGCGTATGCACTCTTCAATGGTCCTAGGGTCTTTCAAGTACACATATGACCTCAATTTGGTACTTAGCAATCCATCCAAGAATAATGCCACTTGTTTGGCTGGTGTGGGTAACTCTGGAACAGGGCATCTCTCTAGGTATTGCCTAAATCTTCTTCCTGCAATTCTCACAGTCTCTTGAGGGGTCTGCTTGAAGCTATGTATCAATGAGGAAGTATTATGCCTTATGCCACTTTTAGAGGATTCAGTGATGAAGGCCTCTAAGAGTTGGTCTATGCTCCTGAACTGTCTCTCATTCAATGGTTGAAACCACGTAAGGGTTGTGTTCCTAAGGGTTAGACCAAAGGCATTATACTGCGTGAATAGGTCCTCAACTTGTTCAGCTCTCAAGACTTGCCTAAACTCAGCCACATGATCATATGGGTCTCTTGTGCCATTGAAGTAGTTCTTCATGGACTTAACCAGTTGTGTAGGTCTCAATGTTCTGGTGTGTTCCCTAGGCCTTGGCAGAGGGAAATCAGCAGCATTCCTTTGGTTCCTTGGGTCTCTAAGTCCCTCAGGTTGCGCTCTATTCGTTTCCGTTCTCGTTCTTTCTCTTCCCACTGGATTAGCAAAGCTTACCTCAGGTCTATCTCTATGTCTGTCTCTTTGAGCTCCATGAGCTTGGGATGTTCCAGCTCCTGGGTGACCAAAGGGCACATTCGATCTTGGTTGGGGGAAAATAAATTCACCTTTCCAAGTGTAAGCATGCCTATCATTTTCTGTAACCACAAAGATCCTCTCTGAAGCGTGATCTAAGTAGGTCACTCTGCCTGGGCTATCAGGATCTTCCAACTCATATATCATGATTGTTCCTACCTCATTCGGCTGATCGGATCGATACCTCCAAAAGGCTTCATCAGTCTCACGGTTCAGGAGTAGATCTATGCTCTTATTATCTTGGGAAATCCACTCTGGTGTGATAATCCTAGTGAGAACAGATTTGCCTCGGGGGGTTCTAAGTTCTACACCCATGTTTCCTTGCTCTAGGTCACCTATGTCCACCTCAGGGATCACATTCCCGAATTCATTGGTCATGTCTGGGTGACTAGTGACTACATATATTGTTCCTTCTTTGTCCAAGTATGCTCCATTTTCAAACTTGACAGCTGGGTGCTCTAGTCCAATGGATTGGTCAGGGTTTTTGATCTGGACCACAGATCTTCCTAGGCCGTCCTCATAGATGCTAGCACCTAATCGATTGGTCCTAAGGTATTCGAGTTGCGTCTTGTAAGGGCCTTCTACCCTATGTAAATATGGCACACCTGAACTTCCTGTAGGTCTTTCCATACCGTGGGACATCTCTGACTCACTAGTTTCAGAGCTAGGGTAGTGCGAATAATGGCTCAACTGCTGAGCCCAAGACCTAGCAGTATGATTAACACTAGCCTCTGAAGACCTAAGACTTTGTCTATCTCTTCCTAGGTGTCGTCCTGATCTAAGGTTCATATGCCTATTTGAGCAATCCCAATTTTTAC
This sequence comes from Ceratopteris richardii, assembly GCA_020310875.1. NCBI lineage: Eukaryota > Viridiplantae > Streptophyta > Polypodiopsida > Polypodiales > Pteridaceae > Ceratopteris > Ceratopteris richardii. Next base: position 84,075,331 of record CM035441.1, on the reverse strand, counting down.
CCAAGGTACAACATCGTTGCTGAGTTCTTTTGTATCAATCACTTGATTCTTTTTAGTTGATTATCGTGTTTATGATCTTGTTTGATGTCGCGTCGTCAGGAATGCTTGAGTTAATTTCCGCACTTGAAATTGATCGCTCCCCGTTAAGTTCTTTTCCTTTAAAGTTATCGGTCACACACAGGTTATCTCTTGAACTTGATTTCTTAGATAGTCTTTGACTTGTTTCGTGCCTATCGTTGCCCTGACTTACTTCTAGCACTATTAGTACTTAGCCTGAGCTAGGAATTGACAAAGGGTGTTGAGAGTATTCCAACCTCGCTTGCCGATTCCTTGCCCTTTGGTGCTCAAGAACCCGGTTCTCAAGCTTGCCAAAAAACCGTTGCTTTGGATGCCCTCAAGTGCTCTCACTGGACCTGTAAAAGTCCCAAGATTAGCTCAAGACTTAGATTCAAAGGACATAAAAACTCACTTCCATTCATGCATACTAGATATCAATTTGCCCTCTGTTTTTATGGCCAACAAGTCTAGAGATCCCTTGGTTTTGTGCCCCCTGGATATGGTCAACTTCAAAATAGTATATCTTATAATCTTGATACTAAATTTACCGTAACCAGTGAGAGTTTTGGTTGTACTCCCCACGAGCTTTCCAACAAAACAAGAATCACAGCAAACAGATTTCGTATGAGAAAGTTATGACTGTTCAGGGTTTCGAAGTTAAAACAGGGTTCAAACAGGCTGACAGTTCACAGGGTTTTCCTCAAAACACGCATGTAGGGATCTCACAACTTACTAATTGCTTGATGAGTATGCATAAAAATTACCCCAATAACTTGGAACAAAAAACCCCTAGAATTTGGCCAAAAAAGCCTGTCAATCGCGATCGACAGGTCTGTAAATCGCAATTGACAGAGGTGTCCGTCGGGGCCTGTCGGTCGCGATCGACACGTCAGTCGTGATTGACAGTGTCAATCGCGATCGACAGAGTCGGTCGTGGGTCCTGTCAATCGCGATCGATGGTGTCAATCGCGATTGACACGTTTTCCGGGATTTTCACCGTAATTTCAGTCGATCGGGGATGTGTCCGTCGCGATGGACACGTGGCAACGTGAGAAATTCAATCAATCTTCAAAATTCAGTCGGTCATGATCGACGGTGTCAATCGCGACTGACACGGTCAGTCGGTCGTCTCTATCGGTCGCGATCGACAGAATCCGTCGATCGTGGTTGTCGGTCGTGATCGACGGTGTCAATCGCGATCGATGGTGTCAATCGCGATTGACAGAAAAACACGGAATTTTTTAGCTTTTTCTAGTGATTTGGAATGTGCTCCTTGTGCATGTCATGGTGGTGCACTTTGTTTTACCAAAAGGCAAAATTTTCTGTCAATCGCGATTGACAGAGGTCTGCGACACAGAGACAGTTCCGAGTTCGTCCGTACCTGCGCAGCGTGCTTGGGGATGATAGAGATGTACCTGCAAGATCACTCAGAAAACAGGCAAAAAGCAATGCACACAACTCGCTCTCTCGCTCTCTCTCGCTCTCTCTCACAAGTGAAATGAGGGAAATGGAAGGAAGAAGGTGATATGATCAAAAACTGAAAGTTTTCGTGATGGTGGAGATGGAGGTGGAAGGTGGTGAGGATGATGATGGTGATCATGATGATGAAGTAAGAAAGAGAAAAATAAAGAAGAGTAAAGAAATTACCTACAACGCCAACATCTCAAATCTACGTCTTACCATCACACGCTCGTCCTCAAAGCTCGGTCCCCGGCAACGGTGCCAAAATTTGGTGTAGCTCAGAGATGAGTAGCACCTCCTTTAATGTCAATCTGGGAAGACGTGAGGATGGTATGACGACCTCGAGCAAGTGAAGGCACAAGTGCGTGAGTGCGAAGCACACTAACATGCACACACATACACACACACACACACGCACACAAGGCAAGACAAAGAGTGAGAAGCAATGGAGTTCTTTAGATTACTTTCAAAAAGCTCATACAAGTTCAAATCAATTACAAGCTAACCTCAAAAATGAGCTCTCTAGCTCTATTTATAGTTTTTGACTAGGTTTTGGCCATGTCCAGACCTAATGTCCGGCCTAGTTAAAAATTAGGTTCTAGGCCCCATTTGAAGGCTCAAATGGAGTCTAAAAATTATGAAAACTGGTAGGTAGCTACTTCTAATGCTCCTCAAGCTCAAGGACTCCTTGGCTTGCACAAAATGGAGCTACAAAAATATGAAATGGTATTTACAATGGCTTTTAGTGATGAAAATCACTATTTTTGTAGGGATTTCCTCTAACGATTTGACATACACATCCTCGAGCTTCCTACTTGCTCCTTCTCCTTATGTGTCCACCTCTTGATATGCTTTAGCTTCCTGAAAAAATAATGGCCTACTTGCCCGATCTTCTTTGACTACTCTGTCTGCTTGTACCTTCTCTTCGCTCCGACTCCCTTCGTTGACTTCCTTGTCTTGTGAGTCCTTCAGTTCCTTGACTGCCAACACTAGAAAATAGGGTTTTATGCTATTGTGACATTGTTTCCAACAATCCCCCCTTCAATGTCATAATGGCATAAAGTATAAAAACCTTCAAAGCTTTGGATATCTGCAAAATTTCATATGTTTGAACATAGATCTCTTAACTAATTTCCACTGAATCTTGAGTTGATTGTGCATAAACTTGGACTGAACTGAAAAGTAAATATGTAAGTCTTTGAACTTCGAAATGTGTGACTAAACTGACTCACCAACTTTCATATTTGTGTTGGCTAACTGACTTCTTAGATTTGCTTTCCTAGTAGAATTCTTGCTTTGATAGAAATTCTCTAACTTCAAGTAAGCGTGCTAAAAGGTTCTACATGACCTGATTTGGGGTATAATATGCCTCTTGACTCCCATAGCAATATATGAAAGTGATTGTGCATCCCTTGAATCCCATCTGGATTTCTCTTCTGTAGGAAATAATTTGGTATTTGTATGGACTCCTGATAATGAAATAGTTTCTTCTTCTTTAGTAACCTCCTGTTGTGCAAAAATAGAAACAACAAGTCTTCTAGAAGATGAAGTAGCTTCTTCTCCAACTTGTCTTGGCCTTGGATAAGTGCCATTTGCAATATTCCATAATTCCTTTGATACTAATAGATTCATCATCATAAAAACCCATATTGGATTGTTAGACATTCCTTCAAGCTTATCTTTGTTCTCGAGTCTATAATCACTCATCTTGTTAAGGGTGTATGTCAACTATGTTTTGATACCGAATGTTGGAATTGGGGTGGGCCTCAATAACAATAATCACAAGTTTTTAAGATCTTCCAACAAATGAATTGTCTTTGTTCTCAAGTCTATAATCACTCATCTTGTTAAGGGTGTATGTCAACTATGCTTTGATACCAAATGTTGGAATGGGGTGGGCCTCAATAACAATAATCACAGGTTTTCAGGATCTTCCACATCTCGTAGGGCAGTTGGTTGAGCTTTGGCCTCTTGAGGTGGAGGTCCACGGTTCAAGCCCCATGTTGGACATGTATGGCTTTGGCCAGTTAAACCAATTGTAATGTTGTAACCTTGTCTAACCCCTGCTTTGTGCGATATAGGGGTCTTGCGGGTACTATTCCCATTCACTTGTACAATTGCACTTTCAAAGTTAAAGCTCGGGGGAGTAGGCTTCGGTTGAACCTCCATTAAAAAAAACAAATGAACCTTAGCATACACAACTTAAGACTCAAAATTAAATGAATGAGAAGTAGAGAGAGAATACACAACTTGTCAAAGTGTAACAGTAAGCTGAAAGCTTACCTACACTAACTAATATTCAGATATTTTGAGGCTTAAGGTGTGTATGCTAAGGTTCATTTGTTTGAAGATCCTAAAAACCTATGATTATTGTTATTGAGGTCTACCCTGATTCCAATAGTGTTCAACATTATTCAATTGCCTACTCCCATACATGATTGGAAAGTCCATGTTCCCATCATTAGATCATTGTGCTAGAATGAAGCTATGGTAAAAGTTAATGCCACTATGTGCAAACGGAAAATTTTATCCCAATTTTGAGCTTTCAAGATTAGTGTTAAATTCAAACAACCTTTCAACTCTTGGAATGTTTTCTCACAATCTTCTCTCCATTCAAACTTGTTCAATAACCCAAACAAAGGTTTGACAATGACTACATACATATGAATGAACCACCTATAGTAACCTTGATGGCCCATAAAGGCTTGGACTTAATTAACATTCTTGGGTCTAGCTACATTTGTTATGACTTTGATTTTTTATTCATTCATTGAGATGCCATTTTTGGATACAATGTGTCCTAGAATTTTTCCTTTTTGCACCATGAAGCCACACTTCTTGGGATGGAGACACACATGCTACTACCTGCATTTTGCAAATATTCAGATCAAGTGGATAATATGCATAATTTGTTGCTTTGCATAGGTGCATAGGTCATCTAGGTATACTTCCAAACACTTCCAAATAGACTCCTTAAACATGCGATGCATCAAGTGTTGGAAGGTGTCTGCAACATTGGTCAAGCCAAAAGGCATGAAACAAAATGCAAAAGCACCCCATTTAGTAGCAAAGGTGGTCTTGTGATGGTCCTCATGATTTATTGCTACTTGATTATAGCCTAAGAAGCCATCCAAGAAGCTCTAAACTTCATGGTTGCCACCCTTTTAAGCAGATGATTAGTGATAGGTAAGGAGTAGTTATCATAGATCATAGTTGAACACTTGTAACTTTCATTATTCTTTGGGACAACCACCATAGGTGATACCCACTTCGTACATTCTATCCCATAGATAAATATGATTCTCCTCCCTTATGATATATGTTACTATGTTAGGCTCCAATTCAAGGACTCTTCCCAAATGTTATCGTTAGTGTCCATGAGAAAAGCCAAATGGCCACCAGACACTTCCTTGTATATGTTCTTAAAACATATAGTGGCCTGGTCAGTCATAGACTGTAAGTTTGACCGCTTTTGTAACACCTAAGAAGTCTGTGTTCGTGCTCCATGTGTACTGTGTTTTTCTGTGTATTTTACAGCCTCTGTGCAGAGTATCATGTGCAGCCCTAGGAGCTCCGTTTTCTACTCTAAGGATATCATCGTGGATCTCTCAAGAAGGAGAGCGCACTGTCATGCATTGCCATTGAAATACGTCACTAGTATCAGAGCATTTCGGTGCAAAAGATTTGTTCCTTTTGTGTGAGTGAAGCGAGCACCTACCCAAGGCTTACGACTAAGGTGGCGGCCAAGGCATAGACCTTGGCAAACCTTGTCATCCAAGTCACTGAAGTCGTTGTTGGCATTGTTGGCTGCATTCGAGGGAGACCTCAATGATCAAGGAAGATAGAGGTTCCCGATACTTCCCGGGAGGTCACCCATCCTAGTATTGTACCCCCCAGAGCTCGGTTAACCGTGACAATGTCTTGCCACTAAGCTACACTCTTGTGGTGTCTGAAGAAGGGGAAAGACCATCTATTGAGAGTCGCTACTATTTGTGCTATGAATAGAGGTGGCATCATCCTCATCCTTTTCATTATGGATTGGGTTCCATTGCAAACGAGGAATGTCTTTGTGTGAGAAGTCATGTAGGTTGACTTTTGTGGTTATGCTTGAGTGTTGCAGGTAGAGAGAATTTCAACCCTAATCTTGCACTGTTTTTACTTTTCTTAGAAATGAATGTCTTAAGAGCAGCTGATAAGTGCTAGGTTTATTGAACTAACAAATTGCCACAGTGTGCTTGAACTTAACACCACATGAAGTGAAAGCTATCTTGAGACAAACCATCAACTTTCCATATGCCCGCCTGTTAGTTTCGATTTCCTTCATCTTGGTCATAAGGCTGGTTTTCCCCATTTCCTCCATAGCTACAAGGTTGCAATGCCTATGCTTGCACTTGAATCAATTATGGTTCTAGAGATGATTCCATTGCACTCAATTGGGAGAATCATATTTTCCTCATCTCCTTTGCTAAAATCTCCCACTTTATCTATTGGGATAGGGATAACACTCAAGTTTGCATTTACTTGGTTGCTCTAGGTCTGCATATGGGTGACTCTGTCCCTTTTTGTACTTGACAAGATTTTCTAGAGGAATTTCTCTAAATCTTGTGTGTTGATTCCACTCCCTTATTCTGCATCCTAGTCGTCTTGTGACAGTCCAATTTCTCTTCATATGGGCCTAAGTATCTAGGCAAAGATCCTAGACTTAGTGAAATATCTCACTCAAAATCGGACTGGATTGATGCGTCCCATGAATCCACATCTTCTTCCAAGGATGGATTTGGAAATTGAATCTTTGAGAAGGGTGGTGGCTGATTTTGCATGTTTTTCCATCTCGTGGATTGCACCTCTTCTCATAAGTTTTGATGTTTTTGGGTCTTGAACTCGAGATCAGGTGGACTTTCTTGTCAGATTCTCTTTGATAGTTTCTATGGGTGTCTCTTAGGGAATATATTTTGATGGTAGTGGATCTACCATAGGAGTCAATTTCTCTTAAAGTTTGTCTTGCTTGGTTAATTTTTTAATTTTTCTTCAGGGTTGCACGTGTAAGGGAAGATGGGTGGCCTTTCTAACATCTTTTGAGCTACTTCAATCATTTGTTTGAAAATTTACAATCACTCCTATTTGTAGGATAAAATTTTTCATGTTTTCCAATGTTGGGCCCTTCATAAATTTGTTGGGGGTAGGCTTGCAATAACAGTTCAAGGTTTGGGTTGATTATAGAAGATACCCTAGATTTAGCATGATGAATCTCTTATTCAAACTTTGCATTGTGTTTCTTGGTTGTTTTAGATTCCTCTTTAGATTTCTTGACTTGAATCTCTAGTCCTTCAATGCACTTTTTCATTAGTTTGGCTCGAGCCCTGCATTGTCTCTTTTTTTATGTACATTTCTCTTTCCCGCTAGCAAAAAGGTATACCCCACCATTTTAGTATTGGGTCCTCTTATTGGATTGCACACACATATATTTTTGCATCTGCACAACAAGTGTCTCCCTTTAGAAGGTATGCATGTGTTTATTGATCTTATGGTTGTTTTTTCTAGATTATCATGACTCAAGATATCTTTCAGGTGGAAGTTATCAAAGGTTATAGAGTAGGGTTCAAGAATTTGGTTTACTCCTGAAATGCATATTGCACATCTTTTGTTTGTATTGCAAGTATGGTTTTCTTTCCTTGTTTTTATTTAAATTGTAGCTTTTCATTAGAGTGTTTTTATTTAAACTGTATACTTATTTGCAAATATTCTTCTTAATTGCAAATATGATATTTATAGTATCAGTATTTTGGTTCTATTGCATGTATTTATATTGCAAGTATCTTTGGTTCAAGTATATATTCTATTGTAGATTTCTTGTTGCAAATATTTGTATCTCAAGGATATATTTATTTGCTAATATTTTCTTTTTATTGAGGGTATGGTGATTTTATTGAAGTTATTTTATTTTTATTGCAACATTTTTATTGGAGGTATTTTATTTCAAATATATATTCTATTATAGGTAAGAGTTATTTTAATTGGATTATTTTTATTTCAAACAACCATTTCATAATAATTATTTTATTTTTATCACAAGTAATTTGTTTTTATTGTAGCTATTTTGTTTGTATTAGAGATATTTTCAGTGTCCATGTGTTGGGGCTTCACTCAGTAATTAAGCATAAAGACATAAAGACATAAGTGGAAAGAAGAAGGACAAAAGAACTATGGAACTTGGACACTCAAAAATCATGCGTAGGATAAATTCACACGTGTAATATAGTGATAGAATTAGGATCAAAACTAGTCTAGAACTTTGCGAATCATGATTTTGAGAAATAGGAGCCTAAAGATGCAATTTATATAAGTTAATTCGAAGGATAGAAATGTAGAAGAACTCGATTATAAGTCCTAAGATAGAAGAGAGGCAGTCGGGGTTTTATCTGAGGGAGATTGTGGTGAGAGATCATTCATTGAAGAAGATCTTTCTATGGCTATGAGCCGAACAAGGCCAAGCCATTTTGTAAACATCTTCACTAATAGTAGACACATGTTTTGGTAGAAGGTTTTGAGTTAATTCTCTTTGTGTGAAGAAACAAAGGTGATTTCATAACTGTATGATTGTTAGTTAGAAGCTACGAGTTTTTTGGTGCACATTTCTCTAAACTTCTAAGAGTCAGATCTTAGAGTAAAGTATAAAGTTTTTGATGATTGATAGTTCATTTTAAAGCTATCATCCTTAACTACAATTTAACAGTGAAAGCATGTCAAATCGATGAAGGTAATTTTCAGATTTCAAACATAGTGTAAAACTTGAAGACATTTCAAGTTATTTGCAAGTAACTACTTGAGAGTTTTTCTTGGAATTTGTTGCTTACTATACGTAAGAACTTCTATTAATCATTGAGCACAAGAATGTTGGAGTTAGACGTTTGTGGAAGCACCCAAATAGCACAAGGAAGAAGAAGAGCTTGGAGCACAACACACAATACTCAATGTATTACCACTAGAATGTACAAACATAAGTAACCCATTAGGGCTATATGCGCATATACAAGCTGAGGGAAAAAAACCTCCTAAAGAGGGAAAAAAGTGCCCCGACAGTCCTAATGTGTTCACACACATCACTACCTAAATATATCAACAAATCCCTCATGGGAGTGATGGAGTGAATAGGGATGTGCAATCAATCCACAAAAGGAAGTAAGCCTAAAGCTTTGCGGAAAACTTCAAACTTCTCCCTAGGCAGAGCCTTCAATGTTCTCCTACATGGGCACATATGCCAAGCTGATCTCTCCAACAAAGAACCTCTCCCTGACATAATGATAATGCACCTCAATGTGCTTAGTACGAGCATGGAACATAGGGTTCCTCACAACTGCCAATGCGCTCTAACTTTCAGTGAAGATAGTGGTGGCAAAAGATTGACCAACACCCAAATCAACCATGAGGCGTCTGAGCCACACACACTCAACAGTCATTGTGAAAGTTGCCCTATACTCAACCTCACAACTAGAAGTGGCCACAGTAGGCTGCTTCTTGCTCATCCAAGATATGAATGAGCTACCAAGCATGAAGCAAAGACCACTAGTGGACACATGAGTGTCATAGCAACCAACTCAGTGAGAGTCAGAAAAAGCATGCAAATATGGCGGTAGTGATCCCCCCTTGGGATAAAACAACCCAAGTAGCTGGGGGCACAAAGCCACGGGGCTGAAACACATACATTTCTTCATGCAAGTCACCATTCAGAAATGTTGTTTTAATGTCTAGCTGATGTACATTCCAACCATGATGAGCTGCAAGAGCAGAGATGCAATGAACATTAGTCATTCGACATGTAGGTGCAAAGGTTTCATCAAAGTCAATGCCTCTTTCCTGTGCATAACCATTGGCAACAAGCCTAGCCTTATACCTATCAAATGTTCCATCAAGTTTACACTTCAGCGTGTATACCCACTTAGTACCAATGGCCTTCTTGTTGGGAGGCAAGTCACATAAAGAACAGGTACCATTTATCATGATCGCATCATATTCAGATTGCATTGCAACCATCCAATGTTCAGAAAAAGCATGCAAATCTAGCAGTAGTGATCCCCCCTTAAAACAACCCAATTAGCAGAGTACCACTCAAGTAGCAAAAAAAGTGCTTAACCACCCGCCAATGCTTGACACCTAGGCAATGCATAAACCTGCTCATCTGTTAGACAACAAACTGAATATCTGGATGAGTAATGCATAGGTAAATCACGCATCCAACAACCTACTGATAGAGGACAACATCAAATGCATCTCCGACATCATGAAGACTCAATCGTAAACTTGTCTCCATAGGAGTGGCAATAGGCTTACAGTCTTCAAGGCCAAAACACTGCAATAATGTGTCAATATATTTCGTTTGACACAAAGCCATTCCACCATCAACTTGCATAAATTGAATGCCCAAATAGTGATGCAAATGCTCCAAATCAGACATCTCAAATGAGGCATCCAAATCAGCCTTAAAATCAGCAATATGCTTCTCAATAAGACCAGTGACACTTTCTATCTATATTTCTAAATAAAATGATTGTATATTTTATATTATGGAAAAATTATGAGTTTAATTCTTCGTAAACTCTTTTTTTTTTTATTCAATCCAAATATAAATAAAGCACCCTAAAACAAGAGAAGCATGTCATCAACATAGACAACAATGATCAGAAGCACATCATGAACATGCTTAACATATAAGGTGCTTTCAGTTGGACCATTCTCAAAACCATGTGCAATCAAATAGGCATGTATCTTCTCATACCAAGCACATGGTGCTCCCTTTAAACCATATAATGCCTTCTTTAACCTGCACACCTAGTTTTCATGCCCTTTCTGCTCAAAGCCACGGGGCTGAAAAACATACACTTCTTCATGCAAGTAACCATTCAGAAATGCATTTTTAATGTCCAACTCTGTTGGAGTTAGAGCTTTGTGAAAGCACGCAAACAACACAAGGAAGAAGAAGAAGCTTGGAGCACAACACACAATACTGAATGTATTACTAGAGAATGTACAAAGATAAGTAGCCCATTAGGGCAATAGGCATATATATAAGCCGGGGGAAAAAACCTCCTAAAGAGGGAAAAAAGTGCCCCGGCGGTCCTAGTGTGTTCACACACATCACTACCTAAATATATCAACAAATCCCCCATGGGAGTGATGCAGTGAACAAGGAGCTGGCACTCATGTATAAGGAAGTGCCAAGCTATGTGGAAATCACTCCACAAAAGGAAGTAAGCCCAAAGCTTTGCGGAAAGCTTCAAACTTCTCCCTGACAGAGCCTTCGTGAAAAGGTCTGCAATGTTCTCCTGCATGGGCACATATGCCAAGCTGATCTCCCCAGCAAAGAACCTCTCCCTGACATAGTGATAATGCACCTCAATGTGCTTAATGCGAGCATGGAACATAGGGTTCCTCGCAACTGCCAATGCGCTCTGACTGTCAGTGAAGATGGTGGTGGCAGAAGTCTGACCAACACCCAAATCAGCCATAAGGCATCTGAGCCACACACACTCAACAGTCGCTGTGAAAGCTGCCCTATACTCACCCTCACAACTGGAAGTGGCCACAGTAGGCTTCTTCTTGCTCAACCAAGATATACATGAGCTACCAAGCATGAAGCAAAAGCCACTAGTGAACACACGAGTGTCATAACAACCAGCCCAATCAGAGTCAAAAAAAGCATGCAAATCTGGCAGTAGTGATCCCCCCTTGGGATAAAACAACCCAAGTAGCCGAGTACCACTCAAGTAGCGAAAGATGCGTTTAACCGCCTTCCAATGCTTCACACCTAGGCAATCATAAACCTGCTCATCTGGGAGACAGCAAACTAAATATCTGGCCGAGTAATGCATAAGTAAATCAAGCATCCAACAACATGTTGATAGACAACAACATCAAATGCATCTCCAGCATCATGAAGACTCAATCGTAAACTTGTCTCCATAGGAGTGGCAATAGGCTTACAGTCCTCAAGGCCAAAACGCTACAATAATGTGTCAATATATTTTGATTGACACAAAGCCGTCCCACCATCAACTTGCATAAATTGAATGCCGAAATAGTGATGCAAATGCCCCAAATCAGACATCTCAAATGAGGCATGCAAATCAGCCTTAAAACCAGCAATATGCTTCTCAATAGGACCAGTGAGCAGCATGTCGTCAACATAGACAACAATGATCAGAAGCACATCATTAGCACGCTTAACATATAAGGTGCTTTCATTTGGATTGTTCTCAAAACCATGTGCAATCAAATAGGCATGTATCCTCTCATACCAAGCACATGGTGCTTGCTTTAAACCATATAATGCCTTCTTTAACTTGCACACCTGGTTTTCATGCCCTTTCTACACAAAGCCACGGGGCTGAAAAACATACACTTCTTCATGCAAGTCACCATTCAGAAATGCAGTTTTAATGTCCAACTGATGTACATTCCAACCATGATGGGTTGCAAGTGCACAAATGCTCCGAACAGTAGTCATATGACATGTAGGTGCAAAGGTCTCATCAAAATCAATGCCTCTTTCCTGCGCATAACCCTTTGCAACAAGCCTAGCTTTATACCTATCAATTGTATCATCAGGTTTACGCTTCAACTTGTATACCCACTTAGTGCCAATGGCCTTCTTTCCAGGAGGCAAGTCACATAAAGACCAAGTACCATTCTTCATTATAGCATCATATTCAGATTGCATAGCAGCCATCCATTTTTCTGAATTTTGTGCTTCATCAAACGAAACAGGCTCATTCTCATCACAGAGACTAGATGGAGCCATAGTATAGCAATCTGATGCAAAGAAGGCACTATGAGAGCCTGGATGAGTACGATGTGATAGAGGTGTATCTAATTTGCTGTCATGCAAGGTTTGCACCAGCCATTTTGGCATAGTTCTTGCCTGCTCAATATCAGCTCTCTCATCAATAAGTGCATCATGTACATCTGCATCAGAAATGGAATTATCTGCATCATCACATGAAACCTGCAAAGGCTGAGAAGTTGCCTCATTGGGACCAGCAGTAGACTATCCACCTATAAAAAGAGGCAGCAAAGTATCATACATGTCTTTGGAGCTAACAATGTCTCCTTAGTACATGAAAGCAATGGTTGAATAGAATCTTCCACAAAAACAACATCACGGCTACCCAAAATGCATTTAGTCTGTGGATGATACAGACGATAGCCTTTACTTTCAGAACTGTATCCAACAAAAATACATTTTACTGCTTTATCATCCAATTTTCTGCGATGTTGTTCAGGCACTAATGCATATGCCAAACAACCAAAAATATGCAGATGAGCAACAGATGGCTTGCGGTCAGGCCAAGCCTTATATGGAGTGATAGACTGCAGCGCTTTAGTAGGACACCTGTTCAGTACATATGTTGCACACATGACAGCCTCAAGCCAGAAACTATGTGGTAAAGCCTGCCTCTTGACCATACACCTCGCCATCTCCATGAGTGACCTGTTCTTTCGTTCAGCAACTCCATTCTGCTGAGGTGTATACGGCACTGTACACTGGTGTTTCATCCCACATTCAGCCAGAAATGCATTAAAACCAGAAGACATATACTCCCCCCTCGATCAAAACGGAGGGTGCCCATTTTACATGCTGACAGATTTTCCGCCAAAACCAAAACTGTTTGAAGCACATGAACACTTCGAACTTTGCCTTCAATGGATATACCCATGCATGCCTGGAAAAATCATCGATGAAAGTCACGAAGTAAAGATAATTCCCAAAAGAAGGTGTCTGCATAGGACCACAGACATCACTATGTACAAGCTTCAATTTCTGAGTAGCCCGAACTGAACCATCTTTTTGAAAGGAAGAACGCTACATTTTGCCCGAAATACAGCCTTCACAAACATGTTTTCCAGGTGCCTCAAGTTTGGGCAAAGAGAACACCATTTCAAATTTTTGCAGGCATAGCAAACTAGCAAAATTCAGATCACCAAAGCGTGCATGCCAAAGCTTTGCATCTGACATAGACTGATAATCATTTACTGCACATGCCAAATCATTTATAGATCTTTCATAGTCTATGAGCTTATATAGCCCACGACATAAAATGCCTGAAGCAATAATCACATCGCCTTGACAGATCATGAACTGTACACCTATCATCAACAAATTTCACAACCAAGCCAATCTTGGCTAATGCAAAAACTGATAACAGGTTCTTCTTGATCCCTAGCACAAATAAAGCATCTGAAAAAGTGAAAGAGCTACCATCAGCAGTAGTCAAAATGATCTTACCAACTCCCATAACAGGATAGGAGGAGTTGTTGGCACATGTAACAGTATTCCCTGTAGAGGCAGGCTCGAGTGAAGAGAAGAAACTACGCTCTGAGGTAATATGTTTGGTTGCCCCACTGTCAAAATACCAAACATTTGAGTCTACGTCAGACATGCACTGCTCATGAGAAGATGGGTCAAAACTGCAAACAGTAGTAAACGCCCATTCTTCTTCCTGCACAAGATTAGCAAACTCTGTTTTGGGTGTAGAGGCCTCTGCAACAACCATTCCAACCTCTTTCTTCTTTGCCTCTTTAGCAGCCAGTTTTGGACAGTTCTTTATGATATGATCATTCCCTTTACAATACTTACAAAACAATTTCTGCTTTTCTGATTTCTTCTCATCTTTATCTTCCTTCTTCGAATATGCAAAATTAGTAGATTTCTGCTTACTAGTTCAAGAGCTCCATTTTCCTTTCCCCTTTTGACTAGCCAAGAAATCTTGATCTGCAACTCGCATAATGGACCTGTTCTGCCTGGACTAATCTTCCTGCAACAGAACAAAGACTAACTCCTCAAAGGATAAGGCATTTGGATTGCCTTTCATCATCAACCGAAGAGTAGAAGCAAAACTCTGATATGAATTAGGAAGACCATTCAGAACGGTCTGCACAAGTGAGCTATCTGGTATAACCTCATCAACAAAAATCAATTGTTCCTTCAAGTCTTTGATCTTTGTCAGGAAACTGTCCATAGAATCACCTTCATTCATGTGCTCACTCTCCAATTGTTTTCGAAGGTAAGCAACACGAGCCTCATTCCTAGCTTGGTACAATGTGGTAAGTGTATCCCAAGCATTCTTAGCTGTTCTGCAAGAGCGAATGTGAGGAAAAATGGCACGTTTGACATACAAAGCTATCAATGCATGTGACTGGGCATCCTTGCCATCCCAACGAATCTGCTCTGCAGTAGGTGCAGTAGAAACCGAAGCACGAACAAGAATATGCAGAATATCATCATCTTCGACACCTTCTGCATCAACTTCAGTACTTGCAGTTGTAATAGTTGCAGGTGTGATAGGACGTTTTTCGACACCCTGTACAATGTTCCAAAGTCCTTTTGCAACCAACACATGTCGCATCATATAAGACCATAACGGGTAGTTGGTACCATCCAACTTATCCTCAACAGCCAACATACGGAATACATCACTGCTTTCAGCCATGGCCAGTGATTAAAATACCTTGATGCAGAAAATTGATTGTATCTGAAAAGGTTGAACAGAACTGCCCAGACAAATTTTGCTAGACCTGTAGTAGACTTCGAGACGCTTATACTGGCGAACAGAAACTGGTATATACCTTTGGCACAAAAAGATGAAATAGCTTGGACAAGCGTTGCGATAGTGCATTCGAAGGCCGAAACGAGCTCAAATCACGATTTCGGCACCCATAGCAAAGCTGTTTTGATCTCGGAAACACACTGAGTATGCTCACCAAAATTCGTGCAATTTTGAGACTGTAAATGGAGGAGTGTCGACAGCGCCCTAGATGAAGCGACGGCCTGCTCTGATACCAATTGTTGGAGTTAGACGTCTGCGGAAGCACGCGAACAACACAAGGAAGAAGAAGAAGCTTGGAGCACAACACACAATACTGAATGTATTACTAGAGAATGTACAAAGATAAGTAGCCCATTAGGGTGATAGGCGTATATACAAGCCGAGGGAAAAAAACCTCCTAAAGAGGGAAAAAAGTGCCCCGACGGTCCTAGTGTGTTCACACACATCACTACCTAAATATATCAATAAACTGATGTACATTCCAACCATGATGGGTCGCAAGTGCACAGATGCTCCGAACAATAGTCATACGTCCACTACAACAGATCGGCCGTATACCGAGGTTTTTACCGAGGGAAATGAACACGGCTATTTTTGCCGCGACGTTGGTGTATCTATCGGTATGCATGTTGGTACTATAGCGCCGGTATGGGCATCGGTATAAGCGTCGGTATGGGCATCGGTATGAACGTCGGTATAAGTGTCGGTAATACCGACGCTCTTACTGACGCCCATACCGACGCCCATACCGACGCCTCTGCTGGGTGCACCGTCGCGTATACCGGCACCCGCTGGGTGTACCGACGCTTATTTCGATGACATTACTGGGAGTACC
>CM035441.1:84014377-84054377 GCA_020310875.1 Ceratopteris richardii | reverse complement strand
GGCAAGTCACATAAAGACCGAGTACCGTTCTTCATTATTGCATCATATTCAGATTGCATAGTAGCCATCCAATTTGCTGAATTTTGTGCTTCGTCAAATGAAATAGGCTCATTCTCATCACAGAGACTAGATGCAGCCATAGCATAGCAATCTGATGCAAAAGAGGCACTATGAGAGAGTGATCAAGTACGATATGACAGAGGTGCATCTAATTTGTTGTCACGCAAAGTCTGCACTAGCCATTTTGGCATAGTTTTTGCCTCCTCAATATCAGCTCTCTCATCAACAAGTGCATCATGTAAATCTGCATCAGAAATGGGATGATTTGCATCATCACGTGAAACTTGCAAAGGCTGAGAAGTTGCCTCATTAGGACTAGCACTAGACTGTCCACCTGTAAAAAGAGGCAGCAAAGTATCATACATGTCTTTGGCGCTAATAGATGTCTCCTTAGTACATGAAAGCAATGGCTGAATAGCATCTTCCACAAAAAAAACATCTCAGCTAACCAGAATGTGCTTAGTCTGTGGACGATATAGACGATAGCCTTTACTTTTAGAATTGTACCCAACAAAAATACATTTTACTAATTTACCATCCAATTTTCTACAATGTTGTTCAGCCACTAATGCATATGCCAAACAACCAAAAACATAGAGATGAGCAACAGATGGCTTGCGATCATGCCAATCCTCATATGGAGTGATAGACTGTAGAGATTTAGTGGGACACCTGTTAAGTACATATGTTGCACACATGACAGCCTCAAGCCAAAAACTATGTGGTAAAGCCTGACTCTTGACCATACACCTCACCATCTCCATGAGTGACGTGTTCTTTCGTTCAGCAACTCCATTTTGTTGAGGTCTATATGGCACTGTACACTGGTGTTTTATCCCACATTCAGCCAGAAATGCATTAAAATCAGAAGACGTATATTCCCCCCCTCGATCAGAACAAAGGGTGCCCATTTTACATGCTGAGAGATTTTCAACCAAAACCAAAAATTGTTTGAAGCACATGAACACCTTGGAATTTTCCTTCAATGGATATACCCATACATGCCTGGAAAAATCATCAACGAAAGTCACAAAGTAAAGATAATTTCCAAAAGAAGGTGTCTGCATAGGACCATAGACATCAATATGTACAAGCTGCAATTTCTGAGTAGCCCAAACTGAACCATCTTTTGGAAAGGAGGAATGCTGCATTTTGCCCAAAATACAGCCTTCACAAACATGTTTTTTGAGTGCCTCAAGTTTGGGCAAAGAGGACACCATTTTAGATTTATGTAGGGATAGAAAACTAGCAAAATTTAAATGACCAAAGCATGCATGCCAAAACTTTGCATCTGACATAGCCTAAGAATCATGTACTCTAGATGCCGAATCATTTACAGATCTTTCATAGTCTATGAGCTTATACAGCCCACAACATAAAATGCTAGAAGCAATAATCACGTCGCAATTCGATAGATCATGAACTGTACATCTATCATCAACAAATTTCACAACCAAGCCAATCTTTCTAATGCAAAAATTGATAATAGATTTCTCTTGATCCCTGGCACAAGCAAAGCATCTGACAAAGTGAAAGAACTACCATCTGTAGTAGTCAAAATGATCTTACCAACTCCCATAACAGGATAAGAGGAGTTTTTGGCACGTGTAACAGTATTTCCTATAGGGGTAGGCTCGAGTGAAGAGAAGAAACTGTGTTGCGAGGTAATATGTTTGGTCACCCCACTGTCAAAGTACCAAACATCTGAGTCGATGGCAGACATGCACTGCTCATGAGAAGATGGGTCAAAACTGCAAACAGTAGTAAACGCCCATTCTTCTTCCTGCACAAGATTAGCAAACTCTGTTTTTGGTGTAGAGGCCTTTGC
Organism: Ceratopteris richardii; assembly: GCA_020310875.1. Taxonomy (NCBI): domain Eukaryota; kingdom Viridiplantae; phylum Streptophyta; class Polypodiopsida; order Polypodiales; family Pteridaceae; genus Ceratopteris; species Ceratopteris richardii. The sequence goes on along the minus strand of CM035441.1, from coordinate 84,052,489 downwards.
AACAACCATTCTAGCCTCTTTCTTCTTTGCATCTTTAGCAGCTGGTTTTGGACATTTCTTTATGATATGATCATTTCCTTTACAGTACTTGCAAAACAATTTTTGCTTTTCCGATTTCTTTTCATCTTTGTCTTCCCTCTTCAATTGTGCAGAATTAGTAGATTTTTGCTTACTACTTGAAGAGCTCCATTTTCCTTTGCCCTTCTCACTAGCTAGGAAAGCTTGATCTGCAACACGCATAATGGACCTTTTCTGCCTGGACTGATCTTCTTGCAACAGAACAGAGACTAACTCCGTAAATAACAAGGCATTTGGATTGCCTTTCATCATCAACCAAAGAGTAGAAGCAAAACTCTGATATGAATCAGGAAAACCATTCAGAATGGTCTGCACAAGTGGGCTATCTGTATACCCTCATGAGCAGAAATCAACTATTCCTTCAAGTCTTTGATCTTTGTTAGAAGACTATCCATAGAATCACCTTCATTCATGTGCTCACTCTCCAAGTGTTTTCGGAGGTAAGCAACATGAGCCTCATTCCTAGAGTGGTACAATGTGGTAAGTATAACCCAAGCATCCTTAGGTGGTTTGCAAGAGCGATGAGGAATAATGGCACGTTTGATGGACAAAGCTACCAATGCATGTGCTTGGGCATCTCTACCATCCCAACGAATTTGCTCTATAGTAGGTGTAGCAGAAACCGCAGCACGAACAAGAATATGCAGAATATCATCATCTTCAACACCTTTTGCACCCACTGCAGTACCTGCAATTGTAACAGTTGCAGGTGTGATAGGACCTTTTTCAACACCCTACACAATGTTCCACAGTTCTTTTGCAACCAATACATGTCGCATCATATAAGCCCACAACTGGTAGTTGGTACCATCCAACTTATCCTCAACAGCCAACATACAAAATACATCACTGCTTTCAGCCATGGCCGGTAACTAAAATACCTTGATGTAGAAAATTGATTGTATCTCAAAAAGTTGAACAGAACTACCCAGACGAATTCTGTTAAACCTGTAACAGACTTCAAGACGCTTATATTGGTGAACCGAAATTGGTATATACCTTTGGCACAAAAAGAGGAAATAGCCTGCACAAGCACTATGATAATGCATTCAGAGGCTAAAACAAGCTCAGATCACGATTTCGACACTACAAAACGAAGTCGTTTTGATCTCGAAAACACCCTAAATATGCTCACCAAAATTCATGCGATTCTGAGATTGCAACCGGAGAGGTGTCGACGACACCCTACATGAAGCGGCGACCTACTCTGATACCAATTGTTGGAGTTAGACGTCTACGAAAGCATGCGAACAACATAGGGAAGAAGAAGAAGCTTGAAGCACAACACACAATACTGAATGTATTACCACTAGAATGTACAAAGATAAGTAGCCCATTAGGGCAATAGGCATATATACAAGTCGAGGGGAAAAAACCTCCTAAAGAGGGAAAAAAGTGCCCTGGCGATCCTAGAGTGTTCACACACATCACTACCTAAATATATCAACAATAGTCTATGAGCTTATACAACCCATGACATAAACTGCTAGAAGCAATAATCATGTTGCCATTGACAAATCATGAAGTGTACATCTATCATCAACAAATTTCACAACCAAGCCAATCTTGGCTAATGCAGAAACAAATAACAGATTTTTCTTGATCCCTGGCACAAATAAAGCATCCGACAAAGTGAAAGAACTACCATTAGTAGTAGTCAAAATGATCTTACCAACTCCCATGACAGGATAAGAGGAGTTGTTGGCACATGTGACAGTATTCCCTAGGCAGCTCAAGTGAAGTAAAGAAATTGTGATGTGAGGTAATATGTTTGGTTGCCCCACTATCAAAGTACCAAACATCTGAGTCTATTGCAAGCATACATTGTTCTAGAGAAGATGGGCCAAAACTCAAAACAATAGTAAACGTCCATTCTTCATTCTGCACAAGATTAGCAGACTTTGTTTTTGGTGTAGAGGCCTTTGCAACAACCATTCCAACCTCTTTTCTCTTTGCCTCTTTTGCAGCCAGTTTTGGACAATTCTTTATGACATGATTGTTTTCTTTACAGTACTTACAAAATAATTTTTGCTTTTCTGATTTCTTCTCATCTTTGTCTTCGTTCTTCAAATGTGCAGCATTTGCAGATTTTTGGTTGCTAGTAGATGACCTCCATTTACCTTTGCCCTTCTGACTAGCCAAGAAAGCCTGATCTACAACACACATAATGAACCTGTTCTGCCTAGATTTGGATTGCCTTTCATCATCAAACGAAGAGTAGAAGCAAAACTCTAATATGAATCAAGAAGTCCATTCAGAAGAGTCTGCACAAGTGAGCTATCTGGTATAACTTCATCAACAAAAATCAACTATTCCTTCAAGTCTTTGATCTTTTTTAGAAAACTATCCATAAAATAACCTTCATTCATATGCTCACTCTCCAATTGTTTTTGGAAGTAAGCAACATGAGCCTCATTCCTAGCCTGGTACAATGTGGTAAGTGTATCAAAAGCATCCTTAGTTGTTTTGCAAGAACAAATGTGAGGAATAATGGCACGTTTGATAGACAAGGCTATTAATGCATGTGCCTGAGCATCTTTGTCATCCCACGGGATTTGTTATGCAATAGGTGCGGTAGAAACTACAGCACAAATAGGAATCTGAAGAATATCAACATCTTCAACGCCATCAACATCAGCTTGAATACTTATATTTGCAGGTGTGGTAGGACGTTTTTCAACACCCTACACAATGTTCCATAGTCCTTTTGCAACCAATACATGTCACATCATATAAGCCCACAATGGGTAATTGGTATCGTCCACCTTATCATCAAAAGCCAACATACAGAATACATCACTACTTTCAACCATGGCCACTGACTAAAATACCATGATGCAGAAAAATGATTGTATCTAAAAAATTTGAATAAAACTATGCTCACGAGTTTTGCTAAACCTATAGCAGACTTCGAGACACTTATACTAGCAAACCGAAACCTATATATATCTTTGGCACAAAAAGACAAAATAGTCTGCACAAGCATTACGGTAGTGCGTTTGGAGGCCGAAACAAGCTTAGATCGTGATTTTGACACCAGAGAGAAAAGTAGTTTTGATCTCCTTGTCACCCTGAGTACACTCACAAAATTTCGTGCAAGCTTGAGAGTATGACCAGAGGGGTGTCGATGACACCCTAGATGAAGCGATGACCTGCTCTGATACCAATTGTTGGAGTTCGACATCTACGGAAGCACACAAACATCACAAGGAAGAAGAAGAAGCTTGGAGCACAACACACAATATTGAATGTATTACCACTAGAATGTACAAAGATAAGTAGCCCATTAGGGTATAGGCGTATATACAAGTCGAGGGAAAAAATGTCCTAAAGAGGGAAAAAAGTGCCCTGACGGTCCTAGTGTGTTCACACACATCACCATCTAAATATATCAACAACGAATATTTGAGATTCGAGTCAAATCAGAGAAGAATTGAAGCTAGAAGAAAAGGTGCAACTACAAGAAGAGTAAATGTTCACATTTACTATGAAAAGTGTTAAAGTTTTTGAAGTTTGAAGTCTTGTTAAGACAATGGTGATTATAGAGGACTTCTAATATCACATTAACTTAGTTCTTGTGATGTTCCATACATCAACAAGTGGCATTAGAGTAAAAAGGTCCTAATGAGTAGAAGGAGGTGGAAATATAAGAAGGTCTTGGAAAGTTTTCATTGGAAAGTTGGAAGTTGAAGCATTTAACAACAAAAAGCATCAGAGAAATACTTCAAAATCATCCTCAAGGGTAAACACCTATAAACAAAAGGTAATAATACTTAAACCTTAAACATACAGGTTGCAGCAGAAGCAAGAAGACCATGGCATATCATATCTCTATTGACAAATTGGATAGAGATAATTATCTTGCTTGGTAATGAGGATGGAATCCTTACTTATGAGTGAGGATCTCATGATATATGTAACAGGTGAAGAAGAAAAGCCTACATTTGAAGATGATAGTCGACTAATGCAAGAAGAGCTAGAAGCATTAAAGCTATGGCAAAAGAAATATGCAACTGCAAGAGCCTATATATATGACACTATCAGAGATCATTTGCTACCACACATCAGAGGTTTAGAAACAATTGAAGATATATGGAATGCATTGGAAGATCACTTCCAAAACAGTACTGAAGCTAGGAAAGCTAGCTTCTGGTCAGAGTATACAACATTAAAAAAGAAGCAAAGTCAAAGCATTAGTGATTATGTCACTGAGATGAAGGACTTGGCAGATACCCTTGAATCTTTAGATGAAGATATTGAAGGACAATCATTACTATTACAACATCAAAAGGATGGACCTTGAGTCAATTGGATATAAAGAATGCATTTTTTGAATGGATACATATCTTATGAAGCATACATGGAGAAACCTCAAGGGTTTGCAAATTCCTGGTATCCAAATTATGTTTGTAGATTAATAAGAGCACTCTATGGGTTAAAGCAAGCTCCAAGAGCTTGGAACTATAGGCTTGTGAAGTATCTCAATGATCTTGGATATCAAAGTCCAAAGGTAGATGCAAGTCTACTTATCAAAAGAACATATGAAGGTATAATCTACATTTGTATTTATGTAGATGACATTATAATCACGCGTACTTCAAATGAAGGAATCAAGGAAGTAAAGAGATTACATGAAAAGGAATTCAAAATAAGTGATCTAGGGAAGTTCTCATATTTTCTTGGAATGGAAATCACTTATGCATATCACGATATATATGTATCACAAGAAAGGTATCTTCTGAACCTATTAAAGAAGTTCAAGATGGAGAATTTTAGAGAAGTTTAAATTCCACTTGAAGTTAACCATAAGCTTAGCAAATATGATGGTGCATAATACAAAGACATGATGAAGTATCAATCTCTAGTGGGAAGTTTGATTTACGCTACACTAACAAGACCTAATCTTAATTATGCAATGGGAATCCTCTCACAATTCATGCATTGTTAGATATACCAAAGGGACTATAAAAGAAGGATCATATTATCCTTTTACTTCAGACATAAAATTGAGAGGATATAGTGACTCAGATTGGGTAGGAAGTCAGAAGATCAACACATGGATACATGGTGTACATAGGCAATAAGCTTGTGAGTTGGTGTTCAAAGAAACAACATATAGTAGCATTATCATCAATTGAAGTGGAATACAAAGGGCTTGTGGAAGCAGCAAAAGAAGTAGTATGGATGTAGACCTTGTTCAAAAGCTTGGGCATTGATCAAGGTATACCTATAATACATGGAGATAATATGCATTCACTTTATCTTGCAGCAAACCCAGTATTTCATGCATGAACAAAACATATAGAGATCCAATATCATTTCCTGAGAGAAAAGATAATGGAGAGGGAACTTGAAGTGGTGTATACTCCTACAAAGGATTAGATAGCATATATCATGATGAAAAAAATATTGGATGGAGTGAATACAAGTAGATTCAAATTATTGGGGCTTCACTCACTAATTAAGCATAAAGACAAAGACATACGTGGAAAGAAGAAGGACAAAGGAACTATGGAACTTGGACACTTAGAAATCATGCCTATGTGAAGGGATTAATTCACACATGTAATACAGTGATAAAAATAGGATCAAAACTAGTCTATAACTTTCAGAATTACGAGTTTGAGAAATAGGAGCATAAAGTAGTCTAGAAATGTAGAAGAACTCAATTGTAAGTCCTAATATAGAAGAGAGACAATCGGGGTTTTTTCTGAGGGAGATTGTGGTGAGAGATTGTTCATTGAAGAAGATCTTCCTATGTAATATCCCATAATTAAGTACAAATTTATACTTACTTTATGAAGTATTTTCCAAATGAATCATGACCTTATCAATTAATTTATGTGGCAATTAAACTTGCATATTTCCAAATGGAGATGAACTAATCAAGTTCAACTTGTAAACTAACCTCAATATTGGATTATTTCCAATCATGTTTTGAAGGTCTCCTTAGCTTCCAAATTTAAATTCTACTTTGATTTTTTACTTTAATTTTAGATGCACCACCTTTGATATTATGCATCTTTTCATGCATGCATAATCCTTTAACTTGGTTACATGGAAAATGTATGAAAAGAAGTATGCTAGTGAGTTCCAGATATGCATATGCATGTGCTTGCATGCATGTAGTTGATGCAAATTTCCCTTTGTATGAAGAATGTTTGACGTGCATAATATTGATGCATTTCTTTCCTTTCAGTTGATGCATGATCATTTCTTTTATGCATAAAAAATATTTTGAAAGCAACTCTTTTTAAATGCACACTAGTGCTTAGAATGATTAATCTCATCATCTTGGTCTAAACTTAGCTTATTTTATTGAAATCTTTGTTATTCAGTATTCTACTAAGATTAAGTGCAAGATTATGAAAACAAAATCAAATAAGCATGGAACTAAGAATTAAATAGAAAATCCATCATAATCATCCTTGATTTGCCTTGAGAAAAGGCATCACACTCCTTACTTCTCCAAGCAGCAACGTCATTTTTGTAACTGTCAAGCGGTGATTACTCATAACAAATTATCTAACAGGACCTACTAAATCTCCTCCATTTATAGAGATGCTTGTATCATTGGAAAACTTATAAAAATTGTTTTTTTGTTAAGCTAAAAATCATCAAAAGAGCAAGGCATGTCCAAAGTTGATTGGTTGCTAGGTCATCACTGACTGGAAATAGTGTTTGAAGTGGCTACTTTGGATGTCCCCAAATACAAATTGGAGATAGATTCTCAATTTTGAAGATATTTTCTTGTAAAAAAAGCTCCAAAGAACTCATATAAGTCAAGACATAACAAATTTGAAGAACTTAGTATACCTTACAAGAGGGGATAAAGATGCCCTCTCGCATGTTTTATCTTCAAGCTTTTTTCCTTCTCTTTTCCCTTGGATTCTCTCTCCTTCTTTTTCACTAACATTTGATGTCCTCTCTTCTTTCTCTTCTAGTTTCCCCTCTTATCCTAGCTCCCAAGAAACTATAGCATATAAGAGAAAGGACGGAAGATTAATATTCTAATAACTTGTCCATGTCTTCCTCTCTTTGATGCTTCATGAAGTAGGTTTCCATGCCTCTTAGAGATGCTCCCTCAAGACAATAATATGGATCATCAATGATCTATGTGTGCTAAGAGCACATAGGCTACAATAAAATAAATTGAGAAAGAGTTAAATAAAGAGAGAGACAAGGAAATTCTCCTCAATTGGGACTTCAATGAGATATAGAGAGGACAACATGTGAAGAGAAGCGGTATGTGGAGATGAGAAGGTAGAGAAGAAATAGGGACTAACATAATTATAGATACATGTTGAATAACCAAAGAGGTAATATGCCTTAACGGACAACCCCAATAGGCTTGAATCAACAAGGTTTGGGGTTCAGACTTGGGTTTGCACTCTGCCTATCATTTCATATTGTAGAATGATTAGAACATGATTGGGATAGGATGTAATCTAGGTTTAAACTTAGGTTTGCACTAGGGTGATATAGATGTCACGCTAGGTTGTGCCACCTTTCGATAGCTCATTTGTTCTTTAAATGTGGAGACATGGTTCAAAGCCCATTTTTCTGCGCCTCTATAATTAAAACTTTTTTTGCAATGAGCTTATTCAAGAATCATGAGACACACAACAATCTCTCTCTCTCTCTGTCTGTCTCTCTCTCTCTCTCTCTCTCTCTCTCTCTCTCTCTCTCTCTCTCTCTATATATATATATATATATATATATATATATATATATATATATATATATATATATATATATATATATGTGTGTGTGTGTGTGTGTGTGTGTGTGTGTGTGGAATTCCTCCAATAGTGAGGATGAAGATGTAGCAACTAAGATGGTCATTAGAGCTCGAGTAAGATGATAAGATCACCATGAAAGCTTGAGGAAGGTGATGAGCCATCAAGGTCACCATGGAAGCTATGATCTGGTACCAATATGAAGAAGCTAGATTCTTAGTACCACCACATACTAGAGAGATGAATCTCCTCCCAACCATATGCATCTTTATATAGATCCTCAAATAAACAATGACCTCTTGATTAACTAAATTCCACACATGCATGTGCAATCTCCACTGCTACTTCAACATCTTCCACTAGAGTCCACTCGTGGTAGGTGTACTTGCCACTTGAGATAAGTCTCACTAGACTCAATTTAACTCATGTTAACTTGAGTTAAATTGAGAGAGGATGATTTAGAGATCATTGGGCAAAACTATGTCCCTATGCCCATGGAGGTTTAACCCAAGACCTCATTCTTCCCATCCTCCAGTTTAAGTGGGAGGATTCAAAGTTTTCATAATTCCTTCACACTATGCATCATTACTATAGATGCAAGCATGAACCAAAAACACATTTATTTGAGCTTCAAATCTCAAACTAATTTTCTTTGATTCCCATCATTCCCTTGGACGGAATCACATGAGAGCTCTCAATCTAAAGTTCTCATGAAACTCTAAAACTATGATGAGTTATCATCCTACTTAGGACGCAATATGAGAAGTTACACAAGGATATGTAAGATATCATCTAAAACTTCTCTTTATAACTTTTACAAATCACTTTCTAAGTATATCCAATACTTAGATTGATCATTGAGCTTTCTAGGTTGCCAAGTATACATGACTTCTTGCACAGTGATATGGCAAGAAGACTTGATTCTTTGATTATAGCTTCTTAACTTGATTTTCTTACTAGTGGTTACTTTTTAGTAAGCAAGACATCTTTCAAACTTAATGTAACCTTTATATTTATTATTTGATACCTAAGTGTCACTTTGGGAAGGAAACTACTAGTTAATTGAGTTGTAGTTAGCATGCCTTTGCAATTAATTAGCTTTAATTATTCCCAAATATCACTACTAAAAAGGTACATGCACTTATTTTCTTCCACATACTTAGAAAAAATTGTTGATATATTTAGGTAGTGATGTGTGCAAACACTCTAGGACCGTCGGGGCACTTTTTTCCCTCTTTAGGAGGTTTTTTTCCCTCAGCTTGTATATACGTTTATCACCCTAATGGGCTACTTATCTTTGTACATTCTCTAGTAATACATCCAGTATTGTGTGCTGTGCTCCAAGCTTCTTCTTCTTCCTTGTGTTGTTTGCGTGCTTCCGCAGACATCTAACTCCAACAATTGGTATCAGAGCAGGTCGTCGCTTCATCTAGGGTGCCGTCAACACTCCTCCGATTGCAGTCTCAGAATCGCCGAAATTGCGATCTGAGCTCGTTTCAGCCTCCGAATGCACTATCACAGTGCTTGTGCAGGCTATTTTGTCTTTTTGTGCAAAAGGGGTATACCAGTTTCTGTTTGCCATTATAAGCATATCAAAGTCTGCTAGAGGTCTAACAGAATTCGTTTGGGCAGTTCTGTTCAACTTTTTGAGATACAATCAATTTTCTGCATCAAGGTATTTTAGTCACCGACCATGGCTGAAAGCAGTGATGTATTTTGTATGTTGGATGTTGAGGATAAGTTGGATGGTACCAACTACCCGTTATGGGCTTATATGATGCGACATGTGTTGGTTGCAAAAGGATTGTGGAACATTGCGCAGGGTGTCGAAAAACATCCTATCACACCTGCAATTGTTACAACTGCAGGTACTGAAGCTGATACAGAAGGTGTCAAAGATGATGATATTTTGCACATTCCTGTTCGTGCTACGATTTCTGTTGCACCTACTGCACAATAGATTCGCTGGGATGGCAGAGATGCCCAGGCACATGCATTGATAGCTTTGTCTGTCAAACGTGCCATTATTCCTCACATTCGCTCTTGCAGAACAGCTAAGGATGCTTGGGATACACTTACCACATTGTACCAAGCTAGGAATGAGGCTTGTGTTGCTTACCTCCGAAAACAGTTGGAGAGTGAGCATATGAATGAAGGTGATTCTATGGACAGTTTCCTAACGAAGATCAAAGACTTGAAGGAACAATTGATTTCTGTTGATGAGGTTATACCAGATAGCTCACTTGTGGAGACCATTCTGAATGGTCTTCCTCATTCATATCAGAGTTTTGCTTCTACTCTTCGGTTGATGATGAAAGGCAATCCAAATGCCTTGTCATTTGAGGAGTTAGTCTCTGTTCTGTTGCAGGAAGATCAGTCCAGGCAGAAAAGGTCCATTATGCGAGTTGCAAATCAAGCTTTCCTGGCTAGTTAGAAGGGCAAAGGAAAATGGAGCTCTTCAACTAGTAAGCAGAAATCTACTAATTCTGTATATTCAAAGAAGGAAGATAAAGATCAAAAGAAATAAAAAAAGTGGGAATTGTTTTGTAAGTATTGTAAAGGGAATGATCATATCATAAAGAATTTCTCGCTGAACGTGGGATCAAACACCAGTGTACAGTGTCGTATACACCTCAACAGAATGGAGTTGATGAATGATAGAACAGGTCACTCATGGAGATGGCGAGGTGTATGGTCAAGAGTCAGGCTTTACCACATAGTTTCTGGCTTGAGACTGTCATGTGTGCAGCATATGTACTAACCAGGTGTCCCACTAAAGCACTGAAGTCTATCACTCCATATGAGGCTTGCCATGACCGCAATCCATTTATTGCTCATCTGCATGTTTTTGGTTGTTTGGCATATGCATTAGTGCCTGAACAACATCACAGAAAATTGGATGATAAAGCAGTAAAATATATTTTTGTTGGGTACAGTTCTGAAAGTAAAGGCTATCGTCTGTATCATCCACAGACTAAACGCATTTTGGTTAGTCATGATGTTGTTTTTGTGGAAGATGTTATTCAGCCATTGCTTTGATGTACTAAGGAGACATCTCTTAGCTCCAAAGACATGTATGATACTTTGCTGCCTCTTTTTACAGGTGGAGAGTCTAGTGCTTGTCCTAATGAGGCAACTTCTCAGCCTTTGCAGGTTTCATGTGATGATGTAGATAATTCCATTTCTGATGCAGATGTACATGATGCACTTATTGATGTGAGAGCTGATATTAAGCAGGCAAGAACTATGCCAAAATGGCTGGTGCAGACCTTGCGTGACAACAAATTAGATGCACCTCTATCATATCGTACTTGATCAGGCTCTCATAGTGCCTCTTTTGCATCAGATTGCTATGTTATGGCTGCATCTAGTCTTTGTGATGAGAATGAGCCTATTTCATTTGATGAAGCACAAAATTCAAAAAATTGGATGGCTGTTATGCAATCTGAATATGATGCAATAATGAAGAATGGAACTTGGTCTTTATGTGACTTGCCTCCCTGCAAGAAGGCCATTGGCACTAAGTGGGTATACAAGCTTAAGCATAAACCTGATGGTACAGTTGACAGGTATAAGGCTGGGCTTGTTGCAAAGGGCTATGCGCAGGAAAGAGGCATTGATTTTGATGATACCTTTGCACCTACATGTCGTATGACTACTGTTCAGAGCATTTGTGCACTTGTAGCCCATCTGGTTGGAATGTACATCAGTTGGACATTAAAAATGCATTTCTGAATGGTGACTTGCATGAAGAAGTGTATGTTTTTCAGCCCCGTGGCTTTGTGCGAAAAGGGCATGAAAACCAGGTGTGCAGGTTAAAGAAGGCATTATATGGTTTAAAGCAAGCACCATGTGCTTGGTATGAAAAAATACATGCATATCTGATTGCATATGGTTTTGAGAATAGTCCAACTGAAAGCACCTTATATGTTAAGCATGCTCATGATGTGCTTCTGATCATTGTTGTCTATGTTGATGACATGATGAGAAGCATATTGCTGATTTTAAGGCTGATTTGGATGCCTCATTTGAGATGTCTGATTTGGGGCATTTGCATCACTATTTGGGCATTCACTTTATGCAAGTTGATGGTGGAATGGTTTTGTGTCAAACGAAATATATTGACACATTATTGCAGCATTTTGGCCTTGAAGATTGTAAACCTATTGCCACTCCTATGGAGACACGTTTACGATTGAGTCTTCATGATGTTGTCGTCTATCAACAGGCTGTTGGATGCCTGATTTACTTATGCATTACTAGGCCCGATATTCAATTTGTTGTCTCACAGATGAGCAGGTTTATGCATTGCCCAGGTGTCAAGCATTGGCAGGCAGTTAAGCGCATCTTTTCCTACTTGAGTGGTACTCGGCTACTTGGGTTGTTTTATCCCAATGGGGGATCACTACCGCCAGATTTGCATGCTTTTTTTGACTCAGACTGGGTTGGTTTCTATGACACTCGTGTGTCCACTAGTGGCTTTTGCTTCATGCTTGGTAGCTCATGTATATCTTGGATGAGCAAGAAGCAGCCTACTGTGGCCACTTCCAGTTGTGAGGCTGAGTATAGGGCACCTTTCATAGCTACTATTGAGTGTGTGTGGCTCAGACGCCTTATGGCTGATTTGGGTGTTGGCCAGTCTTCTGCCACCACCATCTTCACCGATAGTAAGAGCGCATTGGCAGTTGCGAGGAACCCTGTGTTCCATGCTCGCACTAAGCACATTGAGGTGCATTATCATTATGTCAGGGAGAGGTTCTCTGTTAGGGAGATCAACTTGGCATATGTGCCCATGCAGGAGAACATTGTAGACCTTTTCACGAAGGCTCTACCCAGGGAGAAGTTTGAAGCTTTCCGCAAAGCTTTGGGCTTACTTCCTTTTGTGGAGTGATTTCCACATAGCTTGGCACTTCCTTATACATGAGTGCCAGCTCCTTGTTCACCGCATCACTCCCAGGGGGGATTTGTTGATATATTTAGGTAGTGATGTGTGTGAACACTCTAGGACCATCGGGGCACTTTTTTCCCTCTTTAGGAGGTTTTTTTCCCCCATCTTGTATATGTTGATATATTTAGGTAGTGATGTGTGTGAACACACTAGGACCGCCGGGGCACTTTTTTCCCTCTTCAGGAGGTTTTTTTCCCCCCGGCTTGTATATACACCTATTGCCCTAATGGGCTACTTATCTTTGTACATTCTCTAGTAATACATTCTGTATTGTGTGTTTGTGCTCCAAGTTTCTTCTTCTTCCTTGTGTTGTTCGCGTGCTTCTGCAGACGTCTAACTCCAACAATTGGTACCAGAGAAGGTCGTTGCTTCATCTAGGGTGCCGTCGACACTCCTCCGTTTGCAGTCTCAGAATCGTACGAATGTTGGTGAGCATACTCAGGCTGTTTCCAAGATCAAAACAGCTTCGGTGTGTGGTGCCAAAATCGCGTTCTGAGCTCGTTTCTGCCTCCGAACGCACTATCGTAGCGCTTGTGCAGGCTATTTTGTCTTTTTGTGCAAAAGGTATATACCTGTTTCTGTTCGCCAGTATAAGCGTCTCAAAGTCTGCTACAGGTTTAGCAGAACTCATCTGGGCAATTCTGTTCAACTTTTTGAGATACAGTCAATTTTCTGCATCAAGGTATTTTAGTCACCGGCCATGGCAGGAAGCAGTGATGTATTTTGTATGTTGGCTATTGAGGATAAGTTGGATGGTACCAACTACCCATTATGGGCTTATATGATGCGACATGTATTGGTTGCAAAAGGATTGTGGAACATTGTGCAGGGTGTTGAAAGACGTCCTGTTACACCTGTAACAACAGGTATTGCGAATACAGGTGCTGGAGCTGATGAAGATGGTGTCGAAGATGATATTGTGCAGAGTTCTGGTCGTGCTGCTGTTTCTACTGCACCTACTGCAAAGCAGATTCGTTGGGATGGCAGAGATGCCCATGCATATGCATTGATAGCTTTGTCTGTCAAACGTGCCATTATTCCTCATATTCGCTCTTGTAGAACAGCTAGGGATGCTTGGGATACACTTACCACATTGTACCAAGCTAGGAATGAGGCTCATGTTGCTTACCTCCGAAAACAGTTGGAGAGTGAGCATATGAATGAAGGTGATTCTATGGACAGTTTCCTAACAAAGATCAAAGACTTGAAGGAACAGTTGATTTCTGTTGATGAGGTTATTCCAGAAAGCTCACTTGTGCAGACCGTTCTGAATGGTCTTCTTGATTCATATCAGAGTTTTGCTTCTACTCTTCGGTTGATGATGAAAGACAATCCAAATGCCTTGTCATTTGAGGAGTTAGTCTTTGTTCTGTTGTAGGAAGATCAATCCAGGCAGAACAGGTCCATTATGCGTGTTGCAGATCAAGCTTTCTTGGCTAGTCAGAAGGGCAAAGGAAAATGGAGTTCTTCTACTAGTAAGCAGAAATCTGCAAATGCTGCACATTCGAAGAACCAAGACAAAGATGAGAAAAAATCTGAAAAGCAGAAATTGTTTTGTAAGTACTGTAAAGGGAATGATCATATCATAAAGAACTGTCCAAAAATGGCTGCAAAAGAGGCAAAGAAGAAAGAGGCTGTATTGGTTGTTGCAGAAGCCTCTACACCAAAAACGGAGTCTGCTAATCTTGTGCAAGAAGAAGAATGGGCCTTCACTACTGTTTGCAGTTTTGACCCATCTTCTCATGAGCAGTGCATGTCTGCAGTAGACTCGGATGTTTGGTACTTTGACAGTGGGGCGACCAAACGTATTACCTCGCAGCGCAGTTTCTTCTCTTCACTCGAGTCTGCCCCTACAGGGAATACTGTTACATGCACCAACAACTCCTCTTATCCTGTTATGGGAGTTAGTAAGATCATTTCGCCTACTGTTGATGGTAGTTCTTTCACCTTGTCAGATGCTTTATTTGTGCCAGGGATCAAGAAGAATCTGTTATCAGTTTTTGCATTAGCCAAGAATGGCTTGGTTGTGAAATTTGTTAATGACAGATGTACAGTTCATGATCTGTCAAATGGCGATGTGATTATTGCTTCTGGCATTTTATGTCGTGGGCTGTATAAGCTCATAGACTATGAAAGATTTGTGAATGATTCGGCATGTGTAGTTCATGATTCTCAGGCTATGTCAGATGCAAAGCTTTGGCATGCACGCTTTGGTCATCTGAATTTTGCTAGTTTGCTACGCTTGCAGAAATCTGATATGGTGTCTTCTTTGCCCAAGCTTGAGGCACATGGAAAACATGTATGTGAAGGTTGTATTTTGGGCAAAATGCAGCATTCCTCCTTTCCAAAAGATGGTTCAGTTCGGGCTACACAGAAATTGAAGCTTGTACATAGTGATGTCTGTGGTCCTATGCAGACACCCTCTTCTGGAAATTACCTTTACTTCGTGACTTTCATTGATGATTTTTCCAGGCATGCATGGGTATATCCACTCAAAGCAAAGTCCGAAGTGTTCATGTGCTTTAAAAAGTTGTTGGTTTTGGCTGAAAATATGTCAGCATGTAAAATGGGCACCCTCTGTTCTGATCGAGGGGGGGAATACATGTCTTCTGATTTTAATGCATTTCTGGATGAACGTGGGATAAAACACCAGTGTACAGTGCCTTATACACCTCAACAGAATGGAGTTGCTGAAAGAAAGAACAGGTCACTCATGGAGAAGGCGAGGTGCATGGTCAAAAGTCAGGCTTTACCACATAGTTTCTGGCTTGAGGCCGTCATGTGTGCAGCATATGTACTGAACACGTGTCCCACTAAAGCGTTGTAGTCTATCACTCCATATGAGGCTTGGCATGACCGCAAGCCATCTGTTGCTCATCTGCGTGTTTTTGGTTGTTTGGCATATGCACTAGTGCCTGAACAACATCGCAGAAAATTGGATGATAAGGCAGTAAAATGTATTTTTGTTGGGTAGAGTTCTGAAAGTAAAGGCTATCGTCTATATCATCCACAGACTAAACGCATTCTAGTTAGCTGTGATGTTATCTTTGTGGAAGATACTATTCAGCCATTGCTTTCATGTACTAAAGAGACATCTGTTAGCTCCAAAGACATGTATGATACTTTGATGCCTCTTTTTACAGGTGGACAGTCTAGTGCTGGTCTTAATGAGGCAACTTCTTAGCCTTTGCAGGTTTCATATGATGATGTAGATCATTCCATTTCTGATGCAGATTTACATGATGCACTTGTTGATGAGAGAGCTGATATTGAGCAGGCAAAAACTATGCCAAAATGGCTGGTGCAGACTTTGCATGATAGCAAATTAGATGCACCTTTGTCATATCGTACTCGTTCAAGCTCTCATAGTGCCTCCTTTGCATCAGATTGCTATGCTATGGCTGCGTCTAGTCTCTACGATGAGAATGAGCCTGTTTTTTTTTATGAAGCACAAAATTTAGAAAATTGGATGGCTGCTATGCAATCTGAATATGATTCTATAATGAAGAATGGTACATGGTCTTTATGTGACTTGCCTCCTGGCAAGAAGGCTATTGGCACTAAGTGGGTATACAAGGTGAAGCGTAAACCTGATGGTACAGTTGATAGGTATAAAAGGCTAGGCTTGTTGCAAAGGGCTATGCCAGATATTCAGTTTGTTGTCTCACAGATGAGCAGGTTTATGCATTGCCCAGGAGTCATGCATTGGAAGGCGGTTAAATGCATCTTCCGCTACTTGAGTGGTACTCGGCTACTTGGGTTGTTTTATCCCAAGGGGGGATCACTACCGCGAGATTTGCATGCTTTTTCTGACTCAGATTGGGCTGGTTGCTATGACACTCGTGTGTCCACCAATGGCTTTTGCTTCATGCTTGGTAGCTCATGTATATCTTGGTTGAGCAAGAAGCAACCTACTGTGGCCACTTCCAGTTGTGAGGCTGAGTATAGGGCAGCTTTCACAGCGACTGTTGAGTGTGTGTGGCTCAGACACCTTATGGCTGATTTGGGTGTTGGCCAGTCTTCTGCCACCACCATCTTCACTGACAGTCAGAGCGCATTGGTAGTTGCGAGGAACCCTGTGTTCCATGCTCGCACTAAGCACATTGAGGTGCATTATCACTATGTCAGGGAGAGGTTCTCTGCTGGGGAGATCAACTTGGCATATGTGCCCACGCAGTAGAACATAGCAGACCTTTTCACGAAGGCTCTGCCTAGGGAGAAGTTTGAAGCTTTCCGCAAAGCTTTGGGCTTACTTCCTTTTGTGGAGTGATTTCCACATAGCTTGGCACTTCCTTATACATGAGTGCCAGCTCCTTGTTCACCGCATCACTCCCAGGGGGGATTTGTTGATATATTTAGGTAGTGATGTGTGTGAACACACTACGACCGCCGGGGCACTTTTTTCCCTCTTTAGGAGGTTTTTTTCCCCCGGCTTGTATATACGCCTATTGCCCTAATGGGCTACTAATCTTTGTACATTCTCTAGTAATACATTCAATGTTGTGTGTTTGTGCTCGAAGCTTCTTCTTCTTCCTTATGCTGCTTGCGTGCTTCTGCAGATGTCTATCTCCAATAGTATATACGTCTAATTCCCTAATGGGCTACTTATCTTTGTATATTCTCTAGTAATACATCCAGTATTATGTGTTGTGCTCCAAGCTTCTTCTTCTTCCTTGTGTTGTTCGCGTGCTTCCGTAGATGTCTAACTCCAACAAAAAGAGTGTCTTTCATGCATGTGCTTTCATGCAAATTCATTTGCTTGCATGCTCAAATTAATTCAAACATCTTTTTGCTTTTAGTGTGCTTGACATGCATTTATTTAATGCACCTATGTTATGCACAAATAGACTATTTTTGTTTCCTTTTAATGTATCAACATGCTAGTGCACATGCTTGAGTGCATCTAAATATTTTCTAGTAATAATGAAACTTGCGATGCGCAAAAAGAAATATTTATAGTAAAAGTTGTCCATTGAGAACATCCTTTTGGAAAGAGAAATGCATAAACATTCATTCTTTTCCATGCATGAAGTAGTGAAAATGGTTTACAAATGCAAGCTAGTGCTTCTTGTGCTTGATGTGCTTTCAATACATGCATGTTTTCCCATTTAAGTTTATCTTTCATTCAATCCAAAGTCAATACATGCATGTTTTCCCATTTAAGTTTATACTTTGGATTGAATCATGAATAATGATTCAATCCAAAGTATATGAAAGCGATGGCAAAAAAATATTGAATTCAAGAATAAATTTTGAAAATACTTAGCTATATAAATAGCTACGTCCTTCCATTGTTCATTTAGAAGATCCATCTTCTTCCTACTTAGCTTGATTCTCCTTACTTCATATCCACTTGATCTCTTCAAGATGATTTGTACCTTCCCTTCTTCATACTAAAATGCTTCTTGGAAAGGGAAACAAGAGGTCGAATGATGCTAATTCTCTTGAGATCCTCCAAAGGACAGGAGAAGACATGGACTCCCAATAACTTCAACTTAATATAGAGAAAGAAGGGCTTCAAATCCAAATCGTATTGATTATGTGCAAAGGAAAGGAACTCGGGACTAGTAAATGCAAAGATCATGGGCTTCGTGATTCGGAAGTTTGGGATCAAATCATGCCTACTCCCTCATGTTTGCCATCACCTCTTCTAAGCTTTTATTATTACAATAAACCACAAAATGAATATATCAATGGGCCTCCCTTGTGTTGATATATTTTAGTAGTGATGTGTGTGAACACACTCAAGACCGTTGGGGCACTTTTTTCCCTCTTTAGGAGGTTTTTTCCCTGGCTTGTATATGTGCCTATAATGCTAATGGGTGGAAAATACTTGTAATTTCACTTGGTAATACATTCAATATTGTGTGTTATGCTCCAAGATTCTTCTTCTTCCTTGTGTTGTTTGCATGCTTTCCCAGAAATCTTGGAAACTCTTTGCTTGTTCTTCTTTCCAATCTAATTTCTTATGCTTCCCCTTGAGTTGATAATTCAAGGGTATTGCTATCTTGGCATATCTTGGCATGAACTTCCTATAGTATCTGCCAAATCCAAAAAAAATTGTAATTCTCAAATAATCCTGGGCTCAACCATTCAAGAATCACTTGGACCTTTTGAGGGTCAACTTGGATTCCCTTCGCAAACATAATATGACCTAAATACTTTAATTTTGGGGTGAAGAATTCACATTTGGATTCTTTATCATAAAATTTACTATCTCTTAGAAGTTCAAAGACTTTCCTCAAGTTTTCCGAAATGAATTTCATGATCTTTACTAAAGATTCGATGTCATTGAGGAAATCTCCAACATTTTTTCCCAAGTATGGTTTTAACAATTGATTCATTAAATTCATAAATATTATGGATTCATTAAAGTATGAATTCACACTTGTAGTTCAGAAGGTTGTACTGGGGATATATTCCTCTTCAATCCTTATTTGGTGATATCCCTGATGCAAGCCAATCTTTGAAAAGATTTTAACTTCCTTTAAGCTATTGAAAAGATCTTCCACAAGTGGCATACATAACTTATTCTTTATCTTCAAATTGTTTAGGGGCCTATAATCTACACACAACCTCATTACTTCAACTTTCTTTGTACAAGAAGGATAGATGCGATGCAAGGCGACTATCTTGGCCATATAAACCCTTTGTCTAGATAATGGTTGGTCTATTTTTTGACTTCCATTACCTGGAAATATGGGATTCAATATGGGTTTTGAGATTTTGGCTTGGTTCTTAGAAACATATCTATACTATGATCAATGGTTTCATGAGAGGGTGGAAAATCATGGGATAGTTCCGCAAGGAACACATCTTAAAAATCTTTTAGAAGTTGTCTAAACTTAAAAAATACTTCACAAAAAATATATGATGAGACATATGAAACTTGTTCTTTATATCAAAAGTGTTTACATTGATGCTAAGGACTAAAAAGCCTTAGGTCCTTCCTTCATTATTAACAATTTTTTGAATTTCTAAACTATAAATTAAGGGGATGTTTAGAACATTATGGTCACCCTTGATTTTGTACATGATACCATCACACATGAATTCTTGAGTATTAGTACAATAACTTCTAGACAATGAAGGTCCTTGACTCTAGAACCATTCACTCCCTAGTACCAAATCTCCCTATCCATATTCATAAATTGGAAATCCAACTTATCATTGAAGTCCTCAATTTCAAGTTCCAAATTAGAGTTCATGGTTTCTCAGATGTGGGTGTCTTGCCCTTGAATCATGGACATAACATGTCTATGCAGTGAAGGGACCTAAGGAAGATCTAATTTTTTCACAAGGGCATAATTGATAAAGTTATGCATTGCTGAATCATCCGTCATAATCCTTAGGTTCTCTTTTTGTGCTTTTTCAAAATCTTAAGGAGGAAGAAGATTTCTAAACACATGAGGCTTTTTGGATGTGAGTTTCAAGGATTTTGTTCATTTGCCTTTATGTTTAATTGGAATCCGTTGAGGTTTTCCACTATATCTAGGCACGATTTATCCTCATGGATCTGCATGACCTTAATCACTTCCTTAGGCAAGTCAGGTGCATGACGTTTAACTTCATTTCAAATTCGCATATTTAGTCATTTAACAAAGCCATGAAATTGTCAAAATCGTCTAGATTTTCCAATTTTAGAATATTTTCTTGATATTTTGAAGTGTAAATAGATAATGGATGTCTCCTACTTTCATTCCTCCTCATTCTCAAGGAGGAACTCTTTCTTGAAGATACTAGTGAATTGATTCCAAGTTGAGGGTTTTTATTGAGTCTCAAAGAGACTCATCCACCATGTGCAGGCTTTTAGGCCTACACACACGTTCAAGAGTATTCTTGAGTTGGTGGATATCTTATCACTTTTCCAAGAATGTAAGGATGGCATTCTTATTCCGATCCTTATCTTCTCCTACCTTTTCTTGATTGGTTTGCAAATAAAGGATTTGTAGGAGCTATCAAGATAAGACGAATCATAGTACCAATCAAGGGAAATAAATCTGTTTGGGAAATGGGAGCAGAGACAGACATCTGCATGGTCGCTATTGTATAAGTATGAATACCAAGAGGTTTCCTACCTACATCTTGGGCCCATGGAGTAAACCCAAAATAGCCCTAAGTTGATATTGAACTCCATCAAAATATTGATGATGCTCCATGAGCTCAGATTGGACATTAGAAAAGTGTCCAAGTCCCTAATTTAACATCAACACTTTCTCTTTTAAACCTTTCCTCTCATTAGAAGTAGTTTTTTCTATTTCCACTTCAATCATGCTTCCCTCAAATTGAGTAGTTATGTCCTTTAAGTGTGGTAGATGCTTGAGATTTTGGGTAGCACAAGCATCCATGACATTTACACTTGATTTCATTTGGATGGTCCGTCGACCTTTTGCTCCTTGCCTCCATGTTAAAAAGGGTTCACACCTGATCGAAAGTGAACTCCTACTCTCTTTTGCTACACAAAAGAGTTCATACATGCATACTATTGCCACCAGATCTTGGGAGAAGCACAAGAACTTCACACAAACTCCAATACCAGTGTTATGATAGAGCTTCCATGTACAGGATGAATGAATGATGCCTTACCTCCTAACCAAGCCTCATATTTATAAGTCTCCTCAAGGAGTAGCTCAACTAGGAAAGTAACTACATGCTTGCCACTTATCCTATTCCTCTAGAGTCCACTAGAGTGGTTGTTCACTGATGTGTCCAAGTTCTCTCAAGTGGAACCTTCTAGAAGGCCTTGGATCTCTTGGGAAAAACTCTCATCCATGTGTCTTGTGAGATTTTGACTTAAGACCTCCCCCTTCCCATCTATGAGACTTATCCACTAGCCCAAGCTACTTTATTGGCTTTACTCTTGAGAACATTAGGCTTAGCTTGAGCCAAAGTCACTTTATAATAGCACAATTCTTTTGAGCTTTCACAAAAAACTTGGTCGAGAAGTAGAGAGCTGCGTGAATACTTGGATAAGAAAAATATGTGCCCAATGCAAAACATGACTTGAACATGGGTGTAGTGGATAGTTTGTATCCTTGGGAACGTGGAGATCCTAGGTTCAAAGACCCTATGATTCTTGTGCCACCCAAGAGATTTCTCCTTCTTCTTCGCATCACATCGAAAGTGTTCCGCAATAGCCATAATGAAGAATGAAATCTATGAGAAAAGATCATCTCATCAGATAACACAACTAGCTATTGTATCTGCCTCAAATCCATGGCGTGTTGAGTTCAAATCCCTTCATTGTAGATCCTAGATCTCCTTTTTGCTGCAAGAATCTATTTCATCCTTTGTATCATCCACATATTGGATGTAAATAAAAACAGTCTTATAAACATTACACGATTATGCAAATGTAGTGGATAGCCAAATTGATTGTGTAATTGTGCATGCGAGTTCAATTCCTAGGTTGGTTGCGTACATAAGTAACTTAAAACACAGTCCTATCCTTTTGCTATAGGAGATACATGCCAAATTTTGGTAGAGTAAGATAAAAACACGAGAGAAACACACCAAATTCTAGAAAGGCAAAATAAAGATGCGAACTTCTTCTGTTAGTAAGAATTATGAAAACTTGTAAGGATAGAAAGGTATATGGAATGAACCAAATTCATGTCATGAATAAGATCATCAACCTCCAAGGCCTCCATGGAAGCTCCACCATGTCTCTGATACCAATGTGAAGTAGAGCATTAGGACCACCATGCGAGAGAAATGACTCTCATCCCAAGGTTATGCATCTATATGTAGCTCTCTCCAAGGGAGTGCTCTCTTTGGCAGTCTTATACTATCCATCCAAGTGTCGGCATGTAACTATATGTGCTCCAAGTGTCCTAGCTAATTAAAGTTAACTCAAGAGGATGCTTCTAAAAGGATCTATAGCTCTTTGGAAAAAACACTATCCCACAACTCTTGTAGGACTCAAGCCCAATTCATCCTCCTTCCCATCCATTTGAATTAACCACTAGACCAAGCTTCTTGCTAGTTTTAGAGAGAACACAAATTTATGCTTAAGTCTAATATTGATACTTTGACCCTACATGAGAATGACCAAACAATGTTCGATTTCACATCTATTTGAACTAGTCGGATGCTCATGTTATAACCTTACTTTATAGGAATTGCCTATAGACTCTTTGGAGCTTTATAGAAGCATCCACTTGAGTTAACTATAGTATAGGAGGACTTAAATCAAGTGGAAAATACACCTAAAACTAGCATACTCTAGTGGAATGTGTAAATGTAGTGGTGGGGAATGCACATGCATATGTGGACTCCAATTAACTCCAAAAGCAACCACTAATCTAAGATTCTATATAATAGCTAGTTGGGATGAGAGTAATTCACATGATTCATCATGTGGGAAGGTCATTGGAACACCTACCTTGCAAAATGCAAGTCTATCAATGTGATGATCGACAAGATGCCTCCCCGGCAATGGTGCTAAAGTGTTCGACTATAGACCTACTTGCACAATGAACATACAAATTGGCATCAAGCAATGGATCCTCTCCACTAATTGTCAAAACGAAAGACGAGTCAGCAGAGTGATGACCTTCACCACGCCATGGACATGCACGCATAAGAGGAAGCACACACACATGCAAAAGCATATACACATATGCAAACAAGCATGGAAATAGCCTCAATCACAAGCATGAGAGCTCCAAAAGACTTACAATAGATTAGAGAGTAGAAGGAAGAAACTTACAAGTGAGTGCGAGCTCATTTTTATAAGCTTTTCTTAAAAAGTGATCCTATTCATAGTCTTATGTCCACCCTAGATAAAAATAGCTTTTCTTCACTAATGAAGGTACAATCAAATTAATCCATTTTTGATGATGTTGTTGTTCTTAAATTGGATAGTACTACACCTAAGTAATTCTTTGATTGCATCAACGGACTTGATTTTTGATGCAAACAAAGGGATACATATCTTGTATGTATTATATAACAATGGGGGGATTGTTCTTATACAAATTAGAGATATACATGAATTCAAACAAAGATTTTGTTTAAAACAAGTAAAAATAATTGCATACATCTCTCATTTAGGCTACTCCATATCTATAATCAAGTTAGAGAGCCTCACCACCAACAACTCTACTTAGTACACTATCAATCATTGGTGGATCATTCTTACATTCAAGCAAAATAACTAACTTTATAAAACTTATAGTAAATACATACGTATAAACATAGATACAATACATACACATATACCTATATTTCTATGCATATGTGTATGCATATGTATGTATGTCTATTGTATGTGTGCATGTATACATGTATTGACTTCATGCTATATGAAGCATACATATCACTATTATAAATGTTTGTTTTAAACATTCTTCTTAAGGCCAATCATGTAATTGGGAGAGACAGGATTGGATCCACCTTGATAATATTGATCTTGGCTTAAGTTAGAGTATGAAGATCATCCTTGTTACAAATAGAATTATGGCTTGCTAGAAAGGACACATGACTGTTAGCCACCTCATTCCATAGAAGAGGCTTCATGTGGAAGGGATTCCTCAATATTGATGAGATGCTGTCATGGACACAAAGAAAATCATCTTGAACCTTAGATTTCATGTCATTTTCTATATCTCATGATTGGTTGAGAATTTGAAGAAATTAATGCTTCCATTGCATCGGGAACCTGCCAAAACCCCAAGATCGACTGTCTATTTGCTGAATTCTGATACCCGGAGGTCTTGATTCAGGTCGATGACATCATGATGACATCATCAAGTCGCAACCGCCCTTGGGAACCGCCCTTGAAAACCTATATAAGAAGGGGTTGGCGAGATTCATAATCAGTCTTGTGGATGCAAGTCTTGGGAGCTCAAGGGATCCTGATCACCAAGTAAGTACTTTCAAGTTCCAGTTCAAGTTCTAGTCTTGTCTCTTGCTCTAATCTGGTCTAGTCTTGTATCGTGGACATCCTTTCTTGTCCTATTGTAATCTCGTAGTATGAGATCCTTTCTAGTTATTTCTTGTATCTAGTTCATATCCCTAAAGGGGTTTATTGTAGTTAAAGAATTCGCATTAGACTTCAAAATTGTATTTCAAGGACGCACAAATCAAGAAGACTATCTAGTTAATAAGTTTCAAAGTGGCCTCAAAGATGAAGTGAAGTATCTCTTGCTATCCATGCCACAAGGACATACCTTGGATGATGTTATCAATCAAGCAATTCAATGTGAGAGCCAATCGTTCAAAGAAAGCCAAGTCCAAGAGCTAGAAGTGTTGAATAATCAAGACACTATTCCTCAAGAATCCGAATCAAGAATCTTTGAAGCCCGAGAGGTCATTATAAATGATATGGAGGATACAAAAGATAACAAGAAGATTAAGGACAAGGAGGAGTTCATGTTCAATCAAGGAGGTGTGCTTACTCAAAGCACTCCATCAAAGATCTTGGAAACACCACAACATTCCAGTAGAAGCTCAAAGGATCTATCACATGAAGAACCCAAGGAAGCTCAAGAGAGACCTAGTCCTTCAACACTGATCAAGATTGAGGATCATGAAGCATTGGAGGTCATGCATGTATTGGATTCAAGGATCTTTCAAGGAAGATTGGAATGCCTTATTCATTGTAAAGCATATGACATCATTGATCGTACTTGGGAACTTACAGAAAATCTTCAAAGAGCCAAAATCAAGGTTCGTGAATTCCATAAGAAGAATCCAATGAAATCCAAGCTAGTGAACATGGCCGCTCCTCGTGGAACTCGTCGCTTGAGGGGGAGGTGATGTCATGGACACAAAGAAAACCATCTTGAACCTTAGATTTCATGTCATTTTCTATATCTCATGATTGGTTGAGAATTTGAAGAAACTAATGTTTCCATTGCATCGGGAACCTACCAAAACCCCAAGATCGACTGTCTATTTGCTGAATTCTGACACCCGGAGGTCTTGATTCAAGTCGATGACATCATGATGACATCATCAAGTCGCAACCGCCCTTGGGAGCCGCCCTTGAAAACCTATATAAGAAGGGGTTGGCGAGATTCATAATCAGTCTTGTGGATGCAAGTCTTGGGAGCTCAAGGGATCCTGATCACCAAGTAAGTACTTTCAAGTTCCAGTTCAAGTTCTAGTCTTGTCTCTTGCTCTAGTCTGGTCTAGTCTTGTATCGTGGACATCCTTTCTTGTCCTATTGTAATCTCGTAGTTTGAGATCCTTTCTAGTTATTTCTTGTATCTAGTTCATATCCCTAAAGGGGTTTATTGTAATTGAGATATCTTGTTTCCTACCTACGGTCCCGGGTTGTGGGATCTCATGTATCATCTCTAGTCGAGTTTTCCATACCTATAGGTTCCGGGTTGTGGGACGTCTTGTATCGGCTACATATTCTTGTATTATTTTCCCTACGTGTGTGTTCTTGTAATCATAAGTGTATTTCAAAAATCTTGTCTACTGTAGTCAGAGAGCACAATCTAGTGCTCCCTTGACAGATGCCACATCTTCATAAATAAGAGAACATCCAAATCAAGCTAAATTTGAATTGGAAATATGCAAGTACAATACCAACATGGGAAGTCAAGTTTCATATGATTTTATTACCTACCCTTTAAACATAAGAAATACCTTTTTCTTTGATAAATCATGCCATAGTAATCGGAGTAACTCAAAAATAAAAAAATTGAATATCACAACCATGTGATTAAGACGATACAAAGGAGAAATAGAAGGCCTTAGACACCTTTTCTACCTTTGGCCTTCAAGCCTTATTTAATGATTAACTTTCAAAGACTTCTCGAAGTGCTCTCACTTGTATGCATGAGAATGGAAATTCCTTTGTTTGGATAAAAAGATAACTTGGAAGAAAGTTCCACTAGATGAGACATTGGGTTGTTTTGTATAGTTATGGAACATGATCAAGGAAACACCTTATGGACAATCTTCATATAATTGGTAAACCATAAAAGCAATCTTATGGATCCTTCACTACTGAGTGTTTTTTATTTTGAAGTTTGATCTTTGATCTACTCTTGCATAAAGCTTGAAATTTGAGATAACAACTCACACATTCTGGATGATCCCTTTATCCCCACTTTTCGAGGCTAACACCAGATAAATCTTAGGGTATTGAACCTTGCACCTTCAGTCTCAAGATTCAATGTGTTTACGACCACACCATGCACCCTCACTCCCTACTAAGTTTCCTCTCATTTCTTTGTAATACAAGAAAGGTTCTTAAAACAAGTCCCCTTTTAGAGTGTCTTTTGGTGGTTCATGATGGTGAAAGGAAACTAAAATGGGTCGATATGAGAGTATCATCAACCTCTTTCCTATTTCTCTTTGTAATGCTCGTTAATTTTTTTTTAAATGAAGGTTCAACTGAAGCCTACTCCCCCGAGTTTTAACTTTGAAATTGCAATTGTACAAGTGAATGAACATAGTACCTACGGAACCCCCCATATCCCACAAAGCATGGGTTAGACAAAAAGATTGGTTACACCTGATTTGACTGAGCTAAGCCATTACATGTCCAACCCAAGATTTGAGCCCTGGACCTCTGGCTCAAGAGGCCAAAGCTCAGCCAACTGCAATGGACCTCGCTAATCTTTTCTTTTTTGCCATTGAAGTTTTTTAATCTAAAAGAAAAGAAAAAAAAAACGATACTAACTTTCATGAAAAACCCTATACCTCGGCTAGGTTAAAAAAGAATTAAGTGCCTTCTGCCGGCGAAGGAGGCTGACATCGGGCATCCTGGAAGTGCAGCGGCTGCTTAGCTTCTACGTACTCGTGACTACCATAAGACCGTGAACCACTACGCCTGAAGCTCCATGGCTTCTGTGGAGAAGCAGAAGAAAGTAAAAACCAAGGGGGAAGAGGAAGAGAAGGAAGGCCATGTGTACGAAACTTTATCTGCCCTTGGAGATGAGCAGGCCTCCACGGACTATTTGATCAAGCCGCAGTCATATATCCCAGCTTTGGACACTTCAAAATGGCCCCTGCTTCTCAAGAATTACGATAAGCTCAACGTACGTACAGGACACTACACGCCAATTCCTACTGGTCACTCCCCTTTGAAGCGTCCTATCTTTGACTACGTCAGGTACGGTGTCATCAACCTTGATAAGCCCGCAAATCCTTCTTCGCACGAAGTTGTTGCTTGGATTAAACGTATTTTGCGAGTGGAAAAGACTGGTCATAGTGGCACCCTCGACCCCAAGGTCACTGGATCCCTCATCGTGTGCGTTGATCGTGCCACCCGTCTTGTTAAGGCTCAGCAGGGTGCTGGCAAAGAGTATGTTTGCATAGCACGTCTGCATTCAAAGGTGGATGATGTGGCTAAGGTTGCTAGAGCTATTGAGACGCTCACTGGTGCTCTTTTTCAGCGCCCGCCACTTATCTCTGCAGTTAAACGGCAGCTGAGAATCAGGACAATATATGAAAGCAAGCTTCTCGAGTATGATGCTGAGCGCCATCTTGTAGTATTTTGGGTGTCTTGTGAAGCTGGAACTTACATAAGGACCCTATGTGTGCATCTTGGGCTCTTACTTGGTGTTGGTGGTCACATGCAAGAGCTTCGTCGAGTCCGATCTGGCATCCTGGGTGAGAAGGACAACCTTGTCTCCATGCATGATGTTCTGGATGCTCAGTGGGTCTATGATTATTACAAAGATGAGGCATATCTGAGAAGGGTCATTATGCCTCTTGAGGTCTTACTCACCAGCTATAAGAGACTTGTTGTGAAAGACTCAGCTGTTAATGCTATTTGTTATGGTGCTAAGCTTATGATCCCAGGGCTTTTGAGATTTGAGAACGCTATTGAAGTTGGGGAAGAGGTTGTTTTAATGACTACCAAAGGAGAGGCCATTGCATTAGGGGTTGCTCAAATGACTACGGCAGTCATGGCTACATGTGATCATGGGGTCGTAGCAAAGGTGAAAAGAGTAGTCATGGAAAGGGATACATATCCTAGGAAATGGGGCCTCGGTCCTAGGGCCTCCATGAAAAAGAAGCTCATTGCGGAAGGACTGCTTGACAAACATGGAAAGCCTAATGAGAAAACCCCAAAAGAGTGGCTTCGCAATGCCTTTGAAATGGAGCCCATGATGGCTGGAGAAGACTCAGAAATCGCCAAGCTTGCAGCTACTCCTACCACTCCAATTGCAGTGCCTGCAAAAGAGATGCAAACTTCAGCTTCCACAAAAGGAGAGCTTGTTCAAGAGGATACTGAAGGTAAGAAAAAGAAGAAGAAGAAGAAAGAGAAGTCTGAGGGTGATGATGAGCATGATATTGAGAAAAAAAGGAAAGTTGAGGAACGAAGTCCAATGCAGCTGAGCCCTGATGTGGTCCATCATCAAAAGAAGCTAAAGCAGGAAACTATAGAAACTAGTCTGGCGCCTGAATTAGAAGGCAGTGAGAAAAAAAAGAAAAAGAAAAAGAAGGAGAAAGAGGTGGTAGAAGCAGAGGATGCCAAGGTAGAGCAGTTAAAAAGAGAGAATGGAACAGATGAGCAGCTGGAGAAAAGTGACAAGAAAAAGAAAAAAAAGAAAGAGAAAGAGGAAGCCAATATCAGAGTCACAGCCATTGAAGGGGAGCTCCCTTCAGCTGAAAAGAAGAAAAAGAAGAAAGACAAGAAGGCAGAAGCAGTAGAGCAGGTGCATGAAGAGGGACAGGTGGAAGAGAAGTCTGAGAAGAAAAAGAAAAAAAAGAAAGAGGAGGACTGAATTCAGTGCTGCAGAGAATCTCAGTGCTCTCAAATGTCTTTGGAGATTTCTTGATGCTTCATTTTGTTACAGTGTTTATTCCATGCCAGGTTGGTTGCCACACTGTAGAGAATCCCAGGGCTTTCAAATGTCTTTGGAGATATATTGATGCTTCATTTGCGTACAGTGTTTATTTTATGCCAGGTTGGTTGCCACACCAAGCTAAGTTTGTTATCATTGCAATACTGCTTGTAAGGCCTGTGATGCTGATTGTAGCCTTTTTCTCCCCTCATTTACGAGCATCTTTGTTGGCAGGGTTTCTGTTTGCTACATGCATTGTGCTTTTTAGGAAGAATAGGAGCTAAACTTTAGGTAGTGTGACTTATGAACTCAGAGGAAAACCATTCTTGTGGTTGTGATGTTCCATATCCTGCTTGGTTTATGTACATGGTACAGAAATTGGGTTATCAAACAGGGAATGACAAAGAATTGCCATACCATAGCCATGTGATGATTGTGGAAAATGACTTGTTCTCACTATGTAGACCTGACATTTCATCACTGTAATTTGCTTTTCTTTGCTTGCTCTCAAAAACTCAGGATGTGAAATTAGAGGTGTGTGTTGTTCAGCTATATCACAGCTTATCCTTTTATACATATATACATCCCTACATATATTCATATGAACTTACATGTTTGCTCAGTGTTGCAGGAAACGTCCATAATTGAAGAGGAAACGTCACTTCCCAGTTTTCAAACCTCCTGACGTTTCTTCATATGTGAGAAACGTCAAACAACTCATAATTTCTAGCCCTCAGTTGACTTGAAATGCAAAAATTTTCATGAGAATATCTTCTATACAATGGTGTCAATGTCGATGAGTCCATCTAGCTTCACTAACTTCACTGAAGCACCAATTGCTCTTAAAAGTTCATTAATTACTGCTTTCAGAGGTCAAGTATATTGATGTTTTTCCAGTACTCATATTAACGAACCTACCCTCGATGTTTCCTACATGTGAACTTTGCCGTTTCCTACCGTTTCCATCATGTGGATGTTTCCTTTATGTAAATGTTCTGTGCGACCCTGTGTTTGCTTACTTTCTGTGTTTATTTGCTGGATTGCAGGCTTATTTGCTTACTTGTTCACTTTCATGCATCCATACAAGATATATGGTATATGCATATACACATGATTGATTCATACGTTATGGGCGAACATGGGGTCCGTTCAATTATATCAGATTATTTTTTTATACAAACATATATCCCTACATAGACTCACATGATCTTACCTGTTTGCTAACCTTCTGTATTTATTTTGCTTGCTGGATTGCATGCTTATTTGCTTACTTATTCACTTGCATGCATCTGTAGAAGATGCAAGTATTTGCATGCACACATACTTGATTCGTACATGATATGTACATGTGTATGTTTCTTTCAGTATCAACCATCTTCTATTCTGTGAAAATTCAGTGTTAACTGCAATCATAGTTGGTACTCGTACCAGTACGAGTAGATTCGTACGTACCTCTAGTACCGTACGTACTCGTACGTATTCGTACCAATAGGTACCAAAATTTTAATTTTCCATTTTGACCATTTTGACTTGACTTTATTAAGAAAATACATTGGTTTTGCAGCTATGCTAGTTAGAGAACAATTATCTTCATGCATAGATACAATATTATGCATATTCATGGCAAAAAGTACCCTTCATATGTGTACACTGCCACGTACATGAATATATGGGAAAAAAAAATCGTACTAATATCGTACGGATTTGTACCTCATAATTAGTACGTACCTGGCATCGTACTATTACGTACCGTACCTGTCGTACCGATCGTACCGATCGTACCTGACCAACTATGACTGCAATTATAATTGGGCTGTCTGAACTGACTGAGAGTTGAGAAGATGTACCTTCATTTGCTCTCTCATATGTCTGGCTCTACAGAACTGCAGACTGTAGCTTCACTGCAGGGTTCAGGCTGTAAGCACCCCTTGTATTGATCTCTTGTACAATCCATGCTTGAACAGATACCATCAGCTTTCTTCTCACTGGCATACATGCTACAAAAATCTTGGAATTATTTGGCTTGCTGATTAACCTCCAAGTTTTAATTCCGGTCCTCAGACTTGTGCTTCTTTGACATTCTTGACCGATGCAGCCAAACAAGCAGCTAGTGAGCTGGGCAATGAGATAGGCCACAGTAAAGAAACATACATATGTATATACATACACATGTTCATGCCTCAACCTTGTACATTTTTTTACATTGATATTTTTATCGAAGCAATCTGTCAGTATTCACATAGGTGAAAGCTCTGTCATTTTTATCTTTTTATGGATGATCTTGAATTACTGGAAAGGGTTGTGTTGGTCAATATATGTCTTGCTAATTTACAGACTTTCTACCATAAGCACTTTGTAGTGCTCTTTTTGTTTCTGATGTTATTTCTTTTCAAGGTTTAATGTATTTAAACGTTGATGCATTTGGTGGGGGCATTTATACTAGAGAACTTATTGAAGTAACTTGTACTTCAAACTGTGATGTTAGCACTTCTTTAATCTGAACAAGTTGTAATCTTCTTTTAGTTTAGAAGTAGGCATCCACGAGTAAAAGTTAGAACCAAAATATGCTAACATCAACTTTATTCAAATGTCTCATTTTGATTCAAATATTCCCCATTCAACGTAATATGGTGTAGTTCTTAATTATTTAGATTGTATCGGCTTGGTCAAAGCATATTTTCACTTGTGGATCAATCTTATCAATTAATCACTTTTGAGTTTTCATAAAGTTTATTTGGCTTCAGAAAATTCTTGAGAAGGTAATGTCTTTACTTTATACAAGCTCTTTTATGGTTGTTTATATTTTGGCTTGTTTCAAATTGATTATTAATAATTTCCATAGAAGAGGAGCAATATTTGGTTTGTTTGGTGGATTGTTTTTGGGGGGTGTGTATTCAGATTTTAGTTTATGTTTACTATTTATTGTTATTTATATTGCAGAGTGTATTTCACATTTGTCCTTTTTGTTTCTAGTTTTTAAAAGCTTTCTTTTTTTATTAATTATCAATTATTAATATACAAGTTCCATTTATGTTTTTTTTTCTAAAGCTTTTATATTATATTTTTTTATGTAATTTTTAAGTGAGAATTTATCATGTTTGAGTTTGTTCTTCACTTCTAGAAATGATAGACTAATCTTATTGGCTTTTTCTAGGAGTGTTTATACAAAGAGTTTTTTTCTTAGAGCTTGCATCTATTCTAGCCTCTAGGGTACAACGAACATGAATAGGGATGTCATATCTCCTTTTTCAAGCTATGCATGATAAACTTCGAAATTTTGATACACGTTTGCATAGATAGAAGTTCAAGATGTAGTATGTGTCGAGGATAATTTGTTTTTTTTGTTTGATTTACTAATTCATATTTATTTTATAATTTTGCTTGTTTTCTGTATATATTGTAATTTATTTCTCTTGATCTGCTTTCTTATGTATGTGTTTGATTTATTATATTGAGTCCATTAGGTATGATTAACTTACTCATGAATGTATAACATACGTAACATACATGTACAATATGCCTTACATTCTATACCAGACATACTTTAATGCACATGTACGAAGGTGGTATGATAAAATATGTGTGACATTATGTGAACAGTGTAGGTCATCAAGGTTTAGATTCACATAGTTGACACTTGTTTAAATTGAATTATTTCTCTAGAATCTAATTGGTAGCCTCTGAAGAGGTGTACTCACAATTCATTTGTCTCCTGTTCATCCCTTCCTCTATCTCTATCCAATATTATAGGTATGTAGGTGGTTCTCCTTGTGTTCTTGAACTATCTCCAATTGTAAGGGAGGCGGTGATCATGAGTGATCCTCTTGATGGTTTGATGGCCCGAGAGTTTGATTGCGTGTTTTACATCCTTAACCATGTTTTGTCGGGAGAGCAATGATGCTCTATGGGGCATGTGAATCGAGTCTTCTCATGTTTTCACTTTGGCGTTGGTTTTAGTGTTTGGCTTTGAACACATTTGACATTGGGGGGGGGCAAATCCATAAAAGCTATAAACGTCCATCCAGATATCTGAGTAGGTTGGGAGGTAACACTTCCGCCTTATTCTTTGATTGCTGTCTTCAACAATCTACTCCATTGTAAAACTGGGAAACCAATACTTTAACGATCCATTGCCTCCACTTGATCAGAGACTTTGGATAAGAAGCCCTGCAGAACTCCGTAACCCTCCGATCAAGTTGCAGTACTTGATTAAATACTCTGGATCAGAGGCCATGTGGGACCTCCTAACCCTGTAATAAAGAACCATCTCAGGTGCCAATGGAATATACCAAGTAGAATCTTCCAAGCGCCAGACCTCTTGAGGCATCACAATGTCTTGTCCAACCCACTCTTTCAAGTGGCACACTTGAAAGACAGTGTGAACTTCAATCTTTAAGGTAAATCCAGCTTGTGGGACACCTCACTTGCCTTCAAAGTGATTTGAAAAGGATCACAAAACTTGGAAGATCACTTTGTACATCTTCCAGTCTGAACCCCTTTTAGAATCCCAGGGCACCTTAACGTACACTCATACAACCAATACTTTAACGATCCATTGCCTCCACTTGATCAGAGACTTTGGATAAGACGCCCTGCAGAACTCCGTAACCCTCGGATCAAGTTGCAGTATTTGATTAAATACTCTGGATCAGAGGCCATGTGGGACCTCCTAACCCTGTAATAAAGAACCATTCGAGGCGCCAATGGAATATACCAAGTAGAATCTTCGAAGCGCCAGACCTCTTGAGGCATCACAATGTCTTGTCCAACCCACTCTTTCAAGTGGCACACTTGAAAGACAGTGTGAACTTCAATTTTAAGGTAAATCCAGCTTGTAGGACACCTCACTTGCCTTCAAAGTGATCTGGAAAGGATCACAAAACTTGGAAGATCACTTTGTACATCTTCCAGTCTGAACCCCTTTTAGAATCCCAGGGCACCTTAACGTACACTCGTACAACCTCATGAAGGCCACAAGGTCTCGGGGCCTATTAGCATAAAAGGTTCACCTCCCAATCATAGGGTCCACAGCGATCCATCTCCGAGCATGAAAGCGTGCAGTTACACCTGACAGCCACCATCTCAAGAGCTGTTGCCACATACAGGTATGTGGGTGGCTCTGTCCACGAGCTATGAGTCCAAATGTGATATACACGCGAATAACTCAAATGAGTCTGAAGAGGCCTATTTATACGACACTTGTTCAACTGTTTCAGCTCACACTAGCTTATGTTTTTTAACCAGAGGGTTTGTATCCTTTTTTTTTTTTAAATGCCAGCAAAATAAACTCTCAAAACAAAATGTCAGAACGATTAGATTCGGAGAAATTTTTCACTAATAGTAATTTCTCAATGCATCAGTTAGGGCTCTTATTCTGATATCTTGGCACTATCCATCATAACATCAATATGGAGGCAAGTTGTACTCCTGTATGCTGATGCCTTGCTCCTCTCGTCGAGGGCTTAGAACAGTGTCAGTGTCATCAATATGGAGATAAGGACTGAGAAAAGTATAGATAGAAAGTTGACATGGTGGTAAAATTACACGGAATAGTTGACACACTAGGCTTCTTTCTCATACAGTTTGTGTTTCTAGTCACCTTATGAAATTATATATAGAAAGTATGGGTCCACAACTAAGGTAATCACTAAGATTTTATGTATTATCTTCTATTCAGAAGGCTGAGAAGGTATCGCATTAGAGGGAATAAACCTGCTAAAATATGAAAATTTAAATCTCTAAAAACATGCACCATTCTGTGAGTGTGCAGGTTGCAAAGGCTCCATGTTCGCAACCTGGTCTGCTTTCAAAGCAGGCTGCTCTCCCATCTGGTGAAGAAGAAATGGGAAGACTGAAATTATTCTAACCTTTTGCCGTATAGGACTTCTTAACCTGAAGAATAATGGCATAAATATTTGAAATAGGTCTAAGTGAGCTTTTGAGTAACATCAAGATAGTATGAAATATCCCTCTTCATATGTGAATCACACAACAAATTCTGATTTGAACCTTGTAAGAGCCATTGAATTACAGAACATGAAAAAGACCTCCCTACAATTCAGTATTGCATTGGAAATTGGAATATCCATAGCGAGTCCTTTTTTCATGTTCCATAAAGTTCTAATGATCTGATATTGAAGAATGTGGTTTACGTCTTAGAGAATTTTAGATTGAGAAAACCTTATCACATGTGATTGAACCAAAGGTCTTGAGGGGAAAATTCAAAGGATCAGGAATTTAGGGAGAGCTTCTAATGCCTTAGCTGCTACTATCACTGTGAGTTGCATGTTGGGAATGACAATATTATTTGTTAAGAGTTCTATTTTGTTATTGTTCCTCTTACATATACTGTATATCCATTAGTATTGGATCTAGACATTCGAAGGGCGATTGTTGGAGGCATGCTGTGAATGGCATATGCTAAGAACGAAGGAAAGACTTTTTTCAGTAACAACATCAATTTATGTTTATTTTTAAATGGAAATGGAGTATGACAAGCACCCAAGTCAACGTGTCAGTGTTACTTTCAGATGAAGAATTTTACATTGTTTACCCTTCCCAAGAAGCGAGATATACTGGTGCTTTTGATCTGATTGAAATCCACCCATCTTAGACGTGCTGAGCTCATGATAGAATTGACTGTAATCTGGAAGAAAAGAACCAGATTTTGCAGGATATTTGAAAATTTCAAAATACGTGCTCATTTATGGAAGTTACCATGTTCCCTAAAGCAAATGACATTGTTTGTTGAGGTTAAGAGGTTGAAAGGGTCCATTTTTATCATATAAAGTAACGTCGTAAACACATGACATTGCCTGTTGAGGTTGAGACACCAGTTTTGAGCCATGGAAAAAATACATGCAAGACATTTCATCCATGAAGTTTGTTATAATGCCTTGTTGGGAGAAGAGTAGACATTATTGATGTTGGTCGGACCAAGCAGGATGATGCTGCCATTTCCTACCATACATATGGTGCCATCAAGTGCTGCTGTTATACATTTGATGCGAGGTTAAAACTCACGAGAAAACCACATCTATTAACTAAATGGATCTCATGTCTTCGTTTACATAGAACTTGACGAGCTAAACTTGCACGCTCAGCAAGAGGAATTCTCATTGTTTATTATTAATTCATTTTAATTGATTTTAAGTTGCATGCTAGATATCTACCGTTGATGCTACTCATAGCTAGAATCACATCCTGTTTCTTTCAGTCATCTCAATATCTCCACGCATTGAAAGTTTTGCAAGTATTGCATCCGATCTTCAAGCATGCAAATTTTTCCTTAGTTCCAAACATGACAAATAAGTTTCAATGTGCTGGAATGGGGCATAAATATAATTCAAGCAAGAATTTTGCACAAAAAATGCTAGCTGTTGCAATGCTATTGATTTTGGTGGTGGAACCTTTTTTGAGAAAAAGATCAAAGGAATATTTGTGTGAAATGTTGTTTTGAGGGAGGTACGGGTATATTCCCATTAGTAAATGGAATTGGAGAGCTTTCATAATGTATATTGAACTATTACCATGCATTTTTGTTGGAAGCATAATACTTCCAACTTTTGAAGTCCTTGTGTGTGAACTTGGATTTGAGGAATGCTTGACTTGGATTCTCTCGTGGCTTGTAATGGCACACAAATACATAAGTCGCTTCCATGATTCAATGTAGATTCTTGTTTATGACAAGATGTAACCTAATCTAGCACCCTCAATCTTGATAAATCAGTCTTATAGTAGCATTATAATTCATATGTTTCAATCACGACTATCATGTAAATGGATAGATTCTTGTTCATGACAAGATGTAACCTAGTCTAGCACCACAATCTTGATCGATTAGTCTTATAAGACCCCTCAAAAGTCATGTTTAAATCACTAGTATCATGTAAAGGCATACTTCAGTAGTGGTAAAATTGCTTGTTACTTCTCATTTCCAATACTTATCAACTTTCATACTACAAACTGATATGCGCATGCCATCCAAGAAAAGTCTAGATCTTGTTGGAGTAAGGTTGCAAGATTGCATACATGATTTGAGCAAGACGATACAAGGAGGAGATCAATTTACTATATAATGTACAAAATGTATGAAGATAAAGAGGATGTAAGGTAGTATGATGCATGAACAAGGCTAAATAAAAGGTCTTGCCATAGGGGAGAATAGTAGTGCCTTGATGGTATTGGTGTGTCCACATATTGACATCAAAAGTATACTAATGGACCCCCTCTAAGGAGTGGTGCATTGAAAAAGATTGGTCACTCGTATATAGGGAGGTGCTAGCATGGACCATAATCAATTCGCATGGGGGGGATGTAAGAAAATAAATGACGTTGGCTTTTTTAATAGAGGGTGTTGATAATTCACGTCTATGTGCTTTGTGTGAGCATTGGACGTTTCTTTTTTAAGAAATCTTAGAATTGTATTAATCAAGAACGTATGACTAGAATGCTTAGGAGCAAAAAGGAGGTCGACGAATCTCTCATCCCTTTACTAGGAGCTCTATACAAGCTTCATCTTGTTTTTTTGAATGATGAGAATAAATGAGTGTCAAAACAAAGGCAATTACAAGCGTTTATAATTCTTTTA